>JAKLNT010000070.1:0-134807 GCA_022814375.1 Aspergillus quadricinctus | reverse complement strand
GAGTATAAGTAGTATAAGATTACTATTAACTTTATTATAAAGCTGCCTACCTCTGATGGTTATAAGGATATTATAGTGATTAGTAATAGGCTTAAGAAGGGTATAATCTTAGTACTATATAAAAGAATAGACTCTAAGATAGTAGTATAACTTCTAATAGATTAGTTTATTAGATACTATAGTATTCCTAGTATAATTATATTAGATTATAGCCTATAGTTTATTAGTAAGTTCTAGGAGTACTTTTATAAGTAACTATATATTTAGTAATAGCTCTTAATAGCCTTCCATTCCTAGACTAATAGATAGATTAAATATATAAATACTATATTAGAAGCCTATCTATAGAACTTCTATAACTATATATAAATAGATTAGAAGTTACTGCTGCTGATAGCATAACTTATAATTAATAGTTAGAATACTATAAGTATAGGAGTTAGCCTATTCTTTTTAGACTATAGGTATAATATTAAACTGCTAGAAATTAAGAAGCTAGATTAAGAGGCTACTACTACTACTACAGCCTACTCTATAAGGGAGAAGGCTAATATTATTATTATAAAGATAAGAGAAGCTATAGAGATGGCCTAGTTAGAACTAGTAGTAGTTTAATAATAGTAAAAGAAGTATTTAAATTATACTTATTTAGTAAGCCTATAATATACTATTAACTTAAAAGTATAGCTAGACTTATAGAATATCTAGATAGATTACCTAAGCTAGAAGCTTAATATATAGTATATAAAGTTTATAGTGCTTAAAGCTATTAGATTATATATCTACTAGTTAGACATACTACTAGGTATATATAATATATTCTATATTAGTTTGCTTTGCCCTACTTCTAATAATCTATTTCTAAGCTAGATAAATAATAATTACTAGCTGCCCTTAGTACTAGTTAATGGTGAAGCTAAATATATTATTAAGGAGATCTTATAGGAGTGTGAAAAATATATTAGATAAGGCTACTATATAGAATACTTAGTTAAATAGGTGGGTTATAAATAGTCTATATAAGAACTAGTAGCTAATCTAGCTAATACTGTAGTGCTTAATAAGTAGGAGAGCTACTAATATTAAGATAAGGGGGGGGGTAGTATAGTGGGTAGGGTCTGCTAAGTGCTTGAGCTTACTAAGTACTTATAATCTGCCTTAGGCAGTAATGTTCTTTTATTTAGGGTGGATACTAGTAGTTATGTAACCTTAGCTAATATTTATATACTCCTTATTATATTCAATCACTATAATCTAGTTAGGTTCCTTAGTGATTTCTTACTGTCCAAATCTAGGTTATAGATTTCAAGGCTTCTAGCCCGTGACAGATTACTATATTAACTATAGCCTGGATAGTAGGGTTAGATACTAGTTAAGGTTACTCCTCTAGCTACTAATTAGGATATAGTATCTATATATAATATAACCCTTTCTAGGATAGGAAAAACTACTAATAGATTATTATCTAATATCCTTATTAGATTATAGTCTAGGCTTACTCTTACTTATAATAAGTTAGATAACCCCTCTTATATACTATCTATAGCAGGTAAGGCCTATTAAGGATGCTTAAACTTACTAAGCACTTATAATCTGCCTTAGACACTAATATCTACTATAGATAGAAGCTATTATATAACTTTAATTATTATTTATATACTCCTTTTTATATTTAGCTGCTGTAGCTATAGTTATATTCTTTTTTAGTAATTTCTTATTATCTAAATCTAGATTATAGATTTCAAGGCTTCTAGCTTATAATATTAGAAATTACTTACTTCTAGATAGTTAGATGAAACTAGTAAGAGATAGCTAAATAAACTAATAAATAAATAAACTAATTAAATAAATAGCTGAACTAGCTAATAAATAAATAAATTAGCTAAATAAATAGATAAATTAATAGAATAGAAGAAGTAGAATTAGATAAATTAGCTAATTAGTTAAGATAGCTAAAATAGATAATACTAATAGTATAGATAGCATAAATTATAATAATGTATTATTAGAGATATTAATATCTTTAGAAAAATCTAGTAAAAGATAAATACTATAATAGAATAAAGTACTAATAGACCCTATAGCTTAGATAGCTTAATAGCTATAGAAGATACTTAATTAAATAGTATAAATTAAAGCTTACTAAATAGTAGCTGCCCCCTAGATAACTACTACTCTTTAATTAGCTATTATATCTATAGAGCTAGTACTAAGCTAGTAAGTAGCTTCTATAGCACCTATTCTAGCTATTTTTTCTATAAAAGACTTAATAAAAAGACTAAAACTAATTCTACTAGACCTAGAATAATATAATAATATTAATAAAGCTATATATAATATATTCTAAGTTAACTTAATAATAAAGCTAGAGATAGACCTCTCTTTATTTAGTAATTACTATAACTATATATAGTATACCTTCACTAGACTTAAGGACTAAATAGCCACTATAATAAGTTCTTAAATAGATTAATATATCTAGAATTATACTATAAGCTTAATAGATCTAGAATATATAATTAACTAGCTTAATCTTATATTCCAGGATAGGAACTAAGCAGAGAAGGCTATAGAAGAATTTTATCATCTATAATAAGATAATTACCCCTTTAGTAATATATTTATAGACTTTAATTAATTATTAATAGAAATAAGAGGGTATAGCTGGACTAATAATATAAAGTGAATCTTTATTAATAGTATCTTAAATATAGAGATAAGATTATAGCTTTTTAATATTATTAAATAAATAAGCTTTAAAGGGTACTACTAGTAGCTATAGATAATTATAGACTAAGTAGAAGCCTTCTATATATAGGGAGCAGCCTGAGCTAAATAGTAAGGAAGAAATATAATTATTATAAGCTAAGGCTGCACTATCTATATGTCTATCTTCTTTATATCTTTAATATTAGTTACTATAAATATAGCTAACTCTATAAATTAGAAACTAATTATTATAACTTTAGCTTAATAGTATTACTGTATAAGGTGGGTTAATAAAGTAGAGATAATCTATTACTATATTAAAAGAAGATGCCTATACTACAGAGCTATAGACTATATAATTAAAAGATATTAATATCTTAGTGCTATTTCTTTATAAAATAGAGAAATAAGATAGCCCTATATCTCCTATACTATTAGACTAATACTTAAAGATAATAAAGTAGATAAATAAGCCTTAGAGTCTATTAATAAAGTAAGTAAATTAGAAAACTAGTTACTTCTATAAAGAGACTCTTATAGGGGCCTATTAAATAGTTAATATAATTAGAAAGCTGGTATTAACTATATCTTAAAGAAGAAGATATACTTACTAATTATAGAAGGTTTTAATAAGCTATTAGATTTAATATCTCTAAGTTTATTATATTTAGAATAATTAATAAGGAATATAATTATAGAATTCTATCTAATACTAGATATATATCTTATATAGTTATAACTAAATACTTTATTTAGAAGCTATAACTAGAGTAGATTAAGATTAAGCTTATTTATCTTAAAAACTATACTAGTATAATGGGAAGTATTATCTTAATAATTACTTACTTCTTATTAGATATTAGTAGGAACTACTAGTATATAGTCTATATATATATAGTTTCTAAACTAGAAGATAGAACTAACCTAATCTTAGGGATCCTGTGGATAGTAGATTAGAAGGCTATTATAAAAGTTAAAGAGCCTTATTTAAGATTTATAGATAGCTTTATAGTAGAGAGTATTAAGAATAAATTAAAGCTAGTTATAAAGTAGATTAGTATCTAAAGGTTTATAGTTTATAATTAATAATAAAGAAAGGATAAGACTATATAGATCTTCACTGCCAGTATTAAGGATATTAAGAAGATCTTATAAATTAAGAAGTATATTAACCTAGCTATAAAGTTACTAACACACTACTATAAGTTCCTAGATATATTTAATTAGAAGAAGGCTAATAAACTACTACTATATTACCTAGGTATTAATCACTAAATTAAGCTTATTAAAGATAATAAGGGAAAACTAATAGAACCCCTATAGGGACTATTATATAGTATATTATAAGGAGAGCTCCTAGTATTATAAAAGATGCTAATAGAACTACTAAAGAAAGGCTTTATCTATATTAGCAGCTCTGCTACTACAGCACTAGTATTATTTATCTATAAGTCTAGGAATAGGTTATAATTCTATATTAACTACTATATACTAAATATAATTATAAAGAAGGATTAATATCTGCTCCCTCTAATTAATAAGATCCTAGAGTATATCTTAAAGGCTAAGTAGTTTACTAAGCTTAATATGATTACCACCTTCTATAAAATTTATATTACTCTAGGAGATAAATGGTTAACTGCTTTCTATATATATTTTAGCCTATTTAAATAGCTAGTTACTTCTTTTAGTATAGTAAATATACTAAGTACCTTCTAATAATATATTAATTAGATACTCTAAGACTTTCTAAATAAGTTTACTTCTATATATATTAATGATATATTAATCTTTATTAATAGATTATTAATAAAGTATTAATAATATATTTACTAAGTATTAGAGTACTTAAAGAATGCAGGGCTGTAACTAGATATTAATAAATATAAATTTAAAGTAAAGAGTATAAAATACCTTAGATTTATAGTAGAAGCTAGTAAGGGCATATGGATGGACTCTACTAAGATAAAAATTATATTAGAATAGTAAGCTTCTATCTCTATATATAGTGTATAATTATTTCTTAGTTTTATAAACTTTTATTAATAATTTATATAGAACTTCTCTAATATAATATAACCACTGATAGTATTAATATATAAAGAAGCCCTCTTTATATAGGGAGATAAGTAGATAAAGGCCTTTAAGCTATTTAAGAAGATATTTACTATAGCCCTAATTCTTATATAATTTAATCCTAATAGAAAGATAGTAGTTAAGACTAATACTTTAAACTAGGTAATAGAGGCTATAATATTATAATATAATAATAATAGTATACTAAGGCTAGTTATTTATATCTTAAGAAAGAATATACTAGCAGAATATAACTATAAGATCTATAATAAAGAGTTACTTGCTATTATTAATATATTTAAGGAATAAGAATTAGAATTAATTAGCTTACTATAATTTAAGCTTATTATAGACTATTATAACCTTAAATACTTTAAGATAGTTTATAGGCTTAATAAATACTAGATATATTAGTCACACTGGCTAAGTAGATTTAACTATAAAATATATTATAGGCCTAGGAAGCTAGCTACTTATCTTAATATACTATTATAAAGGGAGTAGGATATACTATAAGATATAGATAATAATAAACTTAAGGCTTATAACTACTACTTAGTATCCCTTAAGATTATTACTAGCTAAATATATATATAAGTATCCTATATTTATAAAGTATTATCTAGCCTAGATATAACCTCTGTAAAAAAGAGTAGTAGTTAATATTTTAAGTATACTATCTATATTATCTTATATATAATATTTATAGAGGAAGTGCCCTTATTACTAGAAGACTAATAGAAGGAGGCTTAATTAATTAATACTAAGCTAATTAAGATATAGAAGGCTATAGAGGAAGGGGCTATATAGTTCTCTAATAAGCTATATATATAGATATTAATTACTAAGTACTTAATATCACTAGATGATTATCTACTATACTAAGACTATAAATAGGTCCCTAATTTAGAGCTACTATAAATAAGAATACTATAAGAGACTTATAACTTAGTATTAACTAGCTATTTAAAGAAGAATATACTATATATATTAATTATTTATAACTTCTACTAGCCTGAGCTCTCTACTAATATAAAATAATTTATATAGAACTATAATAAGTATAATACTAATCATATATAGTATAAATAATATTAGGGATTATTAAAGCCTCTGCTAATCCTAGATCATAAATAGTATAAGATTACTATTAATTTTATTATAAAGCTATCTATATCTAATAGTTATAAAGATATTATAGTAATTAGTAATAGACTTAAGAAGAGTATAATCTTAGTACTCTATAAATAAATAAACTCTAAGATAGTAGCATAGCTTCTAATAAACTAATTTATTAGATATTATAATATTCCTAGTATAATCACATTGGATTGCGGCCTATAGTTTATTAGCTAGTTCTAAAAATACTTCTATAAATAATTATATATTTAATAATAGCTCTTAACAGCTTACCACCTGTAGACTAATAGATAGATTAAATAGATAAATATAATGTTAGAAGCCTATCTATAAAACTTCTATAACTATATCTAGATTAATTAGAAATTATTACTACTAATAGCATAGCTAGTAATTAATGATTAGGATGGTATAAGTATTAGAGTGAGTCCATTCTTTCTAGACTATAGGTATAATATTAAACTACTTAAGCTAGAAGTATTAGACTAGGAAGCTACTACTATAAGGGTAGTGTATTTATTAAAGGAGAAGGCTAATAAGATTATTACTAAGATATATAAAGCTATAGAGATAGCCTAGTTAGAACTTACTACTATATAATAGTGGTATAAGAAGTATTTAAACTACTCCTAATAATTAAGCCCACACTATACTATGAAATTAAAAGTATAGTTAGATCTATAGAATATTTAGATAGATTATCTAAATTAGAAACTTAATATATAGTATATAAAGTTCATAGTGCTTAAAGCTATTAGATTATATATATACTAGTTAGACACTTCTCTAGGGGTGTATAATATCTTCTATATTAGCCTATTATAGCCTATATCTAATAATCTATTCCTAAATTAATTAAATAATAATTACTAACTACCTTTAAAGCTAGTTAATAGCAAAGCTAAGTATATAGTTAAGGAGATCTTATAGAAGTATAAAAAGTATATTAGATAAGGCTACTATATAGAGTACTTAATTAAATAGATAGAGTATAAATACCCTATATAGGAGCCTACTACTAACCTTACTAATATAATAGTGCTTAATGCTTAGGAGAGCTGCTAATATTAATTTAAAGGGGGGGGTAGTATAGTGGGCAAGGCTTATTAAGAATGCTTAAGCTTACTAAGCACTTGTGATCTGCCTTAGGCATTAATATCTACTATAGATAGAAGCTATTATATAACCTTAGCTATCATTTATATACTCCTTTTTATATTCAGCCACTGCGGCTATAGTTAGATTCTTCCTTAGCAATTTCTTACCATCCAAATCTAGGTTATAGATTTCAAGGCTTCTAGCCTGTGACACTATCTTCTACCTATAATGCTTATACTAATAGTATTTTATCTTATTAATTAATTATATAATAAACTAGTAGTTAGCTAGATCCTATTAGTATAATAATCTATTAGAGTATTCTTCTAGATAGGGAATTAACTAGGTGATCTAACTAAGCTATTAAATAGCTTAGGGGTTATGCTTTATACCCTTCTAGCTCTAAATAATCTAATAAATCTGCTTCATAGTAGCCTATAGTAATTAATATATTTTCCTTTATAAATAGGTTTCTATCTCTACTAGCTATATCCTATGGCAGCAGATCTAATAGATAATAATTAGTAACTAATTAAGCTAGATAAATAACTACTATTCTATTCTTAATAGATAAATCTAATAAATATAATACTATTTAATTAAATAGGTAAATAATAATAGGATTTAATCTCTAAATATTTTATCTATAGGTGTTGCTTTTTCTATCTATAGAAACTCTAACTATACTAAAATTCTATATATTTTATATACTATTACTATACCTGCAAATCATTAAATTCTATATTAAAATTTAGCTAAATAATATAGAATTAGTAAATTAGTAAGCTATCTAAATTTAAAATATATATAACTCTATCTAGCGCCATAACCCTACTCTTAGTTTAAAAGTCAGACCCTTCTCTACCAAGCCTGCCGCTATCCTGCTCTGGGTTAAACCCTAACTCAGACTCTAGTAGGGTCGCCGCCCCCTGTGGGATAGGGTTGGTTGCGATTTCTGCGGGTCGGTTATACAACTCTATAAATATATAGGTAAGATATACTTAAGGAAGAAGGTCTAATTCCACTTAGCTACTATCTAGTTAATAAATTTATAGATAGAAAAGTGAGCTATTCCTATATACTAAAATAAGGGAATTATTGTAAATAAGATGTTGAATCTGGAATTGGAATACTTCTTATATTCTGATTGGTTGAATCAGAATTCCATGATACTGCAAATCCTGATACAATTCCGTTACCGAATCTGGCTGACAGACAGCCACTTCCGAGTCGGTGGCGCCGAAGGCACAAACCTGCAGCTTGAGGACTGCCCGGCCCGATCAGACGTCAAGACCGACTGCATGGCTGCCTCCCTCCTACTACACCTCACAACCGACTCATCAGGCTACTTCGACAACGTCTGGGTCTGGGTAGCCGATCACGATCTCGACAACCCTCTCAACGATGAAGAGGGAATCCCCATGAACGTCCAAACGCAGGTCTCCATCTACGTGGCTCGCGGTGTTCTGATTGAATCCCAGGGTCCGACATGGCTATACAGAACATCGAGCGAACACATGCAGATGTATCAGTACCAGCTGTCCAACGCGTCAAATATCGTCCTGGGCCATATGCAGACTGAGACACCATATTACCAGCCGAATCCTAATGCTCTGGATCCGTATGAGGCCGGCGCTGCGGGGTTCCCGTCTGACTCGCCGTTCGATCATTGCGCAGATGATCTTTGCACGGGTGCTTGGGCGCTGCGCATTCTTGATTCGAGTGATATTTTCATCTATGCTGCGGGATTCTACTCCTTCTTCCAGGATAATCAGCTTGGTTGTACTGCGGAGGGAAATTGCCAGTTGGCACTGATTGAAACAAACTTCGCTTCGAGTTTGTCGATATACAATATCTTCACGAAGGGCAATATTGAGATTGTTATGCCGAGAGGTGGACTCCCACCGCTGCTGTTCAACTCCACCACCCGCAACGGATATACCAGCGAAATCGCCGCATGGCTAGCTCTCTCCGAACAGGGCGAAGACATCGGTTCTGAACCTGGTGAAGGATCAGGAGTTGTCACAATTGACCCCGATCTCTGGTCTGGGGAGCCCGGTGATCCAGTTACCATGCAATGTTTCCCACCATGCATATACGTTCTCCCACCATTAACCCTTACCGAGGAGACAACGTTCGAATACCCGCCACTCACTACGTCCATCACTGTGGGATATAACTCGACAACTACATTTGAGGTAACAGCATCAACGACTACACGGACGATCTACCAGTTTACTGTGGTTACGACGACAATCAATATCCCTCCAGCGACGACCTCCGTAATCTCGTGGTTTGACGAGACTGTCACTGTCAACTCGACGATCATCTACCCTATCCCTCGCATTATCGGTCCGCCGTTCAACATCACCGAACCAACTGTTATTTATGTTACTACATACCCGCCGGACACGCGCACCTTCTGGCCGCCCCCGTGGCGTGGTTCCTCGGAACCACCGGAGAGTACACCAACGCCTGCAACAAGTACTACGCATACGAGAGATGACAATGACATAACATCTGTGCATCACACGAACGGTCCGCCACGACCATCCTGCACACATGTCACGGGCTGCAGTGGTGGCTGCGGCGGTAGTATATTTGACATCTGTCGGCCTTGCTGGATTGGGTGTGGTATTGGGCCTCCAGGTGACTCCCCCTCCCCCTTGTCGCTTTTCCCCGTTTCTAAAGCCACAGTATATTAATAGAGTGGGTGTGCAGGTATAAACGGCATAGACCCCGACCAACCAGGCGGCATCCCACCAAACCTAGACCCCAATAATCCCAACAACGATCCCGATGATGATCCCGCCGATGAATGCGAGACTTCAACATTTAGCTCCTGTAATACTTACTGTACTACGGTGCCGACTTCGAGTTGTTCAACTAGTTGCCGTGGTACGTCCTCCTTTCATTCCCTTCCCTACATCTTCAGTCCACTATGGAAGTCTGCTGTTCTGATACTGATGATGTATATATGGGAGGGTAGATGTGGTCGGCTGCGAAGAAACAACAGGAACAATATCCTCCTGCACCCCAACTGCATCACCCACAGACGTCTGGACGCTCACAGACCCAGAAGCCGAGGCACCGACCCTGGGAGCTGGTGGTAACTGGGGGTATATCTATCTCCCTGTTGCCACAGATCCGGGTGTTAGGATGACGACGATGAGTCCGCCCCCGACTTCAACTTCAACTTCTACGGACGAGAGCAGTACGACAACGTCGACTACGACGACTGAACAGCCTGAACCGACTGAGACTGTCTCATTGTATTTGGGCCGTTGGACAGAAGCGACGGGCCAGTTGGCTGTTTATAATTAGCTTATTTATTCACCTGGTTCGTTGCCTCGCCTTCCTTTTCCCTCCCTCTCCCTCCCTCCCTCTGTTTTTTATACCTCCCCAAACTAACAAAAATGGATGGGATAGAGAACCCTTGCTTCGGCGTCTACGTAACAGACGGCAATATCGGCGAAAGCACACCAATCTGCGACATATCTGAGAACAACACGCCCTTCGACTGGTGCGAAGAAGGCGACGCCGCAGGCACATTTCGGGATTCTGGCCCTGAATTCTTCGAAGAGGATTCGTGCGGTATGCAGATTGAGCTCTTTGGGGGATTGTATACACCTGAACAGTTGACGCCGTTGGAGGATGGGTTTGTCCGGATTCGTCGGCGAGTATTCAGGATGATTTGCCGACTTGTTCTTGGGTTGTACGGCGGACTATAGCTACGATGTGAACTTTTGGACTTTTTTACTGTTTGCTGCATGTATTACCTATTGCCACTACCTCCACAAATATTAAATAGCAGAATACATATACTAAGGGTATCAAATCACCATATACTAGGGATTCAAATCGCCAATTCGCCATATACTAGAGATTCAAATCATCATATACTAAGGATTTGAATCGTCATGATATTGAACTGTCATATAGTGGGGAATTGGGGATATTAAATTATTATATAGTAGTAGTACATTAAATACTACTATCCCTAATATGGTGATTCGATATCCTTAGTATATGGTATGCAATGTCAGTATGGTGCGTGTGACTATACAGAGGGTGGGAGTTGCTAAGATATCATCATTATTATTATAAAAAACTAAAAGTCCACTGCTGTAAGATGGTTGACGCTCCACAGTTTTGTGGATACACAATTCCCTGGTCGGACTGTGTCTCTAGCTGCTAAGTGGTAACAAGTTCTGCGGCCCCACACCTCCGTACGTGGCTTGATTAATGAGCTGCTCGGAGAACTTCAATACTTCAATTCCAGAACAGCAGCAGCAAAATAAAAGTGTTTTCTTCTGAGATATTTACTCTTATCAGTTTCTTCTAAATCAACTATTCATTGATCCGGTTTTTTACCGTCGACACTTTTATCAGGTCAGGTTGGTACTTTGTTTTACGTTCGTGTTCGGAGTCCCACGGTCCGGGCTACCCGCAGCGTTGCCTCTAGTAACATTTTCGGCGGGATGTCCCCCCACTGAACCCCTCCATACCTTACCATACTAAGCTTGTGGTCCCAAATTTGATCGCAATGTAATATAAATATAAGAGGTGTGCTACAGGCAGACACTTAATGGCAATCTCTCCTAAATTCTCAAGAAGCTTATCTCCAGTTGTTGCGATTTAAGATCTTCACTTTTCACACTCTGCACAAACGCCTAGATCAATTATGGCGCCAGCAACGACGACTATGCAAGCCATTCAGCTCACTCGAGAGACTGAGGAGTTGCCTCCCGCAATGTCTTTCACCACCCTTCCTATCCCCAAGGTCACTCCCGGATATGCACTCGTGAAGATCATTTACTCGAATCTCAACCCTTCTGATAGGGCGAACGCTAAGGGTGATTTCGCCATCACCTCCTATCCTCGAGTCCTCGGACGCGACTATTCCGGTATCATTGTCGATGGACCATCCGATCGGATTGGAGAAGAGGTCTACGGCACCAGTGGTGGAGTCCTCGGATTCACAATGGATGGTGTTCATGCTCAGTACTGTGTGCTGCCTGAGAACTGCCTAGTCACAAAGCCGAAGAATCTCTCCTTCCTTCAAGCGGCGGTCGTGGGTGTCCCGTTTACAACTGCCTCACTCTGCCTGAGGAGAACACGTGCAACCAGCAAGGATATTGTTCTGGTCCTTGGTGCTAATGGCGCTGTTGGCTCGGCAGCGGTGCAAATCGCCAAAGCAATGGGATGCAAGAAGGTCATTCGCGTCGCTCGTGGCCAGGATGCGGATGTGAATCTCACTTTGGATCCAGAGCTTCAGACTGTTGGTGCTCTGACTGATGGCAAGGGTGTTGATGTGGTGGTTGACACCGTTGGCAACCTTGATCTGATGAAGTCAGCGTTCAACAGACTCGCTCGCTTGGGCCGATATGGTTATATCGCCGCCCCTCGTGGTGGTGCGAGCACTGACTTTACTATCGATATCTTGCAAGGCTATCGTATGGGGATTGAGCTGATCGGCTGCAATACTGGGTTCTACACACTTGAGGAGGTGGCAGCGGACATGGCCCAACTTAAAGAGTGGTTTGAGAGTGGAGCAATCACTACAAAGAGTGATGAGTGCTACGACATAATTCCTTTGGAGGAAGCTGTTCAGATTGGATATGGAAGGGCACCTTCTAAGAGGCCAACTGTCATCTCCATGGTATCGGAGAATTGAAGTGTACAAGGGAATATTTCTCTCTCAATTTTCAGTGGGATGACGGGATCATATAGCTCGAGCTTCCAGCGACTAGGGAATAGATTTTGATCTATCTTGAGATATCTTAAACTAGTATTGGCTCATTCTCATATAACTCTTAGCTGTGTACCGTGTATTCTACTCTCGCATTAAGTTTGTTCTATTGCTAGAAAGTGTCGTCCCGTACTTCTAAGGATTCTTGTATAAATCGTGTTTTTCATACAGATGTGTGTCTGCACTTTTAGGACTGGCATATCAGTTATATGAAGGCGATTACAAAATGCAAGGCTCGCTGTAGTCGATACAGGCATTTCTATAGACAAGAAATATTATGTCTCATAAAAATAGCGTACCCTCTGTTTTGGCCCTATTATCAGGACAGTCTCAGAAATTTGAAGTGATTAATGAAGAGGAAGTAGAGCAATAAGCTAGGCAGGTGTTACAGTGGCTAGCATTAGAAGGAAACTTGAAGACTTGATATATAAATTCTATGTGTGGCACTAATGCACATAGGTACCCTTGATCCTGCCAGTCGTCTAGATATCATAGAGACCCTTGGTATGACCTTCAGTCGCAATCGACTCCCAGACGTGAGTATCAGCAAGGTAACATGCTACAAACATGGATGATCTTATATCGTGAGATCCAGAAACATGACCCAAATGTAACAGAGCTGCTACTACTACTGTCTCACTTTGAGTGTTGAGATATCCGGTATGAATTAGCGAGGGGTCTACCCCATAGCTTGAATATGCCAGCCTAGCTTGAAAGTGCTGTGTCAAGCAAGCTTGCTTTTGAAATCAGTGTAAAAACTCTAATGGGATTTTTGCTTCTTGAGACTAAGCAGTATGCAATTCCTGATACAGGTGAGAAATAATTCAGAGCTTCAGCAGTGGCTTATTCCACATGTAAATTATATACTTTATAGAGATTGGTCACTTAACAATATCGCGGTATGGGGAGCCGGGAGCGTTCCATTGTTTAGGGAGTCTCTACTCTGGCCAGGGCAAGCTGAAGGAGGCAAAGATGTATCAGTGAGCACTGGAAGGCTAGGAGAAGGCGCGGGGTAGAATTCTGCTCTGGAACTGGTGGTGTTTACCTTGCCACCCCAGTTTCCTCATTTAATACTATACATTGTGCTTGTGTACCTATGTATTGTAGCCAACAAATAGTATGTTGCATAGAATTACTCAAGAGCGTTACACTCAGATATATGACTAAGGTACTGTAAGAAATGACTGTATGAAGGAATTAGACAGCTGTACGGAGTATTGATCGGTATTGGTCAACCTGGAAGATAAATCCGGTATTCCGTATTGTGGCGTTGTCATCAATCTCCGCATTCTTGGCACTCCAGTGTTCTAGAAGAATTGATTATTTATTACTAAAGATCACTAATTATTAGCGTGATTATTAATGAAGCAAACCTTAATACATCTTCGCCAAACCATAGCTTCCAATAGAACCGCAACTACCCTATCTTACATCAGTTTAGTCACTTTTCTAGGAGCACAGCAATCCGAATGTTGGTCCCATATTCTAGCAAGGCTATATTTAACTTCGGTACATCGTTCACTAGAAGACAGCGTTAGACAGGATGACGCTTTCAGCCCGACAGACGCCGGGTCGCCAGGATAGAACCGATGCCTCCGGGATTTAGACTGATTAGAATCAGTTTGATTCCTTCCATATTCGCACGGAATTTATTCCAATGCAGAAGCTCTCTGCATGCGAGCGAGCCCCAAGTCAACAACCACCCCTGCGGAGATACGGCGGTTACCTTTTACCCTATTCCTATACGTTTGCTTGTCTTGGTAAAAGCATAAGCATCGTACCATGGGTAATCACGTATTTCCGGCCTGCCGGATGACTCCGCGGGTGCAAATTAGAAAGTGGATGCTCGCAGAGGGGCCGGCGATCGCGGAAATATCTCGTCCGAGTGTACTGTCATACACGTAAGGTAAACGCCCGCGACGCCTGCCGCTGCTACTGCGGAGTATGCAAGAGTTGCAGACATCCATCTTGGATTTAACATTCGCGCAAACACCTCCGCGCGTAGAGGCAGTGCTAAGAAGGTGGTAGCTCTGCATGTTAGCAATCTCACAACTCACGGAAGTGTGGTGTATTGCTTTTGAAGAATATAAATGAAAAGAAAAGGGGGAAATAATGAACAGCATACACTTCAGCAATAATTTCGGCCATCATTATTTGCTGTCGACCACGCGGCCTATAGCCGTTAAAGTACCGAGCCCTTGGGTAATAATATCAGAATCCCGCGGAGCCGGGCGGAAGTGCCCTAGCTGAAACGGGCGATACAAACGGCTAAAGTGTATGATTGAAGAGCCGATGTCCTTAAATGTATCGTCATATCCTAGCCACAATAAACTTGTCTTTGTAATGAACATCTCTCTCTCTCTCTCTATCTTGCTACTTATTACGTTGTGTCTCTCGGTCCTAACGCAGACTATCATCCCTGAGCGGACCTCGGGCGAACCATGACGACTGCGGCGCGCGATAAGCAATCTGAACACATCACTGCCAGCCCGGCCCTCCATGGTGAGACACTGAATGAGGAATCTAATCATGCCTCCAAAGGCTCCGGAGTTGAGTCTGAGGAAGCCGCGTTTGAACCTATCCGTCAGATGGACCAGGAGGAGCTAACGCACATTGCCCGCTATATCTCTCACAACTACCTCGATAATCTTCAAGATGGAGACACAGTGAATGGACTGAGCACCGATGATCCTCGCTTGGATCCAGCAAACTCCAGCTTTGAACCCCAGCTCTGGGCGGAAAGGATGTTTAGGGTACTTAACAGCCAAGGGTTCCACCCACCGCGCGTTGGAGCCGTGTTCAAAAACCTCACTGTCTCTGGAGCTGGCCCCCTGTTAGCGTCCCAGGAAACAGTGGGATCAATGCTGACGGTACCGTTGCGCCACTCTACTTCTACATCAGCGCCCAGAATAGAACTGCTCCATGGTCTCCATGGGATCCTCAACTGCGGAGAGCTGTTGATGGTGCTTGGGAGTCCAGGCAGTGGATGTTCGACTTTCTTGAAGACAATATGCGGTCAGCTTGGTGGCTTGCAGGTCTGCGATGGTTCAATTCTTCATTACGACGGCATCTCCATGGAGGAAATGTTAAGCGAATATAGCGGTGCCCTGGTCTATAACCAGGATGTCGATAACCACATCCCGCAATTAACGGTGCGTCAAACCTTGGAATTTGCTGCGGCCGCAAGAACACCATCATGTACAACCGCGGGCGTGAAACCAGCCGAGCTCGTGAAGCATTTCGTCCAGGTAGTCATGGGTATGTTTGGCCTCTCGACAATTGCGGAGACCAGCGTTGGAAACGACCATCTCCAGGGTATTTCGAGCGGAGAGAGAAAGAGACTTAGTTTGGCCGAGGTGGCTCTGTCGAGAGCACAGATTGCTGGCTGGGACAATAGCACTCGGAGTTTGGATGCAGCGAATGCTCTCGAGTTTATAAGTTCGATGCAAATGATTGCTAAACTGACCGGAGGCTGTCACGCTGTGGCTCTCCAGCAATCTTCCGAGGCAATTTATCGACTGTTCGACAAGGTCATTCTGATATATGAAGGCCGCGAGATATACTATGGCCGATGCGATACCGCCAAGGAATACTTCACGCGAATGGGATGGTACTGTTCGCCCCGCCAGGCCACTGCCGATTATCTGAAATCTATCACAGACCCGCAGCAACGGCAGCCTTGCGCCGGAATGGAGGCCAAGGTGCCGCGTTCTCCGGAGGAGTTTGAGCGGTACTGGAAAGAAAGTCCGGAGTTTGCAAGTCTCCTGAAAGAGATTGAGGAGCAGGATGCTGAGTGCCTGGCCGGGCGTCCACCCAAGCAGGATTCTCCGAGGAATAGGTGGTTGCAGCTAGTGAACAACAGCTACTTCGGAGGGACGCCTTATATGATCAACATTTGGAGGCAGGTGATGATCTGCGCCAAGCGGGCATATCAACGGTAAGACCTTCCCAGGGAATAGCTGCAGTTGCCGCCAGCCCATGCTAACGAGTGATCTTACTTTAGGACTTGGGGGGATAGATATAGACTGTTGACACTGGTCATCGGTCGCATAGTCATGGCACTCGTTATCGGATCTTGTTTCTATGAGTGGGATATATATCAACCAAGATGCGAGAAGATAATTGCTGATTGCTGATAGTACACCGAGTTCAACTGCTGGTACTCAGAGTAGAGCAAGTGTCCTTTTCTTTTCCGTCGCGTGAGTCATTCCTTTCTATCTGCCACATTTGAAATGCTTAGGGAACAGAAACTTTGAAGCCCCCAGCCGCTCACATATGGTCCTCCTTCTAGGATAAATGCTCTTATGAATCTCAATGAGATCAACTCCTACTTCGAATTACGTCCTGTCATCGAAAAACACACCTCCTATGCGTTTATTCGGCCGTTCGCAGAGGGTCTTGGTGGCCTCATCGTAGACATTCCTACTAAGTTCATGGTAGGAATTCTCTTCAACATTGTTCTATACTTCCTTGCAGGTCTGGTGAGTCAACCCACATTCGGCCTCTTTCAGCACATTACATGATTTTTACATGCTGAGACTGTGAAACAGCTCCGGGAGCCCGGTCAGTTCTTCATCTTTCTGCTGTTCCAATTCCAAGCCACTCTTATCATGTCTGCGGTATTTCGGATTCTAGGGGCAACTTCAAAAATATTACCGCAAGCGATGACTTTAGCAGGTGCAATCGTAACAGTGTGTATCCTGTACATGGGCTTTGTGATACCTGTACCTCTTATGAGGCCATGGTTTGGTTGGATCCGCTGGATCAACCCAATGCACTATGTATACGAGGCACTGGTTGCTAATGAGTTTCATGGACAACAATTACCTTGTGCAGCGTTTGTGCCAGCATACCCGAACCTGACAGGAGATACATTTGTTTGTTCTGCTAGTGGAGCAGTGGCTGGGCATATAACTGTTTCAGGAGATGCATTCATTCAGAAGCAGTACGACTTCACTTATGCACATGTGTGGCGGAACTTGGGAATTACCATTGCGTTCTGGATTTGCTTCCTTGTGGGCTCCTTAGTGGCTTCTGAGCTCAACTCAGCAACAGCATCTGTCCCCGGCGCCGTTCTATTTCCACGAGATCGTATCGCATCTCACAAGAACACTGGAGATGACGGGAACGTCCCGGTCACGAATGCACTTCGCCCAGACATCAGCTGCCGAGACGGTCAAGGCTCAGTGGGTGAGCAGAATATTGTTACTAAGCATCTTGAGATATTCACCTGGCAGAACTTGTGCTGCGACGTTGTCTCAAGAGGTGGCAGACAGCGGCTCTTGACGAACATCTCAGGCTGGGCCCAGCCAGGAACCCTCACAGCTATCATGGGAGTGTCTGGAGCTGGAAAGAGCATACTCCTAAATGCTCTAGCCCAACGTGCACAGGTTGGAATTGTCACTGGTACCCTGCTTATGAATGGTCGACCTCTTGATGCGACCTCTCCCCGAAAGATAGGATATATGCAACATCACGATCCCCATCTCCCGACGTCGACAGTAAGAGAGGCTCTGTGCTTCAGCGCGTTTCTGCGACAGCCAAGGACAGTATCAAACGAAGAAAAGCGCAACTGCGTGGAACAACTGATCAAGATTCTCGGTCTTGAAGATTTTGCGGATTCAGTTATTGGTATCCCCGGGCAGGGTCTCCCTCCGCAGCAAAGGAAACTGCTGACCCTCGGGGTGGAACTGGCGGCCAAGCCTGCTTTGCTGCTCCTGGACGAGCCCACGAGTTGGTTGGATGCGCAGACGTCTATAGCTGTATATGCGGTTCTGCGCAAGCTGGCGAACCAGGGGCTGGCGGTGATCACGACACTTCACCAACCCAGTGAAACTCTCTTCCAACAGTTCGATCAGTTACTGTTACTGGCTAAAGGAGGAGAAACGGTATATTTTGGCGACATCGGCGAAGATTCCTGCGCTCTCCTCGGCTACTTTGAAAGGCATGGGGCACGACGTTGCCACCCCACTGAGAATGTAAGGGAAACCATGAGCTTGTTCCATTCTGTCGGAAGGAGCAAAGTGTACATTGACTCCATGACTGACCATCTCGATTCATAGCCCGCGGAATACATACTCGAGGCCATTAGTGCGGATACGGAGAAAGCAGAGCAAGACTGGCCATCATTGTGGCGAAGCAGCGCAGAGGCGAAGCATGTCCAAACAGCGATCGCCAAGGTCCAAGACGGAGCCGCGAGACGGTCGAAAGATGAAGCTGAGAAAGCAGACACTACTGGGAAGAGCCAATTCGCAATGCCGTTTCGCTATCAACTATTCCATGTCACTCGTCGGGCATTTCAACAGTATTGGCGCGAGCCTCAGTTTGTCTATGTCAAATTTCTATTCGCAATCGCAACGGCCCTGGTCATTGGATTCTCGGCCTTTAAGCCAGTGAACACCGAGCAGGGTTTCCAAGAGGTCCTATACGGTACGTTCAACCTGATGGGAGTCTTTGTGAATTTGGTTCAGCAGTAAGTTGTTCCCCAGGGAATGTAAAGAAGGACTCTCACTCATTCATCTGTAGGCGGATGCCCAAGCTTATGGCTCAGCGTTCATTGTATGAACTCCAAGAGCAGCCATCCAGAACTTACTCTTGGGCCGTTTTTCTGATCGCCAATATCATCGTGGAAATACCGTACCAGGTTTTCCTTGCTGTCCTGGTCTGGCCAAGCTTCTACTTCCCCATCTATGGTGCCAACCAGACTCCAGTACAGCAAGGGCTTATGCTCTTGTTTCTCATTCAGTACTGTGTCTTTTCATCGACCATGGCCGATCTGATTATTTCCCCACTATCCAACGCCGAGGTGACTGGCGCTTCAATTGCGTTTATCCTTATCCTTCTTTTCAACGGTGTTCTGCAGCCGCCCAGCGCACTGCCCAGATTCTGGAGATTCATGTATCATGTCTCGCCGCTGACCTACAGTCTTTCAGGAATGGTAGGTGTAGGGCTACACGGTCGCACCGTGCATTGCGCAGAATCTGAGTTTAATGTCTTTAATCCACCTCCTGGCCAGACTTGCGGAGAGTATCTTGCACAGTATCTCCAAGGGGCCCCCGGCCAATTGTATAATCCATCTGCGGTGACAGATTGCAAGTACTGTCCACTGACTACTGCGGATCAATTTCTGGCCACCATGAATATCTGTAAGTCTATCATATTACGTCTTTTCTGGATTCGGCAAAGAGCTCACCATTTGGTAAAATCCTAGACTACAGTGAGAGATGGCGCAACTGGGGTGTCGGATGGGCATACATTGGATTCAATATATGTGGCGCCATTGTGTTATATTATCTGTTTCGGGTGCGCCGTTACGACCCAATTACCCTGATCCGCGGCATCATATATCGGCATTTGACTCCAGGGCAGGCCATTTGAAGGAGTGTCAAGTTGAGGGCAAAAGTGGGGAGAAACAAGGAACAGCCCGCTGAGCTGTAATAGAAGTGGCTGAACGCCGACATCGCGCGCACAGTGATGCTATCTAGTCATTCATTACTTAGGTGTCCCTAATAATAAGTCATGTTCTTTAAACTAGGATCAGGTTAGGGTTAAGCTCTGTACACTATGGCTGATTCATATCTTGGTAGACTGGAATCACAGCGCCTGGCAATTGGCTCCAGCCATCTTAGTGTTCCCATTTTCATCCTCATTCCATCGGATCCTTGCATGTTAATCTAGGGGGCAATATCTTAGTATTAATCTAGCTGCCGCCATCCTTCAAAGTGAGTAGACAGAAACCTGGATCAGCTCTACAATAATAGAGGGAAGCTAATACACAGGTGCACTTACTGCAGGTTAAATTGTTCCTATTCACTTACTTTACTTCTATTAGTGCTAGTACTAAATATGGCATGTGCCTGGAGCTTAATGCATCATGAACTCGGATGAGTTCCAGGCTGTTGAGCGCGGTATCAAGGACGCCATAGATGAAGTGTCTAGATGAGCGCGCGTTGGAGAAATTGGTTACCCAAGGTCCCATGGCTTACGTTGAGGACATGACGTGAAACGAAAAAGTCGAGTTGGACCGCCGGATTCCTCTGTATGACGAGCTCGTGAGGGACAGCAAGAGGTGCGCTTATGGACGCCTCGATGGGCGAGAAGGGGCGTCTCAGGCCTGAACAAGAAGCGGCACGAGAGCGCATTGCCGAGCTCAAGGCTGAGCTCATGCTCAAGCCATTTGGATAGGATTATGAAATCAAGAAACAGGACTTTGACAAGATAAAGACGCAGGCAGATGCGTTGCTTAGCACTCTGGAAGAGATCAAAAAGGGGATTCACGTTGGTGCGGATGTCCTCCAGCAGGTAATCAAGATGCTCATGGAGGGTATACCTGATATCAGGGATAGATATGTCGAGGCAAGTTCTGATGCGATTGCTGGGAACAAACCAATAAAATTTAGCATTGAAGTGACGTGGTTAGGCCAGGACCATACATGTTGTGTGGAGTGGTACAAAACCAGGAGGCTCATGAGCTATACAGCTGCATAGCATTTCAGCAGAGAAGATTGTTGCTTTGGCTGATGAGTTATAAAAAGAGGGTTATATCGCGCCAGTGGCCAAATGATTGGGGCAAATCTGGTCTAAAGATGGTTTAGGTTAAGTGTGCTTCTAAGATATTTATCAGAAGTGGTCATGCATGGTCCTAACTGGTTTTGTAAAACACACCACTATCACACTGGTAATAGATGAAAGTGATAGCAGTCAGCCTTTGAGATGGAATGCTATATACCACAGCTGCATAAAACCACAAGATCATATTAGACCAGCCTGACCGCCCCCCATATGGTCAGTACACAGCCTCAATTAGAGCAGGGATTAGCTCTCACCCTTCGCCAACTAAAGTAGGAAACAGGTCATGCAATAATATCTATGTCTTTCAGCGCACCCACCACTAAGTATATTTATCGAACCAATTACAATTCCATAGGTGGGAATAACCAAGAAAAATGCTACTTTGCTTTTGACTAATTTATTCCACCAAGGGACATTGATCTATGATCACATATAACCTATATTCTCTGCCTTTGGACTATGGTACATGCCGCGGGGTCGCTATTATTGGCTTCAGGCCCCTGGAGAAACCAGCCGCGAAACAACTATGCTTACGCCAGAGCTAGACCAGCCAGGAGGACCGCAAGCAACCCACTTCCCATGGATGGGGTCAGTAGAGCTGCGGCACCTTTGCTGGAAGAGGGTTTTGCAGAGCTGGAGGTGCTGGTGGAAGTTGTGGAGGTCGACGTTGTGTCGTTGACACCAGAGACACGAGTAGTGCCATTTCGCGAAAACGACACGTCAACATTCTGACCGGAGGCCGCGTCATACGGGAAGGGCGCGGTGTAGTTGAATGTGGGGTTCTGGCCCTTGTACATATCAACCACAGCTTGGAGGACACCGTGACCGGCTGAGCACTTGTCGTTGGTGGCAGGCACCGCCCAGGTGGATTGGTACTTAGAGTACTCACCCAAGGACAGCGGGCCTGGCATCGACTCATTGAGGTAAAGGGACGAGTAATCAACCGCCCAATTTGTGTAGCCAGTCTTGTTGGCCACTAGCTGGAAGATATTGGCACCGCAGTCCCAGCGACCAAGAGAAGGCAAGCCCCAGTTGGCAGAGACGGTAGCAATGGTGGAGTAGTGGGTGTAGAAGGTATCATCCGTGGTGCCCACCAAGTCGGCTGGGACCGCGCCACCGAGCAGAATGCTAAACACACGGTTCTGCAACGCGTAGGTCTCACTCTCATCGAAAGTCAAAAGCAGAAGTGTGTTGTCCCAGAAATAGCTGTTGCTCTTCAGCTCTGTAACAAATCCACGCAGCCACTCAGAGGCAAATGTCACATTGGTGTCATGAGCATCGTTGGTCATGTTGGGAGTGATGAAGGCCCACTGGGGAAGCTTCTTGTTGTTCAGGTCGTCATAGAAGTTAGTGAAGTTCTTGATCTGGCTCAGCGCTGTGTCATTGTTGGTGATCTGGTCGAACAAGATCAATGGGTCATGTTTGCGCACGTAGTCGTTTGCATACGTCTTCTGGTTGGAGTAGTTGAAACCCTGGAAGCCTGGGTAGGGCAAGGCCTCCTGATACTCGGCCCAGGAGATGCCCTTAGTGTTCAACAAGTCGGCCACCGTCGACACGTTGGTAGGAATTTGCCAGAAGTTATCATTGTCCATGCCAAAGTTCTCACCAGCCGCAGCCGCACAGTAATTGGGCTCGGACGTGTGGCCAATGCCAAAGTAGTTGGTCAACTTGATGCCTTGGCTGGCTAGCCATTCCTGGTTTGGGTCACCTGAAGCGGAGCTGTAGTCCTGTCCATTTGTCGCTTGTCAGGAGTATATTCATGCACACTGTCGGACTCGGATGCTTACAGTGTTCTCCAGCCAGATCTGGTAGAAGCGGTTGAATGCAACACCCTGGACATCAGAGGTAGGCGACGACGGCAGTGTGGTTGCCTGAGCAGCTTGGATGGCCGCGAGAGCAGGCTCACTGGTGGTGATGGTTGCCGCAGCGGTCACGCCGACCAACGCGAGCACGGAGGCAGCAAGAGAGCTCATGGTAGGCAAAACAGAGGAAGGATTAAGTGAGGTTGAGTGAGGGTGAGAGGAAGTAAGGCATGCCGGTCAAAACTGCGACCATCTCATTTCTTCAAATACTCCCTCTCGGAAGCGACCCGGATGTTACAACTTTTATTCCCTTACTAGCTTATTATTCTATCAAAGCAAGTGCTGCAAGCCAGGATGGTGAAAGACCCACCAGTAGCTGGATCACTCAGCATCAAAGATAGAAACACGTTCCCTGAGGCTCCGTCATGTATGGGTCTTGGCATCGCTCACTCTCAGGGGGTTGTGTCTTCTTCGCACCTTCCAAAATTGGTAAGGAAGGATATGAGTCGAGGGAGACAGAGTATGATTGGGTTATCGGACCCTTGTCAGACCCAACCAAGTTACCAAGCTTCGCTAAGCGTTGTGGCGTTGGCGTTGGGGTCTAGCTCCTCTTTGATTGCGCCAATCACGCCCATTCGCCAAGCCCCAATCTTCGGCTTATCCTCCGATGATTCCGATCAGTCTCGCCGGTTCCCGGCCCACGTGCAAACCCATTGCGGGTTTGTTAAGCGAGATAAACGAATTCATAGGATCTCAACGGCATACACATGGCTGGACGGTGGATTTTGACTCGCTGTGATCTTCATTGCACTTTGAAGATAAAATAGAGGTAGAAATTGGGGTATCTGTGTAGGCAAAATCGGGGTACCTGTGGATGTCGGCGTCAGCCCGATCGGCGTCCTAATGAACCTTTTCTCCTTGCAAACTAAATTGCTTTGTAGATAGACGTTTGTTTGGAGTTTCCGAGTTGCTACAACCTGCCCACACTGTAAAAAAATGACCTCCCAACAGAGCATTTCTGCTGCGCCTGACAAAGCAGCTTCAACACGACAGTGGTGGAAACGGCGGGCAATCATCGCTCTTGGTAGCGTTGGTGTCTTTGTGGCCCTTGCACTAGGTCTTGGGCTAGGGCTCGGTCTGGGTTTGAAGCATGACGATCACCGTCTCTCTGCGAGCAGCGCCAGCTCATCATCAACACCGTCGACGTCAGCGACATCATCCTCACTAGAGTACAACCCACCACTTGGCAACGAGTCATGGAGACTTTCCCCGTCCGAGTACGTACTCGATATGAAGAGTTGGGACTTGAATGCAGAACCCACCACGCGCGTATACAACTGGACACTATCCGCAATCGATGCCTTCCCAGATGGTAAGCAAAAGCCTTTGGTGAAGGGGGCGTCTGCTGCTAATAGTGCTTCTAGGTGTTCTGCGTCAAGTCCTGGTCATCAATGGGAGATATCCTGGCCCGATGGTGCGAGTCAATCGGGGGGATCGTCTTTTAATTAATGTGACGAATAACATGCCCAACGCCACCACAATCCACTTCCATGGCCTATTTCAAAATGGCACCAACTGGATGGATGGAGTGCCTGGGATCACGCAGTGTCCTATCCCACCAGGACAGAGTTTCCTCTACAACTTCACTGTGGACAACCAGTTCGGCACGTTTTGGTATCATTCTCACGTAGGAACCCAGCGCATGGATGGTCTATTTGGGCCCCTCATCATTCACGCACCCGAAGAGGCCGAATATCAGACGCGCTATGGATATACGCAGGATCAGGTCATGGTCATTCAGGACTATTATCATGACCTGAGCGCGGCTTACCTCCCCGAATATCTTGCCCCCGGCAACGAGAATATGGAGCCAGTGCCGGACAACGGACTGATCCAAGGGACAAACTAGTACGTGATTTCAAGCTGTCAGATGCGTCGTGACATCGCACTAACTGAGGCAGCTTCAACTGTTCCTTGTATCAGGCCAACAGTGGCTATACTTGCTACAACAACTCCACCCGGGCTCTCTTCCCTGTTGAGCAAAACACGAAAACCCGATTTCGGATTATCAATATGGGAGGATTTGCCACTTTCCAGTTTACAATTGATAACCACACCATGACAGTGATTGAGGGTGATTGCACCATGGTGGAACCATTAGACCTCCAGATCCTGAAGATCGCGCCGGCTCAACGTTACTCATTTGTGCTTAACGCCAATCAACCGGCGACCAACTACTGGATGCGGGCGGAAATGGACACCCATTGTTTCCTAACCAACAATCCCGTCCTCAATCCCACAGCTCTCGGAATTTTGGCCTACGGCAATAGCACTGCATTGCCCGGACCCGAGTCAGTGGAGTGGAATAATGTCATGGACCCCTTATGTGAAGATTTGAATGCTACTCTTCTTGTGCCCTCTGTGGCACAGCGGGCGCCCCCTGCAGCAAATTTCTTTGTTATCCAGTTCGACTTCCAAATCGGGGACGATGCCTTGGACCTGGCATACATTAACGGCACGACATACACCGTATCTGACATTCCCACGCTGAATTGGATAGTTCCCCACCTGCGCGCTGGGAATACTACCTACAATCAGACCGGGGCAGGGGCATCATACGGATTACAGAATCAATATATTCTCGATATCCCTGACAACCAGGTCGTCGATATTCTCATCCAGAACTTCGATGATGGCTCCCACCCCTTCCACCTGCACGGATATCAGTTCTGGGTCATGGCGAGCTCCCAGGATCAGTACTTTCCGTGGGAGATGTATGACTCATTGAACACCACGAATCCGATGCGCCGTGACACCGTGATGGTGGATGCATATGGTTGGACCCTAATCCGGATCCAGGCTGACAATCCTGGCTTGTGGGCATTTCATTGCCACATTGCCTGGCATGTTGCCGCGGGTCTTCTGATGCAGCTTCAAACGCGCGATGACTTGATGAAAGACTGGACGATTCCCAGTGATGTTCTAGGGTTATGCCCGGCCTAAGGCCTTGCTGTGTAGCATGGACGGATTGTTGCCAATCCTTCAGTAATATACATGATAGTTGTTACAGCTCAGGTATGAAGAGACAGAAGATTACCAACATAGTAGCATTTCAACGAAACAATGAAGCATGAGGAAAGGGAAGAAGGAGAGATGATGGGAAAGAGATGATATCTAAATAGCACTTTGATGCCTGCAGCAGCTGGCATCAACATCAGGCATCAAGCATCACACATACACAACAATTACTAACAGCAGGTTATCATGGAGCTGCCATTTTTCAAACCTGCAGAGCCCTAGAAGGTCCCTACAGTTTCCCATGTCCTATAGGGTAGGCCATAGTACTGATAATGAAAAAAACCAATATAACATAATCTACAGTGGACTTCTTCAGCAAAAGGAACAATAAATTCTTATAATAATTATATCTCACTACTCCTGCCCTCCCTATAGTCAAATACACTTCATGTAAGATCAGCTGGAAAAAGTTCAATCTAATGGTTATACATTTCTCGTCTCTATGCTAATGAGTCACGGGTCGCGAATAGTCTTAAGCAAGCTACCCGATCCTCCGATCCTAAAAAAAAAAAAATGATTTCGACGCCTAATGGGCAGTTGCTGGAGCAAAATTTTCGGCGTGAACCGCACCATGCTTCTCCAAGTCATGAGCCTCCCGGATGCGCGCAGCAGTGGCGACAGCGCCCTTTGGCAGGGACTTCTCCACCTTGACAGGGTCGAAGATACTCTTGGACTGAATGAAGATATCATCAATCTCTTCGAGGGTCCGGCCCTTGGTCTCGGGATAAAAGATATAGATCATCACAAACGAGAACGCATTGATGGCGGTATAGACGATGTAGTAGCGCCAACCGATACTGGAAAAAGCGGGAGGAGTGACTTCAGCCACAAGGAAGTTGAAGAGCCAGTTGGCGCAGGCAGAGACGGCAGTGACCTTGGCACGGATTGACAGTGGAGCAATCTCGGCAGCATACATGAAGGGAAGGAGGAACAGGCCGACGGGGAAGAAGAACATGGCGACGAAGTAGAAGAAAATGGCCGCTTTACCGGCAGCAGGGTTAGAGAGATCTGACATGAGTCCAGCTAAACCCGCCTGAGCAATGCACATTCCAGCGAAACCGGCCAGCAGCAGCTTCCTTCGTCCAAACTTGTCAATCAGCACCACGGCGAGGCCAGCGGCGATCACTTGCCAGATTTGAATGCAGCCAGAGAAGATACGAGCATCTGTGCCAGAGTAGTGCATCTGGTCTTCGAAGATCGTTGTAGAGTAAAAGGTGACAATGTTGATACCAGACATCTGGGCGAGAATGGCGACGCCGATGGCGAGGACGGCGCGGTGGAATCCCCGTTCAGGGCCCATGGCAAAGAACGAGGAGGAGTTGTGCTGTTCCTCAACGAAGGTGTCCCGGATCAATTGTAGCTCGTGAAGAACGACCTCGGAGTCCTCTGGCATGTCCTCGAGGCAGCTAATGATGCTGTGGGCCTCCTGAAATCGATCCCGCTTAACGAGCCATCTAGGAGACTCGGGCAGGAACAGGATCAGCGACGTCGCGATGAGACCGAAGATGGCCTGGAACGCGATGGGAAAACGCCAGTTGACCGAGTTGTCCTTGACAAAGTACAAGCCGAATTCCAGCCAGGAGGCAATGACAATGCCGCCGATGGCAAAGAAGCCTTGGGTCAAGACACGGCGACCACGCTTTTTTGCGCTCACACACTCGCTGACGTACATGGGCACGGTGGCAGTGAAGGCACCCACTCCGAGGCCTGTTCAGGACAGACGAGATTAGTGGCCGGCTTGTTTGAATCGCTTGGCTCCAGGTCAGATCTGATCGTGACTCACCAGTGACGACTCTTGCAACGATCAGTTGTGGGAGACCAAAAGGAGTGGCCTGCAAGGTAATCCCGACAAGAGCTGTACATCCGGCGACAAAGATCGTTCGGCGCCGACCGAGAATATCACCGATAAAGGCGCAGGAGAGTGCACCTAGTGCACATCCCACCTCATAGATGGCGACAGTGGTGCCTAGACAAAAGAAAAATCGATCCACTTAGTTTGGAGGGCCGGACAATGACAGTCAATGGGCTGGGCTCACCTTGAATGGTCGGATCCTTGGTCTCGGGAAATGTCTGAAGGAAGGTAGGCAAGGTCAAAAGACCATTGGCAACCGCTTGATCGTAACCCTGCAGAGCGAAAGCCGTTGCAGCGATGATACTCATCACAATGGTCAACGGTCTGCCGCGCAGGCCAAAGTACACCATCTTGAAAATACTGCTTGGGAAGAGGACAGACAGTACTGAATAAGGGAGGGTTGTTGCACAATGTGAGGAGAGTATAAAAAATCAGGTCACACAATCCCCAGATGTGCGGGACAGCGCGGATGATATATATTCGAAGAATTCTCCAAGGTCACTCACTACTGCCCCAGAATATGAATAAAAGAAATCCGGAGAGAGGTTCCTTCTAACCCCATATTTGGCAGATACGCCGGGGTTGGGCCGAGCGCTTCATTACGCATTGGTTCCGGAATCTCAACGAGAATAATCCCTCCTTGCCCACTCTGCTCCCCCTAATCCACAGTAGCAAGGGGACATATACTAGCGACAGCCACTAAGTGACTAAGTGTGGACAAGAACTCGCCAAAAGCTTGATCCGGTGCATGCCTGGCAGCCTGACCCACTTGGTGTATCTAGTAGATAGCAGTCAGCAGACAACCTGGAGATATCTCTCACTCTGAACTGAGAGATTCGGTGACTCTTGCCTGAGTTAATATCCATTATAAGCCTTATATGCTGAATTATGACCAAGTGTATTGCAATCTGAGACTATGAGAGGCAATTTATCTGCGAATAAGCATTGCACCCGAGCTTTTATAAGTGGTCACGAGACGGAATGTTCACTATCCCGAAACTCCGATTCATTCGGGGTGGAGTCCGCGGAAGTTGACCGAGACTATTATTGCCCCCGTCCAGTTGTTCTGCTGGTGGCGAGGAAAGTTTGGGATCCCGAGAAGAGTACAGGACACGGGGTACTGAAATACGATACAGCGAATAATACCTCATCATCCCGGTTATCGAGAATGCACAGACAGTGCGTGGTATCGGGTACCGAGTATCGGCAATCACCGATGTCATTTCATCTTGAGGATTGGTTGCGAATTGCTTTTCTTTACCTTGGGTGCCAACCACTCTGGTTTAGGCCACTCCCTCAAACCGTTGACCGTTCTTGCGTGGCATCCGCTTGGGTCCATGGCCCGACATGACCGTGACCGTGGGAAGAAGCCAAAGCCAAAGCTTGGTCCTGGGTCTCGGCCTGTCAGCACGAGTCCACCCCACGATTTGTATCTCTGGTCGCTTCTCCAGAACCCGGGAGAAGTCGGGGAGAGACGTCTCTGTTCGTTGGGATCTTTTCTTAGTGAACCCCACCTTGCCATTTTCCCCTCTCCCCGCAGACGGCGCAGAGCAGATACAGAAGCTTCAGCTGTCGTTTTCTCTGACGTTGGCAGTGCCTAGGCTCTTGGATGTCATATGATTGTATCATGGAATGTGACAGTCCCAGCCATCAAGGCTGGGACAGGATTGGATGATGATATGATACTTAGCAGCGTTCATCAAATAAGCTAAGCATTTTATTATTCACAATTCTGCTAATGCTGCAATGCAGCAGTTAATAGGTAGTTTGGGGTGAGATCTTACCTTATCCACTGATACAATACTGGATATTTATGGCTGCAAGGAATTTACCGTGTGCGCTACTGTACGGGTCCAGATTCGCGAGGTCGGAACCAGCTCGGAGTAATGTTGGTCTTTTGGCCTTGTGGGAAATCTAACTTGCTGGCAGGCACATCTATGATACTTCTTTTAGTATACCAGCAGGCTGAATACTATGACAGGCGTAGGTAGTGTTTTCTTTTACTGGTAATCCTGTATTAATAAATATCACAACTTTGAGAGGGTAGGAAGATACATGTCCCTCTCTTTCTTGTATACAGGTTCCTAAGATTCTATCACGCTCCATCCTCTCTTGGTTATTCTCTCTTGGTTGTCCTTCTGGAATGTTCTATGCGTAAGGGCATGGCTGATAACCATAATAGAGGCCATAGCCCGCGGCAAACATATATAGAGCATAGACGGCCGTGGGAGATAGGCTTTATTATGAGGCACTGCAAAAAATGGCATAATAAAAGAATGCTAGGCCTTTATAGTGATCGATTTTAGATATATTATAAGTCTTCTTAGCTTAATAGGACAGATTATCAATATTTGTTCAGTACCTACACCAGCACTGTCAGAGCCAGGTACTACAGACTCTGATTTATAGAACCTTGCTTAATTGCGGGATATTCAAAGTCCTATTTATTACTATACTAAGTCCATTATTCTTAGCTACAGCTTGTCCTTACTTAACAATGTGGCGGCGTTCCATTGCAAGCTAACATATAATGGTGCGACTGTACAGCACAATTCCTAGGTTCATAGAGGTAAGAAACATAAATAAGCTCTGTTCCAAGCACATTAAATTACACCATTCTTGATCATAGACTCAATAGTGTCAGTGACACTGGCTTCAAGACCAATGTACTCCCACTTGCCGTCTTTCATACCGTGAGAGAGGATCGTCAGACTGTGGCGCATTTCCATCCTATTGGGTGTACTCCTAGCGGCAAGGGTTGGCAGGGGATACGGTCCCTGAGGCCCTGAAATTTCTTACGAATGATGTTAACTACCAGGTGCGGTGTGCTGAGGCCAGAGATGAAAAGAGTCCGCTGGTTTGCCGCAGCGGGATTCTCCAGGACATCAACATGGCTCCGGGCCACGTCATGGACGTCCACCTCGGCAGAGTGCATAAGCCAGAATTATTTAATAGGCAATTTTACTCAATAACTGGTCAGTGGAGTTGCAAAACTAAAGAAGGGAGGCTTACAAAATGATAAAAAGTGAACTACGCTATTATTAGAGAAAAAGAAATTTTACAATACTACTGGTTTGGGTCTTGAGAGTTACAGTTAATCGCCTGAAACGTATGGTTTAAATCAACAATGGCCAAATCAGACCCAGACGCAACAAGCGCCTGAGACATGACCAGACCAAGACTGTGAGCACCTCCTGTCACCAAGCAGACCTTGTTTTCTAGTGAGAACTGGGCAAGAGTGCGCTTGGAGTGCATCCCACCACGGCCCTGGACGACGTGAGTTCGGGGCATCTGCGCATCATCGGGGTATTTAATTACAATGGTCTCGTCAGTTCGAGCAAATCTGCCTTCCACGTCAGCGGAAGCTTCGATCCCTTATAGCAGAAAACTTGCCGAAATGACACGTATTTCATGTCATTTTGACATTGTAAATACCAGCCCTAGTTGACATCCAACAGTGCCAAGTGATGCATGGCCCAAGCTGAATCCCACGATCATTGCGTTATTGAGTAAATGAGCTCCTACTCCAAGTTGAGGACTCTTTGGGGCGTTGCGTGATCAACAGTGAGCGGGCATCTCTTTTAAAGCAGACAACCCCCATTACTACTACCTAATGCAAGTAACTGAGAACAAGTCAGTGGCCATTATTGGCGGTATTTATGTTGCTATATGCAGTGCAAAGGGATCAATTAACAAGTCTATAGCCGGGATTTTCGGCCTCTCACTGGCTGTCGCGCTGCGAAGCAAAGGTAAGAGTGGCGTCCAGACGAACAAAAAAAAAGACCTCAATGACATTTGAAACAGGCTATAAGGTTACAGTATTTGATCGAAATGCATATGATAAGACAGGCTATGACCCGGAAGGTTGGGATGCACAAGCTGCATCAGTGGATCTGAACAAGATTGTGAGCACCTTATGATATATAAATAAATCTGGTAGAACAAGTTAATAGCTATATGCTCTTAGCTTCGCGCATCATACGGGACGAAACTACACTACCAACGTCCTGGAGAGTCGACAGGCCTGCGTGGCCTGCGACAAGGAGCGCGGAATCTCAGAAAGAAACGACAAAGACGACCGGAGGCTGTTCGTAAACGGTGGAATGTTACGTGTCCAGCCAATTGATAAACTTGGTGAACTGGAGAAAGAGACACTTGCAAACATGGAGCGCGATGGACTTCGTGACACGCAGTTTGTCAAGAGCAGTCCTGAGGACCGACAGCGCGCGGAGAGCTTGGGGTGGGAGAGCAACCTCCTTGATTTCGAGATACCAGATACCGAGACAGGGCAGACGTATGATGCAGTGCTAGACTCACTCGCTGGATTTGTGAGGTGTAGTAATGCTTGTGCTCATTGGCACAAGATTGCAGTGGCGAAGGGGGTTGAGTTTCGCTTTGGGGAAGAAGGTGCAGTTGAATCCTTAGTAGAGGCTCCTAGCACTCTGGAGTCGGGAAAGGAAAAGGTCACGGGTATTCGAAGTGAGGATGGGGCTCTTCATGAGGCGGATACTGTTGTTGTTGCTGGTAAGTTTCACCTCTGTAGTTGTGCGTTGCTGATAATGTTATAGCTGGGTCCTCTTCGACTCAGGTCCTGCAGTTAAGCTACCATCTCGAGTCGTCTGCCGGCAGTGTAGCCACGTTCAAAATTGATATCAAGCAGACAGAGCTCTGGGATAAGTACCCCCCCGAGAAATTCCCCGTCATCATTTGGAAAGCGACTCCCCGAGATAAGGCCGGTAAGGACACTGGTAGTATCTACGTCTTGCCTCGCACGCCGGAGGGCTACCTCAAGATCGGGTATCGAGGGATAAAGGCAAGAGGCATCGCCCAGCAGCCCATCAAATGCTGACACCCATCAGTTTACCAACTTCCAACCGGCGCTCGAAGGGACTCCGCTCACACAGGACGGGAAATGCTCTGTGCCTTTAGATGAGATCGGAATCCGTGTTGGTCCATGTTGAAGTGAGTGGCAGTAGCGCAGAAAGCCTCGATACAGGAACCTCGTTGACATAGTAATTGATGCCATCTACCATCGCTAGTCTGCCATTACCTGTATAGGTAGCTAGGGACAAGCGTAGCAAGATAGCTATCGCCACCAAGGACGCGGGGTGGAGCATTCTCGTATCAAGGAACATCTGCTGAGTCTGTTGACTGAATTTGGCACCTGTTGGAACTCTTATATAACAATCATCTAGGAACTAGCAATTGAGTAGGAGAACGTTGTGGAAGGGACCTTGTGGCACTGCCGTTATCGGCGTCGTGGGGGTGGTCTAAGATACCAGAACGTAGAGAGGTTGGCAAAACGAGATTTAGCCATTAGCATATTGGAGGGAGACTTTTGTCAGTATTTCCTTCTAACTCTCCCATGTCGATCCACATTGTACGTACAATCCAGGAGACCATCTACAGACGAATCCACCTCCCCATCCACCGCTCATTAACCCTCTTCGCCTCATCCACAAGCCCCAACTCCAACAACAACTGCACGCTCCCCCTAGCAGCCGACTGCAACGACGAGCTCACCCAAGCATGCGTCGGCGCCGTATGCTCGCCAATAAAGATCGTATTGTGCTCGGTGACATGGTACGACGGGATATACAGCTTATGCTGCTCGACGTCTGGGCGACACCACGACGTCGCCGTGTGCTCGTCCTGCAACCAGCACAGCCGCTCATAGTCGCCCGTATAGAGCTCACGCGCTTGCTCGCCATGGATTGAGACAATGGCGTCGAGGACAGTCTGCACGTGCTCCTCGTCCGAGAAGCTAACGAACCGGTCACTCCAGTCGCCGCCGCGGTAGTGCATTATGAGCCCCGGGCGCGACTCGTTGAGGCCATAGACCGGGTAGTACAGGGCTCCGACGGCCTGGCTAGGTGGTTGCGAGTAACCACCAAAGATAGGTCGGGGCCCCTTTTCCCAGAAGCGTTCGCGGAAGAGGAGGGCGACTTTGCAAGCGGATTTGAAGCGGAGGCCGGCTTCGCTGATTGCGCGGGAGAGGACGGATGAGAAGTTGGGGAGGTCCATGAAGCGCGTCATTGTGAAGGGGATTGCCATGATTGTGTAGTCGTAGTCTTCGGACTCGTAGGTGCGGTTGGTGGTACTGGGATACCAGGAGAGGCGGGTGCGGGTTGTACCATTGGGGCCGGCGATGGGTTCTAGTTTTCGGATCTTGCGGTTGAGGGTTAGGCGGTTGCGAACGTGGGGGAGAAAGGCATCAGAGAGACGATTGAAGCCGCCGTCTATGCACATCCAGTTTGTCTCGCCAAGGGCGCTGCTGCTGCCGTCCAGACCGAGGTTGGAGTTGTGGTGGAGCTCGTCCCAGAAGACGTCGTAGTCGGAGCTTGTCCAGATCTCATCGGTGACGTTCTCGCTGGCTTTGAAGACGTGGCGCATCATGGCTTGCTCGCTCCAGTCGTCTAGGCCTTCTTCCATGGCGAGTTTGTGTGCGCGCCAGACATCTCGTTGGAGGGATTTGAGGGTGGTCTCGTTCTTCAGAATGCGGTCCATTCTGGCCTTTGTGCTGAGGTACTCAGCACTGGACATGTCAGGCGCTTCCTTTAGGCTTGGATCTGCCGCGATCTCAGCACGAGTGGGAATGCGGCCATCAGGATGTCGACGAGTTCCTCGCGCAATAAGCTCATTCGGGTGATGCTGGATCCAGGGAATAAAATCAATCTTCCACCGAGGGTCGTTCCCATTCATCTCGTTTAGGATACGCGCGAGCTGGAATGTCATCTCATGATCCGTATACCGCAGAGTCTCGTTATTGTGCTTGTATGTGACAGAATACGGCAACCTCATCGGCCCCATCTCCGCCCACTCCTGCGTCCCATCAACATACCGCGTTCGGAACCGCCCTCCGACGCGATCGCTGGCTTCGACGATTTCCCAATTGTGGACGCCGACGCTGTCGAGCATTAGGCCTGTGGCAAGGCCGGCGATACCAGCGCCCACGATGGCGATCTTGCTGTCCTTGGCCGAGTGGCCGGATGCGTGGCCACCGTGTGTTTCAGTCTTCTGTTTGATGGCGGCAACTCCGTCGAACCAGGCCCCGAGGGAGTCAAAGTCTTTGAGGAGGGGAATGTTTGTATCGGCGACCGATCTTTTCTTTGCCGTTCGACTGAGCCGAACGGGCTCACTCTTCCCGAGGAGTCTTGGTGCTGACGTATCTGACTCGATGCCGTGGACGTAGATGCAGTTGTCCGTTGGGGCATCGCCAGAGACCGCCCAGGTGAGTCACTGAGGGGGGTGACCTTCGACAGTAAAGCGACCGATGATCTGCTTCAAAGACGTATCAGGACTCAGACACGACGCATAAACAGCCTCGATGATACCAGGGTGAGCTTCGCGCCAATCAAGGTAGACATTAGCCAGTCCACCAGGCTGAACAACATCGGACGTCGATACTCGAACGATGCCCGTACCCTGAGGCCTGCTAAGCGCACAGTTTACTTGGGCCAGCAGCAATGCCGCACTCGCAATTGCCTTGACTGCCATGTTTCGTTTTGAGTCTACTGGCCATGAAAGCAGGCAATGGTCGGACCGGACTTTTATATTTTCTGTCAAGCTTCCAGAGCCGTGCTGCGTGTGAGGACCTTTCGAGACTGCAGGATGGGTTTCGCGATGATCGACATGACTTTATCGCTGTAAACGCCCAAGAATGTACCTGATCTGCAAATGCAGCTGTCATGGTCCTCATGGTTACCTTTCTGCTAAGAAAGATGAACAACGTTGACCCCAGGGGTTCTTAATTGAAGGCAACCGGCATGATTGGTACAAGGCCAAAACTAATTCAGTAAAGGCAATACATAATGTTTGGAATAAACTTATGGTACAGTAACCAGTGTTATGCAACAGAGAGGCTTTTTAACAAGCATCCCCTTGCAACTCCATAGTCACTTCACAGCTCCATAACAGCACTATAGGGGTATCTTTATACTGCTTTACTATGCTATAACATTATAGCTATAGTAGAACATGTGACTCACATCATACACAACCCTTGGATACAGCTACGCTTTCTTGGTCCAGTAACATGCAAACTCCGTGCCAATTGTGCATAGTACATAGCGAGGTTACAGTTAGAACATACCCCCAAGGTGTCCACGCAGGGTCCCAGCTGTAACCATTTCCCCTAGCACCCGGCGCAACGGAATGCAATCCCGCGTTGACGCTGGCCCTGTACGGGAATTTGGTGGAATAAGTCGTTCGTTATGAAGGAGTCGCTAGAAAGAGTTTTGCAGGATAAATAAGTGATAATTAAGACGCGGAGTATAAGTCGCTGCTCAACGGCAGTAACAATCAAAGTACGACATGTTGTACTGTAGCTGACATCCTGACTTACCATATCATATGATTCAAATGAACTGTACTGAGCATCAATGCAAGCAACTAGTATGTTGTTCTTGTCTCATCATGACAAGATGTCTTCAAACCCATAGCCTCCATTCTCCAATGATCTCCTGACCGGCAAGTCTATAAACAGAGAGGGAGATCACAAATTGAATATAGGGTTCGGTGTCCTTTAGTTTTTTTAGTGGCTATCCAGCTATCACAAAATCATCGATGGCTGGATTCAGTCAGTCTACTTGTAGTTTACAAGCAGTTTATGCGAAGGAAGACAATGCGCCTGTTAGTGAAGATATCTTACTTGGAGCAGCAGAATTCGGAAAAGCTAGTCTGCAATGTGCTTCTATCCAGAGCTCATCACGGTGGGGAAAGCTTGCAGAGCAGCAGGGGGGCGTGCTGTACTTCAACATGACTGTAAAGCAGTCAAATAATTTGAAGTTAGAATGGGCAGACTTTGATGTCATACTCCAAAAATATCCAGGCTGTCGCAATGCCCGTGATGTCTTTGGGGCCAGGGTCACTCTCTGGCCAAGAGATATCAGTGAACGTCACAAAACATGGCCTTTGCAAACCGAAGGCTGATGTCGGAGTTGGCACAGCGAAGCTTGCAGCTGAGTTTGGGGAAAAGGAGAGAGAAGAAAGTAGGGCTAAAGGGTATTATTGGATCTCACAGCGTCTGGAGAAGAGAAGAATACAGTGGGCAGATCACCCAGGAAATCTAGGGGTGGCAGGCAAACAAAAGGCGCCGCGAGCATCAACAAAGACCCTTTAAGGGGGAGCGGTCATCGTCTCTGTGGTCAAGGGAGATTTTGAGATTGAAACACGTCTACGGTGTCGATTGAAAGTCAAACACAAGAAGCTGGCACAAAAGAGGATTGGTTTTCAAAAGAAAGATTTGTGACTAATGATCAAGATGGTGCAATGGGCATTCATCCACTGAAAGCAGCAATTTGGTGTCAGTGGCGGCTAGCTTAAGGGATAACATGCAGTCTTTTAACAATATCAAATAAAGTAAGGAGTAGGATGAAGTAGTCTACAACCACCTACAGATCAGTTCATTGTGAATTATACTAGAAATTTTCAAGTTCCCTGCCATTACTAGAGGGAAAAAAATATTGTTATATCACTACTATGTTAACACTTAACATGGTTTTCCTGTATAACTGATATCTCTCCTATATAAGTATTCAATATCCGTGCTATTTGTATATGCAAGCATTTCATATCCTATTATACAAGTAATTAATATCCCTATGGTAAGGTATGTTAGGTAGTTTTTAGTATTCCCTACCTACAGTTGAGGCGGCTGTGGGTATATAATAATGATAAATTCTGATGTATCCTATTGATATAAATGACCACTGTAACTGTACCATTTGTGGGTTCTTGCATATCAATCCAACTAGCATTGCTCTGGTAGTCTCGGCGTCTAGGTCCCTCATTAAGCACTCTATGCTCATGTGACAAAGGTTGGCACTGCTTCACTGTAAACACCACTCTTAGAAGGAGCAGATGCTTGCTTATCCTCATTCTCATTCATCCGTTCAGAATTCAGTTCATGACCAGCATCACCAATACCATTCTGACCTTTGTGCGAGTCAGAAGATATGCCATCCATCTCTGGCCTATTCTTCGCCTTGTGGCCCTTGCGCTTTGATGCTTCGGGTTTCTCATCAGCACCAACTGCGGTTATTGAGCTCTGTTGGGTGCTACCTTCTTGATGAAGCATTGCGGGCGACAGAGGATTGCCCCAGCCACCCAGCACAAAAAGAATCCACTTCCAGCGGAAAGGATTAGACGCGAGACTTAGGACTATCCACCAAACAAGCTCACTGTATGTAAAGAACTCAAGAGCACCTCCAGGAGCACCCTGTTTCCATGATCGCGTCCAGTCGACCCAAGCACGCATCCAGGCCGGTGAGGGTCTGGTGCTAGGGTCGGCAATGAACATGAGCAGCAGGCGTGTGTAGAGACCGATGTGGATATTTCCAACTGTACCAATGGCGTTGACATAGGTGCAATTAATTGCACAGAGATCGGAATGGCCTGGTGGGAATGCTTGGAGGAACCAGTTAGGTGGACTGTAGGGTGGATTGAAGCATTCATGGGGTAGAAATGCCAGAGTTGGCCGTTGGAATCCTGTCGCCATAACACAGATATCACCCTCAAGCAACTCCTCGCGTCCCGGGCCACCCTTTGGGACGCCCTTCTCGCGGTGGTTAAACAGAATACCCTTCTCCTTGAACTCCTTGATGTCGCCGCGCAGCCAGGCAATCTGACCCGAGCGAACTTGCTCAAGGATATCATCGTTTACCATGGGCGTCTCAGTGTATAGACCGGCTTTAGCTGGGGCTAAATCACTGAGATCACGATAGAAGAACCTTTTTAGAAGCCACTCAGGCACCCAACCAAGGCTCGTCTCCTCACCGAATATATTGGCGGCTAGCAAGGCGTCGATGAAGGGATTGCGAGGGATGATCCATTTGTTTGTCTGATATATTCAGATTAGTATCAATGATGCCTTTGGATTGTACTGTAACCAGAATCAAGAAAACTCACGCGAGCAAGGATACTTGTCTTTGCTGCCTGTTGTGATACCGCAAATTCAACTGCCTCAATTGCACTGGCTCCGCCGCCAACCACAAGCAGTTGTTTGCCCTTGACATCCTTGCCAGTCAGGTTGGATGAATGGTAAATCTGGCCCTTAAACTTATCCTGACCAGGGATGTGAAGAATCTTGGGATCACCACAGGTGCCAATAGCAGAGATTACACCGTCGAATTGTCCATAGGACTGGTCTTGGACATACCATTTCCCACTTTCCTTGTCACGCCAGACGGACTCTACACATATGTTGAATTTGGTCCTACTCTGAAGCCCATAGCGCTCCCACAGATGTGTGACTTCCCTGACAATCCCCTGCCGGTCAGGATAGCTTCGTTTGAACCGGACGGACGGATGGAATCGATACATGACACTGTGGATCTGCAAGCTGGACGTATTGTTCACTTGCTGTCAGATGAAGTGAGAAGTTAGTTACTTGCAATATTTCCAACACATTATGAATGAGCAGAGCAGGCTGCCTCACGCTCCAGATTCCGCCCAAGTGCTCACGGCCCTTAGCCTCAAACAAAGTAACATCGAAGCCATGGCCCACGCAGTGAGCAGCTGATGATACCCCTGTTATACCAGCCCCAATGATTGCTATGCGAGGTCCAAAAACCTTTTGCCGTGGTTGCCGAGGATTTGGGGCAAATGCCTGCGTAATGAAGAACTGAATGACTTGGTAGAACCAGGTGATCAGGGAGTTGAGAAGTCCCATATTTTCCGGCTTGTCTAGATAAGAATTCCTTGAGATAATGCAACAGCTGGCAGATGGTGATTGCGGATTAATCTACCAACTTATAAAGAAAGGTGGGATTATTAGTGTCATAAGCAAAGATGCTTCTGTAATCATGAAGGATGCTGATACTTATATCCTAAGGGTGGAGTCCTCGCCACTTCAGGCAGAACTGCGACCTGTCACCTTGCTATCAGGTAGGTGATTGTAGTTACACAAGGGCGATAAACAAGCTTTGATAAACAGGTGCGCGCCGAGGAACATGTTTAGGAGCATCTAGAACAACTGCTTCTGTAAGTTGAGCACCCGTTGAGACCAAGATAAGAAGAAGTATGACTGCAGTATTACATGCACTGAACTCAGTTGCAGCTCAATTGGTCTTTTTAGGATGTTTGTTGAATGTTGGGTGGGGGAAGATGCATAAGGGAACGTCAATATGACGCTGTTGCTTCTTTAGACAGGGCCAATCACAGTAAAACTACCTGTATAGACGGCCACATCGCATTTTTCATGGAAATCTGCTGGTATTACCAAATGCCATTCTCTCCATGAAACAGCTTGTATCTTAGGATATCGAATACTAGTATAGTAGGGATACCAATTCGTGGAATACTCATATAGTAGGAATCTTAATGGGGTGCGAGTATATGGAATCATGGTAAAAACTAAAAGTTCGATGTGGCCTGTTCGTGCAACCATGACTGTAGACTGGAGTCTGGTTTGAGTGTGGATCTCAAAGCCAAGTTATTGGTTTAATGTGGAGCTGTCAAATGAGGATGCATTGGATGGTTGAGCCTGGTGGCAACTGTGTAGGAAATAGCCTTGTAAAAGCTGGTAGTCTTTAGGTAATGAGTCGTAGCTTAGCATATGTTAGTTAATAGCCTGGCTAGCAGGAATCCAAGCAAAGAAACTAGAAACAGAATTAATCTGTGTTGCTCCAGTGCCTCTACATCTAACTAGCAGCAGATGCCCCCAAAACAGCAGTTTTAGGTCAATAGCGGAAGACACAGAGTCAAGATATGCCTGGGAGAAAAATGGCTCAGTAATATGTTAATTGTTTTTACTAAAACAAAGAGTTTGTTATAGAGATACCTGATCTTCTGAAAAGAATCCACACAACCTAATCATGGTGAATGGTGCTTTGTCTACTCACTAATCACGCACAGATGGGTTAAGTGTCATATAAGCTCACCCAACTCAGACCCATAGCCCCATCGGGCATCCACTCTCCCTAGTTGCGTGACTCCACAGTGGCATTGCTCACCTACTGAATCAAAAACAGTAATGGCCTCGGTCTGTAGTATTTTCGGCTCAAAAGGAGTGAGCAAATTAGGATGTCAACCGTGGAGATAGCTTTATATAGATGGTCTGCTGTAGGAGATAAATATTCACCTTGCTGCTGTAAATAGGTTATGTCGGATAGTTGTTAACAACCGCCTGTAGGAGGCAAAGCCTGACTGGATATATACACTAATAGCTTCCAATCATAGATGAATGACTTTCCGGACATCAAATCTATCCTTTGTATTCCTTAAATTACTCCAAGGAAGCACATACCCGCGTTGATTGCTCACAATCCTTATTCCAAACTCCTTAAAATCAGTGGTATAGTGCGTATGTCCAAATACCCAGACTTTGACCCTATTCGTTGTGTGCGAGAGGACGTCAGTACCAAAAGCAGACTTCCAAGGGCTATTCTCGTGCTGCGGACTCGATGTCCTCCGAAGGGAAGGTGCATGGTGTGTCACAACGAGTATAGATTGTTTTTGGCTCTGCTTTTCTGCTCTTCTGTTCTCCTGTTGTACCGACTGTATCTCATCTAATAACCAGGCAAGGTCTGAGTCATAAGCTGCGTTGTGATCATCGACCGTCCAGCCTTCAATTTTTTGGAAATCCTTGATCTTCGACCGGACAATGTTCCTTGATTCAATAGAAACTTTGGACCAGAATATGCAACCTAGAATAGTGACACGGGACCCTGGAATATTGTACCGTCTCCGATGGAGGACGATTAGCCGACCATTGAAAGAAGGCTCTCGTTCGAGTTGTCTAGCCTTCTCGAGTCCCCCTGCAAAAGTTCCGTCGTAGAATTCATGGTTTCCCAGAACAAGAAATACATGCTCAAACCGGTCCGTTTGTTTTTGTAAGAAATCGCGATAATTGTCGTAGTCCGCCAAGCGTCCAATATCACCCGCAAGAATGAGATGTTTAGCGCAAAGGGGGATTTCAAAAGATGGGTACTGTTGATTAATCTCAAGATGGAGGTCAGATAGAACTTGAAAGGAGACAGATGGCCTATTGAAGAGTGACCATACTTTCTCTAACATGATGTCCACTTCTAAGAGGAGTGACTGGACATCAGAGAAGGAGGGCCAGGGGGTCCTCGGGAGTTATAAGTTTATAACTTATGGGCATAATGCCAACACTGCACACAATATTTATATGGACTTTAGGGTTTTTTCACCATCCTACTTGTATAGTCAGGATATCGCATACCATATAGTAGGGAATGAATACTTAGTATCAATTGAATCATTGTATAGTAGGGGTATTGAATAATATAGTATCGTCATATTGATATCAAATCCTCATATAATGTAGTGCTATGTATAGGTAGTGCCTAATATATATAAAGATATAGGGGAGTACCCTACCATGAATACTGAATATTCACAACAGATATAAGTATGGTGGTATTCGATCTCCTACTATATAACCCTACTATATGATGATTCGATATCGATACTAAGTATTGGATATCCCTACTATATGGTATGCGATATCCTGGTATTCAGTTAAAATACCAAAGTCCATATTGTAGATAAGTCCGCCCTATGCTCTATACAAAATGGAAATCTTCTCCTTTTCTGGCGCAGGCACTGCCTCGGTTCTTTTCGAAATGAATCATCTGGTATCAAAACTAAGAGAGAATGGAAATTACTCCAACTATGGATGAGGGACTGTCGACCATCCCGCCCACTGATGTGTGGGGGCAATCTGGACTGTCGCGAGTTGGCCGTCGGCTCGACTGTGTGTCTGCCGTGCTTGCTGACAGGGTGCTCTTCAGCTGCGGCGACTGTCACGCCATGCAGGGGCATGATGAGGTCTGTGGCACCGCGATTGAGACCTGCATGAACGCTGCACTGCGGTTTGCGGTGCTCAAGGACCTGTTGTCGGTGACGGCGCCCCAGTACATGAATTTCCCCACGGTGTTCCATGCGCGCAGTATGCGGTCATGGGAATTGCTCCCGACCTTATGGAGGCGTCGCCCAAGGTCGTCCGCAATCTCATGTAGTGCCTGGCTGAGACGAACAGGGTGACTCATTGCAAAGCGTATATGCTTCATAGAGTCAAGGAGGATCTTCAAATAGTGAAGACGGTCGAGATTCTTAATTATGTTGTTGCCGTGTCCATTCCCTTTGGGATTTGTAAATTTCCTTTCGACAGTTGATCTCTAGTCGGTTTGAAGATTCCTCTAACTGCTGGGACCATACAGATTCTCAATCTTTGTTCACTGCCATTCAGAGAAATGCCTGCAAAGACCTATAAGTTTTGGAGGGTGAACTAGTTGTTACTCGAGGCTCTACAACCCGTCGCTCTTTAATATAGACATTATGACCGATTCCGATATATCAAATCCTTCATAAGCCCAGCAACCACCCTCAAATCCAACTCGCCTTCCATATCCTCCCTGTAAACTCCCATCTCCACCAAGAACTGCCGCACAGGCTCTGTTGCCCGGATGTAATAACACAAATAATGGACCACACTGCGGCCCTTGTTATCCGTAATCCGCACATCCGCTCCATTTTGGATCAAAAACCGTATTATTAGGATCATTAGGGCTATAGGAGAGTTTGGCTGCAGTATTGCCGCATAGTACAGCGCTATCCAGCCCATACCCATCCAACTACATGTATTAATGTCTGCTCCCACAGCAAGCAGAGCCTATACTTTAGATATACTCCTAATAGCAGCAGCATAGTCAAGCAGGGTGACTATATCATAATTATCCTTACTTTCAGGCCCACTAGTGCACTCATACAATTCTCTAAAGATATTTTCTCCAGACTCATGCCACCCATTAGAATGCCATTATCTGCGCACACCCAGACGTCCGCCCCATACACAAGGAGGTAGCTGATTAGGGAGGTGTTATTAGCCACTAGTCGTGTGCAATTAGCCTAGAGGATTAGGTCCTCACTAAAACAGTAAGTAGCTAAGTGCAGTATAGATGTGTTTCTAGGGAATAATAGGAGGGCAGAGATATCTATACTGCATTCCTTAATAAGAAACTTAACTATACTGAGGTGGTTTTTTGCTAATATAAAGTGCAGTGGAGTCCAGCTATAGCTATTTATATCATCTACTAGTAGATGTATATATTAGAGAATCTATATAACCATCTCTACACACCTAGCCTCTGCTGCGTGGTGTAGAATCATTAAGTTTAAGGTGCTCTACACGGTTATATCTGCTCCAGTGTTAACTAATATCTATAGAAGAGATAGTGAACTACTATACACTGTAGTATAGAGGACTATTTTATTATACTAATTCCACAGTCTAATACTAGACCCTGCATAGAGCAGCACTAAGACCATATTATTATTATTAGATGTAACAGCACTGAAGATTACACTTTTGCCATCCCAAGCAACAGCATCTAGCTGGGCCCCAGCCTCCACAAGCACCTTAATAATTTCCTATGCATTAGGACTCTTAGCAGCAAAATATAGCAGTGTCATACCATGTCTAGAGCAGGAGTTAACATCCACACCTTCACATAATAGAAACCATACATAGTCCAGAGATCCAGAGGCTGCGGCATCGTGCAGAGGAGTCTCTCCATAGAGATCAGCCCCATAGAGAAAGCCATTATGTTAGTGTCTAGGCTTGAGCTTGTTCCAGATAAACTCCAGGATGGGGAGATTACCAGCACTTACAGCAACATAGATCTCTGTCTCATTGAATTCGCCCCTGAATCCTTGGACATTATGCTCGTAGAGTAGCTGGACGATGTCCAAGTGGTGGTGTGTGATGGCCACAATAAGCGGCAGATCAAAGTAAGGCTCATCCAAGGAGACGTTGCGGTTGAGCAGCTGGTGAACAGTGGTGAGGTCGTGGTTTCTTATGGCAGTTACCAGGGAGAGTTCATCTAGCATGCCTGTTCTCACCGCTCTATCAATGTCCACCATATCGTGTTTGTGGTTTGTCTCTAGTCGATGTTCATTGGTAGGAGAAATATGGAAAAAATCAAAAAAGGAGTGGTGGGTTTTGAGCCACGGGACGGAGTAGATTTGGCGGGTGGGAACTACCTATTGAAAACGACATGATTAACATAATTGGAAAATGTGATAATGAGGAGTCCTCATCTCAAGAAGTAAGTAATGCCAGGATCTCCTCTTCGCCACTTTGCTCTGCATAAGAGATTGGTGTCCTCCCCTTGATATCCACTGAATCTGGCCTTGCACCATGAGCTAAGAGCAGTCGCACAACCACCCGAGAGTCACCTTCTAATGCATAGGAGAGCGGTGTTCGCCCGCACTCATCAACCGAGTCAGCTCTGACATCATCCCGAGCCAACAACAGCTCAACAATCTCAGCTTCAACAGCCCAGGCCGCGTACGATAGTGGCGTGCGGCCCTGGCTGTTCGTAGGGTCCGCCTCAGCACCAAGGGCAAGAAGCCGCCGGACTATGTTAGTGTGGCCGTGCCAGGCAGCGTAGGTGACTGTCGTGCTCTGCCAGTAATCTGGGGAATTGATATCCATCCCCTCGTGGGAGACAAGAATCTCGAACAACTCCTCCAGACCTTTCATGCATGCCAAGGTTAGCGCGTTCTGGTCCAATGCATCACCAAAGGAAGGATTGATATCCTTTTGTGCCAGGAGCAGCTTGGTGATGTTGTGGTACCCCTTCTTGATCGCGCGGAGGAGAGGGGTTTCCCGGAACGTATTCCATGGGTTGACATTCACACCGGGCTGATCCAGAAGGATCCGGACCACGGCTTCGTGTCCGTTTTCAACAGCATATGAAAGCGCTGTGGTTCGATATCCCTTCCATGCATTCACATTGGCATTGTTCTTGAGTAACAGCCTGACTGTAAGCTCATGGCCACAAGCCGCAGCATACATCAAGGCCGTTTCACCCCTCTGGTTATGACAGTCAATATAGTCTTTGACGCGGGGTAACAAGTGCTTGGCAATGTCTGCAACATAGTCGCCTAGACTAGCTAGGATATGAAGGGTTGTGTTGCCATGTTCGTCTATGCAGATGTGACGGGGCGTCATCAAGGCTGCCAAGCTAGGAAACGCCAGCAGAACCGGCAGTTGATCTAAGGGTGGAAGGCATTCTAGGATCTCAAGAATGATCTCTGTTGGAACCCTAGTGTGTTGAGTCATTATTACACTGCTAATGGGGGGCCTTATCATGAAATAACTAGATGCTGGACAGCTGGATAATGTGGATTTGTATAAGGGAAACGGCAGGGAAAAAGTATATTATGAATATTCACCTTAGAAAGAATACGAGGCTTGGCAAAATTAGTTCTACTTATCATTGGACATAGTTATTTATATCTCCATTGCCCATGCCTTAATGACCTTAGTTCGCGAAGTCTCGAGCTAGATTCTGGATAGTTACTGGTTCGGAAATGAACTAAGTACCTCTAAGCCCCTGGGTGCCCTTAGACAGACCATCGCCAATGGGAAGGCACCTCTTACCTTGTTGTCCACTATTCCCAGTGTGCCTATTGAGCCTCTCCTTTTCCCTTCACTGTCGATTCTTACGACACTGACGCCATGGAGCCCGGTGCCCCCAAACCAGAACTGCACCGGAACCTACACCACCTTTGGGGCCATCGAGCAGGATGCTGCAGACTTTTCTAATGAGTGACGAGCGCAGTACGCTTTGCAGGCTCCAGAAGCGGACCTCAGCGGCACGCTCTCCGGTTACGATGCAATGATGGCGGACGCGTACAGCGACGAATCTAGACTTACGCCGACGCCTGGTTCAGGGCAGTATAACCGCCGTTGAGGAGTTTATCCTTCACCATAGCAGTGAATAATTTGGCTGTGCTGTGACCGAAACCTCACCTACTGTGCCTACTGCGGGAGAATGCGGCCAAAACAGAAATACCAGGGTGTATATTGTCGCTATTGCGAGGAGTACAACTGGTCGTCGGAAGTTAGTTGCAATAACCCAAAGTTCCATGAGGACAAGGCCGCGCAATTCTGAACCAACCTATACTCCGAGACGGGTGTCGCGCAGAAGGATATCACCTGGGAAATGTGCATTCTACTGCGCGCCAACAAAGAAACACTGCGGAGACAGCGATAAACTGGCGGCCAATATGCACATAATCAGTTAGATCAAGGACAGATGTCCCATCTGAGTGCATCTATGATCAGCATGATAGATTGTCGATAGCTGAATACATACAACATATAATACTGCTTGGTCGTAGGTGCATTCAGTCTATATATCATGACATGGCAACCCAGAACGCAGCCCAGTAGAGATGAAGCACGTGCTCAGGTAGATTAATAATAATAACTAATAAATTGCAATTGAGTTCTGACTTTGGCCAACAGGGTAATAGTAATACAAAACCAGTGACATCATGCTTGGGGTCAAGAGTCGACTAAATTTTAAGCATAATCCTGGCAATCACCCGGATTTATTATCACTCTGCACTGTGTAGCAACTAGCAAGGATAGATAGACTAAATCAGAACACAGACATCATCAGAACCAAGTTCCTGTCGATCTTCAACATTGTGTTCTGCTTGTTCACCAGCTGATGGAGGGCTTGGCAGGCTGCCGGAAACAGGGAAATCGTCATGACGCAATTGATATGAACATCAAGAATGTAACTCTGTCCCTCTACGACATCGTCATCGAATCAATGTTATAAATACCATGGACTACCTCAGATCTCGCCAATCTCTCTTCATTAAGCTCGCTCATAAATCTCACTTTTGAATTCAACTCATCTCCTACTTCATCTTCATAAACTCAATCACAATGTTGGCCCGAGGTCCCCGATTCGCAACAGGCTGCACCCGGCGCCAACTCTGGAGCCAAACAAGGGCACCTCTTCGCAACCAACGTTCTCGCTATGCTACCTCGACTCAGTCCCCCGCGAATGGCACCAACGCTGCCTTGGTTGGGGGTATTGCTGGTGGAGCTGTGACCTTTCTTTTAGGATACACCTGGTATCACTTTTCCGGAGCGAAGAAGCTTGTGCAGACCGCGAACCAAACACAAAAATACTACAACGAAGCAAAGAAGACAGTCGCTCAGAAGACCCCTGATCCCGACGAGGCCTTTGGTTGGCTGAGAGATACGGCCAAAAACTACGCATCGTGGATCCCCGGGGCCAAGCCCTATGTCGACCAGGCGTTTGACGACCTCGAGGCGATCAAGCGCAAGCATGGAAAGGAATTCAATGAGATTGTCAGCGATGCATACAAAGACTTGCGTGAAGTCACAAAGAAAGGCGGGCTCGATGTGAACACTGCTGTCAAGATAAAGGACATCTTACAAGAGCACTTCAAGCGTCTGTATGAACTGGCCGGCGACTCTGCAGAAGACATCCTTGACAACCATCCCGAGATCAAGGAAAAGGTCGGTGGCAGCTTGGACCAGCTCAAGGAGATGGGCAACACCTATGGTCCGCAGGCAAAAGAGGAGGTCGACAGAACGTGGCAGCAAGTGAAGGACATCATGTCGAGCGGTATTAATCCCGAGACCGTTATGAAGATTCAAAGGCTGGCCCAGGAGAAGAGGGAGAAGCTCCAGAAGCTCGGTGATGAGGCATGGCAGCGAGGTATGGAGGAGGTCAAGCCGTACCTTGACAAGAACCCCAAGGTCAAGGAACTCGTTGAGAAAAACAGTGATGCATTGAGAAAGGGCAACTATGGGGAACTATGGGGTCTAATCAAGGAAAGTGCGTCTTCAGGAGACCTAGGAAGCCTGGAGGGATACATCAACAAGACTGTTGATCAAGCCAAGAAGAGTGGTTTCAACCTTGACAATCTGGCAGAGAAATTGCCCGGAGGTTCAAACATTCTCTCTCAGCTGCAGTCACTCCAGACCATTGCGCAGGAGAAGGGTCCAGAGGCGGAGAAGATTCTCAAGGATACCCTCAATGACATCCAGGGTGTCCTATCGGAGAGAACCAAGCAGGCCGAGAAGCTGGCTGAAGAGGCTAAGCAGGAGAGCAAATGATCGGAATGCTAGGAATCTTCCCCTGTACATATATGCATGAGCCAGGCTTCCGCTTTTTCAAGTTTCGAAAGGATTCGGACGGTGTGTATTTTAGCATTGCGATTTGGACGGAAATGATCGACCGAACTCAATAACTATCCTGGATATTCTTCTATTACAGCAAGCACTGTCTACAGCATTATATGGCTTGGAATACTGATTCCACTCATTTCTACATTGGGTAATACCTCTACCTTAAAGACCCTGTGACTGCTCTATGACATCATGGGATACCTCTCACCAATCAGAGACGCAATGCTCTTGCCAGTGCCTCGGCGCAGCCAATTACCGGTACAAGAGATGATTGGCCCATTCACTGATCGGTTCTAGCGGCCCGTCGATCCAAGAACCAGGGCCAATCAGAAACCCAGGGCCAGGGTCGAGCTGAGCCGAGGAGGGAAAATGTTGCGGTGCGGGGAAAGAGCCCAGCCTGCACCGCCTCCTGAGCATCTGATGGACGCTTATGCAGCAGCGTACACTGTTAAGACTAATGGCAGAAGTGCGCAAACCTCTGCGTATCCCTGCGCGGGCCCGAACCCGTTCCATGTAACAGTGATTGTTCTACACTCAAATGGTTCCAGACCCAAGCAATATCCCTCTGGGGTTCCTGGGAAATCTGTCGAGGGAACAGGAGAGATGCTTGCAGCAGCTCTGGTCCTTGGTGCTCTATATTGAAGATGCGGCCTCTTTCACAGACCTCGAACAACTCTTCCGGGTCAACAGTGCGGAACGGAATAGATCAGCTTCAATATCGTCATTTGCGCGCCGAAACTCGCTGCGGACCCGGACTGATTCCATCCTGTTGCGCAGGACCAGCACGGCGTCCTTTTCAGCAAGTTCAAGCCCGCTAGTCCAGAGTCTTCGCAGCATTGGTATGACCGCGTCTGAGATCCGATCTGTCGCAAAGTCCTTGACCCACCTGAGCCCAGACGATGTCCGCTGGGGCATACTCACGGCGAGCAAACATGAATTACCGGACGGATGGATGCTTCGATATTTACGTTTCTGCAAGTGGAACGTCAGCAAGGCTTTTATTCTGATTTTGAAAGCTTTGCAATGGCGAATAAAGGAAATGCATGTCGATGACCGTCTGCTGCCACAGGGTGAGCTTTTTGCGCTTCACCAGTCGCAGGAACCGTCGATTGGTCCCGACAGGGAAGTGGCGAGTGAGTTTCTCAGACAGTTGCAGATGGGGAAACACTATGTTCATGGGGTTGATCGACTAAGCCGGCCCGTGTCTGTGGTACGAGTGCGGCTGCATCGACCGGACGATCAGTCCGAAGAGGCGATGAACCGATACATCACGCATATCATGGAGTCGGTCCGGCTTCTCATCGAGCCTCCTGCGGAGACAGCGGTACGTGCCACTCACATAGTTGGATGCGGAGTACTGATACTAGCTGTAGTGTGTCATTTTTGACATGACTGGCTTTACTCTCGCAAATATGGTGAGTTTGCCGTCATGGTCGGGAGAATTACCTACTGATGTTCTATCTACTAGGAGTACGCCCCTGTAAAGTTCATCATCCGATGTTATGAAATATATTATCCCGAATCCTTGGGTGTTTTGCTCATCCACAATGCCCCCCGTGTTTTTTCAGGTTTGCTGGCCCAATTCTTATCGTTTACCTCCATGTCATCACTAACAGAGCCTACGCAGGAATATGGAAGATTATAAAAGGCTGGATTGATCCAGACATTGTGGCGAAAATCCACTTCACAAAGACCGTGGAAGACCTCGCACAGTTCATCCATCCCAGTCAGATTGTGAGCGAGCTTGGAGGTGATGAGCACTGGGAGTATGAGTATATCGAGCCCGAAATAGACGAGAACCACTTGATGGAGGACGACGAAGCGCGCGATGCGTTACTGGCCGAGCGGCAGCATATCAGCGAAGAATTCTTTTTCCTTACATCCCAGTGGATCGAGGCGACGAGACTCGACAGCCGAGAAGAGGCTGCGGTCGTCAAGTCGCGCCGTTTGGAGGTGATGGAGCAACTTCGCGGTAATTACTGGAACTTAGATCCTTTTGTCCGAGCCCGAAATTTCCTGGATCGGGCAGGCGTCATTCAGGGTGGGGCGAGAATCAAGCACTATCCAGAACCCACACCTCAGGTCCAGATCGAGACAGCCAAGGTGCTGGAAGTGGCTCATGTTGGTCGGGCACGAGTGAAGCTCATTAATGTCTAAATTGCACCGTGTACAGCTGGTTACTGCTATCTGATACCCATCAAGGGGTGATGATAATGATATCGAGGCATCCCATCATTTGTTATCCTTACACGTAATGAATGCAGACTATTGTTAACTTAATGGTATCCGATTGATGCTATCCTGATTCTCTAGCAGATACAACTACTAGTAATCCTGAGAAGAGGCATCGGCCAGCTGACGCTCAGCATGTCTCTTGGCCTGCTCTCTGTCAATGAAGTCAAGACCCTTGGTCTCAAATTCACGGTCAATGAAAGCGCCGGCAAATCCAGCAAGAAGCTCCTTGGCCTCTGCATGGCTAGCAGGCTGACCTGTATCTAGATCAGTATCTGTGCCAGACTAATCCATCTTTCCTATTATGCGACATGATGGAGCGAAAGGACATAACGAACCGTTGCGTTCACAATGCTCCTCATAAGCCTTGGCAGCCTCATAAGAGGCAGCGCCAGCAATCAGCTCATGGCTTAGTTTGGCCTTGTGTTCCTCGCTTCCGTCGTAGCTCTGGAATTGGTCATAGGCCTGAGCCTGGTCACTGTCGTTGTCTGGAAGAATATAAGGTTAGTCAACAGTGATCATCTCATTATGAGTAGGGGTACCATAGATAGAGAGCAATACCGAACCAGCCCATGATGTCAAGTTTATAGGGATTGGGAATGAAAAGTTCAGACGGTCGTGTTGAAGAGAGATACCGAACAAAAAGGGAGGAGGGAGGGGATGAGCTGGACGATGGTTTATATACGCCAATCTTTCAGCTGATGGCGGGGTAAAAGGAATGCCCCTCCTGTGGCTGATGATTAGGATAATTGTCTCATACTGTCTAGACTAGGGTCTAGGGGTACCAAATGGCGCTGCTGGTGTGGAATCGTGGATAGACTATCGGTCTCATATGGAGCCTTGGCTCATAATGTAAGCTTTCAAGGCGGGGCTCTCCACTAGAGCTGCCCAATACAGTCATGGCTGCGCCTAGTACAAGGCGACTATTGGTCTTAGCATTGGGCTAAGCAAATCAGTCTTTATTTAGTGGATGTGAAACTGCAGGACTCATTATTAGGTACGTACGACGGTACGTACTTCATACCCCTTTATGGATCCAGGCTACAGCTAATGGAGCTTATCTACAGGCCATGTCACAATGATGCATCCTGATAGGATAGACCCATGTACCTAGACCCGTGTACCTTGGAGTCTACTTATCTAATTCCCAAGCTTAATATAGATTAATATACCCTTGTTACCGTGATACTGATTGCTCTCGGTAGATTGCTGGAGATGTACTGCTGTAGACAAAGAAATATATATACGGAGATCATAGTGGCTGGTCACATCCTATGCATTTATTTATTGCATGATGCCGATGAGCCTTGTCCAACTAAGGTCTAATACAAGAGGAGGGATGTATACGTCTATAACTGCCTTTGATCGCTACCAGAGCAAGACAGCCGAAACCATGCTAATCATCCAAACCCGGACATTGCTCGCTGGTCTGTGCCGTGATCTCCGAGTAGGGATAGGGATCAGTCCAAATCAAGTCGAACCTGAGATTATTCAGTCATAGCGTCATTAATTCTGGTATTCAGAGAAGACTCACCGGTCATCAGGATAACTAGGGGCATCATCGTCGCCCAACTTGTCGACGATATTCGTCAAGGCGTCGTGTTCCCAGCAAATAAGAATATTACCCGACCCGGTGTAACCCTCCACCACATCTCTGACACACTTGGGATCATCGCGATCACAGGACGTGTCCACAGTCAGCCCCAAGTCTTCCGCGAGAGGCTCTACTGTCTCGTAGGGACGAGCACGCTTGCCATCTGGATTATAGGTTAGCCGAAACTCTTGCTATAAAGATTGAATTATCATACCACTCTTGGGTGTTTGAGCCATAATATATCCAATGTCGTAGCTTGAAGAGGCGCCAAAGACGGTGCGAAGGCATTGTGCGCGCTCCAGGCCTTGGGCACTTAAACCGTTACCTCCATCGCTGGGCTTCTCACCATGACGGATGAGGTAGACGGTAGGCTTTGCTGCGGAAACAGCGACGCCGATGAGGCCTAAGGCAAAGATGGTTTTGACATGCATTGCGATCAAGTTAAATGAGAAGCGAGAGAGGGGTTTTGGGTCGGATCGGTCCGCATTTATACCATCTCAGGGTCTCCATCTTACAGATGCGATGTAACCTGGTTGCACTTATTCTAGTCAGATCCGTGTTGAGAGCCCTGAAACTGGCTGTGGTGTAACCGTGTAAGTGTAATGGGAGAGATCGATATAGCAAAGCTGGAATTGGGGGCTGTGATGATGCGATTGGTTCATCATGCACACGTGCTGGAATGGCTTGATGATTAGCTTTTGCAAGTCTCGTGTTTTATGCATCATTCCTCGTATTCCACTGATGCATGGCTACTAATGCTTATGCATATTACTGCACCTTACCATTGGAAGAGAGAACGGGAATTCGCTTACAATCCAATTTCACCGAGGACAATCTATAACAATTTGAACAGCCACAAAACAGAGTGCCATTAATGTGACATTCGACAAATGAAAGCAGGAGCTTCTTGCAACCACCACACAGCACAGCCCCAAGCAATATCGAGAGCAGTATGTTGCAATATTCCTCCTACGAGATACACTGGGAGTAATAAGGATTCAACTCCTTACATGTAGCGCCGGAAGCGCAGGCAGTTGGACCAGTCCAGCCGCTGCCACCACACTGTCCATACAGCGTCGGAGTCGCTCCACCAGTGGTAGTGGTGGTCGTCGACGTCGAAGGAGCAGGGTTACTGCCGTCGGTTGTCAGTCCCTCTGGAGTGACATCGGTCGCTGTCTTGCCGTAGCAGACACAGTTCTCCCAATCGGAGGTGGCCTGGCCAGGGCAAGCAATCGGCTCGAAGTTGACAACCACATTGTCGCCAAAAACTTCACTCTGGGCCATGATATCAAAGTGGTAGCTGTATCCATACTGGTTTGTGCCGCCAACCTGAGGGCACCATTGCTGATTGCCATTATAGGGGCAGAGATTGGTGACCATGACGATGATACTCTCCCCGGCGACCCCTCCAGTGCCACAGCCGCTGCAGGGAGAATTGCCAGTTGATGTCAGGTTATAGCACTTGCCGCATCCTGCACCGCACCATGAGGCGCCAGCAGTATCAAAGAGGGCCTGAGAGCCAGCGGCGGTGTAAACTCCATTACTCATGCCGAGCTGTAGATCAAACGTCAGCGCAATTTCTCAACGGCTGTGAGTTAGCCTTTACCTGCCACGAGTATGCACCAGATGATGTTCCACAACCACAAGCTCCTTCCTGCCCGTCATAGTATCGCTGCCCCTTTGGTTAGTTATGCTCTGGTTGACAGCGTGAAGCAACCTACTGTAGTTGTGGCCAGATAGGCTGAAGCCGAGGCCACGAGTCCTAGGCATGCGAGTATTGTCTGTGCTTTCATGGCTGGAATTCGAGCAATGCGATGTTGCGTTGAGAAAGGCACACAGGAACTGAGTCGGGATTTATGCCTTCAGGTCAGCCCTCCCCGGTCTCAGTGCTAAAACATGGACAGCCTATTTGAAGCCCAGATCGGCCCGCCGATCCGGCATTGCAGTTGGCAGATGGCAGCGCGCAGGCACCAAGACCTTGCTCCCGAGGTTTTAGCCTTAATTAGAGAATCACACTGCTCAGCAGGTGCGATGATCGAATCATATTTGCCGGTTTCATTGACTGGATTTGCTGAGATCAAGAAGCTTCGGTGGCTGACGTGCCTGTGTTTCAGGTATACAAATCCTCCGCACTTGAATAACCGGAGCGCCGTGGACAGGCGTCACGAGTCCAGAAATTGTGGGATTGTCGAGAGGGTGTCTATGTGTCGTTTATCATATTCATCACAGATGTTTCAATAATGGAATGCTCGTCTTCTAGGTAGCAGAGTGTACTTTGGGTAACAAGACGTTACAGTACTAAAAGAGGCCTTTTCTTAGACATGTGTAATCCCCCGGGCTGGGGGTCGTAGGAGATGTTCCGCCACTTTCTGCAGGATCTTCCAATCGGTGATGGTAAGAAATTGGCTTGTGCAGAAATTCCTCCGAAGCTGGGGATTCACAATGAAGCCCCTTGCTGAGCGATACCTGACCAATTTGAGCACCCTACAGAAAGACTCACATTCCAAAAGAGGACTAGGTGATTCTATATGTTAAGGACATAGTTCTCCTCTATTCATAAAATTCACTAAGTTTCTAATAGGATAAAAAGCAGCTTAGATAATTAGTTGGCTAACAGATGTGCTTATATCACAGTGATTATAACTACAGTGTCCACCTGAACCATGCAAGTCTATAGACTTTGTACCTTGCTTGGAGTCAATTGACAGAGATCGACGTATCATCTCCACTGCTGTTGAAAGCAGATAAGGTAGTTGAGTCTATCACCATGACATACTCCTGTCCATACTGACGCTTTTAGATGAACTACCATGGTTGCGTCATGTACCGTTCATGACTTCCCTGGATAAGCGCAATGTAACCGTCGAAATGGGTCAATTGGCGTCTTGAAAATATGCCGGATGCTCTGTCGGCCAGATCAACATGTGGCGTGGATGTCTTGACGAGGTGGCAGGCTTAGACAACTACTTCTCGGAATTTTCACGGCAGTAGACTATAGAAGACGAATGCAATTGATATCCCGTCCAAAGCTACCACTCGTACTCATATACGGACAGCTTACCATGAGGAAACGCTAATATACAGGCATGGGAACTGCATCCAAGTCATAGTGCCAGCTGTCGATGGACGCCTGGTCATAGACACAGTCCATGCTCTTTCCGTTGTTCTTCCAGAGAGGGCGCAAGGGCCACGCGCACAGCTCCTGGTTCTCGCCTTCGTGCTCACCCTGAAGCACTGTCGCATTCAGAGTCACCGGCGTCACCCCGTTTTCGACCCAATCAATCATGGCAGCGAGATTGGTCTGGGGCCACGGACCATTGGGCATGGCATCATTGGTCGAGCAGTGACCGGCACCTGGCACGGTGTACAAGCGGTACCATTTATTCAGAGCATTGGCGCCAGCTTTGTATGACAGATTGCCGTACATGATGCTCCGGACGGACTCCCAGTAGCGGACCGACGAAGCAGTGGGGATGCTGAAGTCAGCGTCGCCATGGTAGTGGATCACCTTGCCACCAGCCTGATGGAAGGGTGTTAGATCAGGCCAGGTAGTCTGGAGGGTGCTGTAGTACTCTTGCATGCCCGAGATCATCCAGTCTTTCAACGTGTCGTAGGTGATCCCGTCCAGACTGTCCAGAGTGGTGCCGTTCTTGTTCACTAGCAGTGCAATGTATTCGCCCCCGAGTTGGTTGACGGAAAGTTCCCACTTGCCAGTGTTGGCGTTGTACTGCGTCTGAGCATCGTCAAAGGCGGCACTGGGCTGGTAGGAGAAGTACACACGACGACCCTGAGAGTCATGCAGTCCGTTGATGATGGTTTTGGCTACCTCGACTGCCTTGGCCGACACAGTGCCGCTCTGGGCCGGTGCGGCCACAGAAGCGGCGCATGAGTACTTCTTGCCAATGACTGCTTTCAGGTCAAAATGAAGCAGGCAGAGATCAGTTCTGGCCACCACGCCATCGGTCCTGCCGTCCAAGAGATCACATGCGGTGATGGTCTCATTCACAATCTTCTCCAGCTCGCACGGTGAGGGGTAGTAGTCGAGAGTCTTTTCAACGATGTTCGAGAAGAGATGCTGAGTCTGTTGGAACGACCAGCGAAAAGCTGGAGCCCCGATGACCGCCCCGTCCCATTCGTCACCGTAGCGCTGCACTTGGCTCCAGCCCTCACGGCCACCCTCGGAGCATCCGTGGTAGTAGGCGTAGAGCTTCTCGCTGTCAGCCATGCCGTAGAGGTTGCGCGTGAAGGCCTTGCCAATCAAGCCAAGTTCCCGATGAGCCTTGTAGCCGAACATGTACAGCGCCTCATAGTTCAGTGTTCCGTTGGCCAGCAGCATGACGCTATCCGCATTGACCGAGAAGCCCCCAAACCCGCCGTCCGTTAGTCCAGACGCCGCGCCGTAGATAATACCCTCAGGGAGCATGCGGGTCCCGGAATTGATGGCATAACCACCGCCTCCGGTAGACAACCACCGGTTTTGGAAGTTGTTGGGAGCTGGTAGCCAGATTTGGAGTAGGACTCGGTCGCCATCGATGCCATTGTGCGAGTAGGCCAGGGTGATATTGCAGTAATCGATGGTCGCCGTAGGGTAGTCGATGCTGCTGACCGTGCTCTTCGTCACCACGCTGGCCGTGACTGAGTCCGTATCAATTGTGATGCCCTGAATGAACTCGGAGGGAGGCAATGCTTTTTGAGCATAGGAAACAGTGCAGAGCTCCTCGAGCGTTGAGGGAGTAGCTGAACGGGCCACAACGGCAAGGCCCACGGTAAAGGAGACCCATGTAAAGGAACGCATTAGAAGTTTAGTGATTGATGCAGAATAGAATGACGGCATAGACAGAATACCGAGGAAATACCGCTCATTTTATAGCAACAGTTCCGCATATCACTTCCTCCAAGTCCGGGGTCCAAGGCAATCATCAAACTGTCTCCCAGAATCCTCATCGATATTGATTTGTGGGGTAGCTTACGACTTGCGTGGACACATGGCAGCTAGCCAGCTATAGCAGGGTGATCTTCACCTCCTCCGGGCCAATAGCATTTCTTGCTCAAGAAAGAGCTTCGGGGATTTGCCATAGTCAGCACATGAAGAATGCCCATCCCCACAGTCCATTCCACAGTCCCTCCCACAGTCCCACATCCCCTGCCGGAGATTATCACCACATGCAGGCTTAAAGGCCGAGTAGCTCATCTTCTCTGGCTAAATCCACTTGCTGAACGCGTGTCTGACGGCGATATGACTATTGCTGAGCAGTGTCAATGAACCGCATGCAGCGTTGCGAAGAGAATTTCATATATCCGGGACGACCAGCACTCCAAATTCAGGGCATCTATGGTGATTGTTGACTGGTGGGAGTAGATGAAAACCGCAACACGCACATATTACCAGAAAATGAACTTCGGAGTATGAGTGATTGAGAATTGTAGTGAGACCGATGATGAAGTTGAACATCCAGTTGGTCGAGGCCACGATGGACACGCCGCGAGATCGCATACTATTGGGGAAAATCTCCTGCGCGAGAACCCACGCGACGGGGCCTGGTAGGGTCAGTGATCGGAGCCATCACACCGGGAAAGGAAGACGCACCCCAGGAGTAGGCAAAGTTCACAGCGAACAGCCATATAAAAGCAATGGCGACCCAGCCTTGAGCCTTGTCCAGACCCATGTTCTTATTCCAGCCATCCCGGTACAATCCTTCCACAGTCGCGACAACCACGTGGCAACAGAACATGCCGATTGCACCGGCGATGAGGAAGGTCTTACGACCAAACTTGTCCAGGAAGAGCACTGCCGGTAGCGTGAAGGTGATTTGCAGAATACCGGTCACTCCGGTGGCCAGGAGAGTGGTCTTGGTTGAAGAGAGGCCAAACGAAGCGAAGATCTGAGGGGCATAGTATAGAACCGCGTTGATACCTGTGAATTGCTACCAGATCATTGTTCCTATAGACCAGGGCGTTAGTAAGGTAACTGCAAAGAGAGAACATATAAGCTTACCGCAGCCGAGGACTAGACGTTTGAACATGTTGGGAGCGAAACAAGGTCTAGCGATGGATTCCTGGCAGGGGACCGGGCTAGTGAACTGGATCGGGGATGGCATCATCTGGCTGGCATCCAAGGTGACACTAATATCTTCGTAAGACATTGAGCTGGTACCTGGTTGACGAAAGTATTGCTACTCACTATTATTTAGTTACTTCATCTCGGAGACAGTCAGCACTACATTGGCGTTGTTGGACTTGCCTTGAACAGGCATTAGGCCTCCCACTACGCTTGAGTGGCTTCAGATGGCGCCGCTGGTCTGTCTCAATTGATGGGAGCTGCGGAGAGCATGAATTATGTGGATAGAGCATCGTACGCCTTATGTGAGATGTTGGGAAATGAGGAGGTCCTATACCGTTCAGGCCTTTCAGTCATTCTGGATAGAGGCATGTGGGAAAAATGGACGTATCACTGAGCTCGCTTAAGAGAGGCCAGCACAGAGTATAACTCCAACAGAAAAACAAAATCAGATGTAAGGAATCAGAAATAAATAGATAATACACACTACGTAGACAGTGGTAGCTAGAACCAAGCGTTTTTGATGGCAGTGGCTTGGAGCTTACGACTGTCTTTGCCAACGATGGATGGATTATCATCATGGATATTTGAGACAGGATTTAAAACATGAATCATGAGTTGGCTCGGCTAATACTAACTTGGTATGGTTAGAGGAAGATAGTAATAATCAGAAGTTGGGGTCTTCAGAAAAGAGAATGTGGGAAACTTCAGATATCCGCACCCATCACTCGGAAATACTCATGAGGAAACAAGATTAACTTTCTACCCTCTATAGAAAGACAGGTTCTGCAGATCAGGAGCATTATCTCAGGGCTACCCTTTGTTATGTGGTGACTGCTCCTGGAAGCCATCTGAAAGAAAGAAAAACACCCCGAAGATCCCGATACATCTGAGAATAACTAGATAGATTAAGCCTCTAAGCTTCCTGCCCAGTCCCTTTCCACCTGTAGACCGGCTTGGCAATCGCTGACTGACTCGAGAATTGAAATCATGGCAAGATGAACGTTAGCGCTGAAAACTCCGCACTTGTTCCTGTAAGTGAACGCCTGGATATCGGGCCATTTCGATGATTGGGGTTTCTCTCTTGACAGACATCCACAGACCCATTCTCCTCTTGAAAGTAAGACAATCAATAGGCCGAGTCACGGTTTCTCCACAGAACACTAGTCTCACCGACGGCATACTTTTGGTAAGGTTCTAAGGAACTTCTATGCCATGTGAGACACAAGTGATACCGGACCCCTTCTTTGCGCCCATATCCTCTCCTGGGATAACCTGATTTCGAGAGCGATCTTGCGTGGTATTAGACAGACCCCAGTCATATAGTAGGCCGCACGTCTAGAACAGCTTACTCCTTGCTTTCCCCGCATGGTGCTCCGCCCCGTGTTCAGAGTAAGACACAATGAATGAATGCCGGCCAATCCTCATTCAACCTGGAATGAGCGATAAGCACAAGATATCCGCGCGGCCCGGTTTTGCACAATGTGCTGGGGCGATTGACTTTGAAAACTTCACTGTCAATCTGAAGGATAGAACTTAAGCCCTTAAGCTTCGAGCAACAGTCCGTCGTTCATCAATGAGACTGACCATGACTCGCTCAAATTCGTAGAAGTCCCTGGCGCGGAGCGGCTAAGATAGACCAGGATGCAACAGCAGATCTATGGGCTTCTCAGTTGACGGCGATGTCACTCAGTCCCATCAGATTCTCATAGTATTGCCGATTCAGGCCGGCCTGCATCCTGGCCTCATGGTTGAACGGTTCCTTCAAGGCCCCCCGAAAATGCTTCTGTGCATTGGCGCGGAAGACCTGGATTGGGTCCGTGCCTTCTTGCTGACAGATCCACGTCAACCAGCGGTGGCCCGTCGTTACATGGGTAATCTCGTCGTTGTGAATGATCTCCAGCACCTCGACACTCTCGGTGTCCCCCGCCCGACGAAACTTGTCGATCGTCATGGGATTGACGTCGAGGCCGCGAGCCTCATGTACCAGTGCAATGACGGAAATCCGGGCTCGCAGATCATGAGCTGTGGCCGTTGCGGAATCCCACAGACCATGATGCACGGGCAGTGCACCAAAGTAGGAACCCATCTCTTCCATTCGTGTGCGAAGTAGGGAGAAATGCTTGGCTTCGTCGTTGGCCACCTTCAGCCAATCGTGGAAATATGTTCGGGGGAGCTCCCGGGGAGTGTCTCCTGCTTGCGGCTGGGTTTGGAAGGCTGCGAACCGGATACAGATGTCGATGGCGAGATCGATCGCCCAAAGTTCAATGTTGGCCAGAGCATGCAGCATGGCAATGCGGCTTTTCAGCGTTCCACCTTTTCCCGCGCGGGGCATCGATCGAGGTTCCACAGTCACCAAACCGTCGCGCGGTGGTCGATCAGGAGGCGTGACTCCACTGCCGATAGGCATGGGCGAGGAAGTCTTCTCTCTTTCGGTGAACGTAGTGTACAAGTGAGCGGTCAATTCGACCTTGTGTTCATGATTCGATGTATTCAAGATGTGAGCCGCCCAGTCACATAATGTCGCATCCTCATCGAGGTACTTGGCCAGTGTCGGCTGTTGCAGCGGCTGCACGGTTTGTCGCTCCGTGGTAGGGCCTTTCTTCAACTTGATCTTCTCGCTGACAGGGTCCAGTCGCACCAGACAAGCATCTCCTGGATATGTTATAGTGACCTGCCCATCACTAATCTTCACAGGAAACGTGCATGCTTTGATGCCGACGCTGGACTCCCCAGTCTCAACATTAAAGTCGTACGCATGCCACGGGCACGACGCAATGTAGGCGGAATCCTCAATATCAACGTGGGAGTCTTCCATAGGGCCTCCAGCATGTGGACATTCGGCCTCCATGGCATAATAGCACCAGCCATCCTCCGTTTCATTTGCCGCGAGACTGCTGCCTTTTGATGACTCGATTGTCGGCAGGCGGAACAACACCAGACGCTTGCCATCGGAGAGATGGATCACATAGCGGGATTGCTTGAAATCGGACAGCTGGCCGAGCTGAATAGACTTCATCTTTCTTGCGTCTCTTTCCAGTTGTTGCCGGACTGTAGATCAATTTCTCACGGTCAACCATCACGCTTGGCGACCGGGACACGACAGTCCGACACAATCTCTGAAGTCACGTGATAGACTAGGCTCTGATTGGTGGGGCAATCTTCCAGGTTGACATACTACCCAAAACAGTTTAGCGTCACTGCCGCCTGGTCGATGCCTCAGGTTTCCATCACTTTCAGCTATTGAATTGATAGAGAGCAATGTTTCTCAATATTCCTAGAGTGATAGAACTCCTTTACTCAACTATCTATCCGACGGCGTAAATATATGAATATTCTAATTTCAAAAGAAAGAGAAATGCAACAGCCTGTGCAGAGTACTTTCATTATTCTTGCACGCTAAATATATATCTCGGTTATCATTCTGATCAAGTTTGCGACTAAGAAATACCCCCAAAGCAATTACATCCTGTCCTTAACTCAAGCTCCCTCGGCAAGTGGTGTCTCAGAGTACACTGGTAACGGCTTGCCAATAAGATTTGCCAGTATTTGCAGCGCCACAAAGCGAGCAAAAAACCGGACTTGGCCCGTCCCTCCTCCCACATACCACAGACCGGGATCTATACTTCAAAGTCAGTTCCAGTTGACCGAACCAAGCCAGTCACTTTCGAGAAACATACGTCCAGTGGGTACATAAGCACCCTTGATCTCGCCTTCCTGGTTAATACCCCAATAATCCTCCACCTGCGCATATATCTCCTCGCCAAAGTATTCTCGCACCGAGTCACGGAGGTTTCCTGTAAACCCGGTAGCGTAGACAACCACGTCGGCCGGCAGATGGGACCCATCCTCGAATATGAGACCGTCCTCAGTGTACGACACGAGACGGCTGGCAGACTTGACCTTGATCTGGATCCGATGAGCGTCAACATCTCACATTGCCGAGAAAGTAACTCACCAAGCCCTGCGCTATCTTTGCCGAAGCCCCAATATCCATGTAATGACCCCCGAAGCGCTCACTGAGAAGGGTAACGAGGTCTCCGTAGCGTTCCGTCCTGAAACTGGCTCGCTCCAGCGCTGCGAATCGCTCGGGCTCAGCCTCTGCTTGGGTGTTCAAGGCAGCCATGGTGATGAGGCGGCTTACTGCCAAAGGCCCCGCGAGGAGTGTGCGATCGGATGTCTCGAGTGGTGTATGGTCATTCAGAATTTCTATGCAGGTCAGTCATGTTTCGAAGCTTTCCGAAGTGAAGGAGCAAGTACGTTTCCAGACTTTGGTCAAGTACTCCTGAGGAAGCACGTCTAAAGAGTTAATCAACGAAACCGGTAAAGGAAAATCTCACTAACATGTTCGACTGCGTTGGATCATAGTCACTGACGACAATCCAGCGTCAAGCATATCTTCAGCAATATCATGGGCTGTATTCAATGTGAGCATGAACATGCCATGTTGGCTTCCTCGTCTGCTCACCAGTGTTGGCCGTTCCAACCACAACCCCTCGCTGGCCTTTCCAGTCCCATGCGTTACGATAGGTCATCGAATGCTGAACGACTCCCCTGAATCGATCCTCCCCAGGATAAAAAGGCTTCTGTGGCTTGTTGCATGCTCCACCAGTGGCTAGCACCACATGTTTGCACGTAAGGGTCTTGATAATTTCGCAACCGGCTATGGTCTGTTTGACTTTCAAGGTCCATTGTGTGCGCGAGTCGTCCCACGTCCCGGATTGTAGCTCAGTGCATGTCCATATATTCTTTGTCGATTAGCAGAAGTCAGAGAAGACGCTTTTGGTGGACGTACGATTTTGTACTTGTCAACCCATGCGGCGAATCCGTCCGCAAGATCATCCTTGGTCAGCCACTCGTGGTCGACATGGGCAAAGTTTCGCTCGAAAGGCAGATGAGAATAGTCTCGAATCGTGTGTACTGTCTAAAATAAGCCGCTGTCTCGCACTAGTACCTCAAAACACACATTTTGCGGAATCGTATCGAAGGCGCCAGTTGTCACCCACACATGGGTTTTTGTCAATTACGAGATAGGACACTCCTAATGCTTTCAGTCGACCGGCCACATTGAGGCCCGAATGACCAGCCCCGACGATTAGACAGTCAAAGCGAGTCGTGGAATCACCCGCAGAGGGGCTTTGAGTCGTCGCATCAAGTGTGTCAACACTGGGATACCCCCTGAATTGATCCAGCACTGTCTGCAACATCCAGATCCTGTACCCACCACGTTCGCCAGATGGGATCAAGGAGAGGACTCCGGAACAACATGCAGCAGGACTGGCATTGGTTTCGAAGCTGAAAGGGACATTGATCCAGCTACACGATGGGCCAATACGCACAATATGTGCGTCGTCAGCTTGTAGATGGAACGACTGGGCTTGTCGCGACAAACACCGGTTGCGATAGACCTCGGAAACTGTCCAGGCAGAATAGAAGGTTCTTAATGTCCCAGTCAGTGCAAAGCAATCCCTCCAGATAGCGACCTCGGCGAAATCGGATGCAGACAAGCGCGTAAGACAGTCGGCAAAGGGACCGGCAATAGATGCAAGGTCGACATCGTCGAGGATTATCGCAGATGGCAGTGCATCGAGTAAGCTAGGAAGAATGTCTTTGGTTCTCGTTTGCGTCATGGTTCAATATCACAGTAAGGTCTTCAATGAATTCTGACCGAGAAAGAAATCTCATTCTGGCCGATTCAGCCTGAGAAATGCCTATGTATGTATGTATATACCCCACTGTCAGCAAGGCGGGGTCGGCAGGCCTGCCTAGGCTGACTTGCACATGCGGCAGTCTACAAGGAGGAGTTGATCTACTGGGAAAGTTCAAATGGACATTCTGATAGGCTAGCTATGACTGCCTTTGGATGACTCCCCCTCAAACCGCATTCGCAATCGGCGACGTAGCATCCCTAAGCTTGAGTACTGTTTGTACATGCTCGTAAGCAAGCGGCTTCTCCTGCGACCATGCCAGCAAATGGGCTGTCTTGAGCACATTCTTGATCTGTCTGCCATTCAACGACACTCCGGCCAATGTCTCCAGCTGTTCATTGGAGAATCGCTCGGTTCCTGCGGTGCGAGTCAAGAACTGCTGCCAGATATGGCGACGGGAAGTCATGTCCAAATCCGGGTAGACGATGGAGACATGAATTCGAGATTCAAAGGCGGGATCGATGTTTTCAGCGCGGTTGGTAGTCAGGAAGAGGATGCCCTAGACGACAAGTCTCAGCGTATTGGGCTTGATAACGAAAGGGAAACTCACCTCATAATACTCCAGCATGCGTAGAAAGATCGACACCAACTCATTCCTCTCCAGATCTGTTGAGTTGCGAGCTTCCATGAACACGTCGGCTTCATCAAGCAGCAGCACCGCTCCCCACTTGGGAACCATCCGCAGGATATCTTTCAGCGCGTCCTCTACGCTTGAGGCTGACGTCCCCAGATCTCCCGCGCTCATCACATACAGGGGCACCTTCATCACTTCGGCGACGCTCTCCGCAGTGAGAGTCTTACCCACTCCCGGCGGCCCGCTCAATTGCATGATGATTCCTCGTCCTTTGCCCTGGACCACGTCATCGAACGAATCCACTTGTTTTGACTGCGCCTTGGCAAAGGCCAGAATCAGCGTCTTGAGATCCTGTTGGCCCTGCGGGAGTACCAGAGAGTCAAAGGCCTGCGAGTCCCACACAATCTCTTTGACACTGTCGAGAGTGAACTCCAGCCACCGTTTCTCCTTGAGCGAATACCCACGCAAGGTGGGGGTCGCCAGCAGGCGCTGGTCATCTGTGAGTTCCTCTCCACAAGTAGGATACACAGAGACGGAATCGTCTGGGTTGAAGGTGTTGAACGCCTCAGCGTCGATGATGATGCGGCTTTTGATGTTGAACTTGAATTCCCTTCTCATGAACCGACCCACGGCCAAGCCTTCGTAATATTTGAAATGATACCCCTTGTAATGCTCCCAAAGCGTTCCACGTGCGACCAAGGCCTCGCGAACGGAAACCCGGTCATTGTGATGTCTCAGGGGGAACACCGGAAGTGCCGTGATGGGCATGGTGCCACCAAACCCCGGCACGTCAAAGTCCTCGTCGCGGAATCCAAACTCATCACCGTCGAAATCAATGTATTTAGCTTCGATGTCGAATGCTCCAGTCCGACAATTGGTCTCGCCTGATTTGAATCGAAAGACTCGGGGGCGACCGCCGACCATACTGAAGATCTCATCCTCCGGCTCGAAGATGGTCCAGAGGAGATCGTGCGTGACAACGCCATTGAGCAGGAGGTCATTTTTACGTGCTATCGTATCTCGTAGCTCCTCTTCGAGGATGGTGTAGAGTAGATCCAGGTGAGATTTGGTCACCGAGTCTAGCCCCTGGTCACGGGCACTGGCGAATCGTTCCCATCGATGAACGAAAGGCTTGAAAGGACTGCGGAATTCCACTCGCTCCAAGGTCATGGTGACCCCTGGATAGCCATCGAGTACTTTTCCAAGAGTTTCCTTCAGTCGCTCGCTCTGCACGACAATGGAGTGGATTTGGAGCGGTTTGCGACCATCGTAGCACTTGACATGGCGGACAATGAGGGCATACTGAGCCGACTCGGTGTTCTCATCTGCGCTGGGAAGATCATCGGGTTTCTTCTTGGTCCACGAAGTGCGACCATTCTCATCGCGTTTGGACTGGTAGAGGTTGTGAACTTCGCAAATCGTCCCTGGGGGAGCATACTTGACAGTCTCGACCGTATCATCTGCATTGTCTTCCGTATCTTTCTTGCTGGCGGCCATGGTGTTGTCGACGATGACCTCTATTTCCTCCGACTCACTGTCTTCGGAGGGAACGTGACGACGACGACCTGGGTAACCCATACTGGAAGCCTAGAGATAGATGTTTCTGCAAAGTCAGTTGACCCTGGAGGAGGAGGGAAGTGGCCCCTCTTATGCTTAAGTGACGGGTACCAGGCAGCGGTCCCTAGTCTGAAACCAGTGAATGTGCCTGGTGGGAAATCAGCCTTGTCATTCACAGTATGGCTCTGACTGGTTCTAATACTGTAGCACAATGTATCCCTGCCATTCACTGTGTGATGTGTTGGCTAGACAGCCTTGTGAGTCACCCCCTCTCTTCTGCCTGATCTCGGCCACAGATCCAGATCGACATCATCTTTCAGCCTCGTCACTATCACCAGTCATTCAAGTACGGAGACTCAATTGAGGTTATGATATCAGCTCTTTAAATCAAGTTGGCAAATCATGACATGGCTATTTCTGTATTATTGACTCTGCTGCCTTCATCATGTCCTGCAGCACCTGCAAAGCAGCAGCCTCCTTTCCTAGAGGCACAAAGATGTGATCATGGAAATACCCACTGACCACATTGGTACTGATTCCATGACTGGCCAGCTTGGACGAGATTGCAGCAATCAGTCCCACGGCCTCCAGGCTGGAATGCACCGCCAATGAGATCTTCTTGCACGGAAACGTATAGTCGCGCAACCCATTTGACTCGGCCAGATCTTTGGTGGTTATGATGGTCAATCCCTCGTCTTCTTGGAATAGCATCTCTGGTTTCAGAGATTGAAGGGGAATATCTTCGATCCGCTCCGTTGTGGTGAGAAAGACAAATGTCTCCGGGTGTACTGTAGGTCGCATCGAAGCCAGGAGAATGGGAAGGTTGTTTTCTCCTTTGCTTGGTGAAGACATGGTCAATTTGGGAGTACTTCAGTTGGGATAAATACCAAGGTTTCGCTATAAGTATCAAATCTAGTATAAGGGATAATCGTGATGAAATGCGACCGTGGAATTGATGGATGAGGAGACAGGGAATGTCTGTCCGGTGAGGAAATAAAAGATCATTTGTGTGCCGAGGCTATCCTGGGCCACCCTCCCTCGACTCTCTCTCCTTCACCTCTCATCTCTTTCCTCTCCCTGGCCCTCTCAACTTTCACTTTGAGGCTATTTCATCATCTTCATCATCCCATCATTCATCTCTACTGATGGATCAATCAACTCGCGGCGATACTTCAATGGATTGCGTGCTATTATAACATGACAAACCTGGCGGCTTTCCGTCAATCTCCGCTACTGTCGCCTTACACCTTCCATTCCTTCTTCAACTGAGCGAGCCATTCCTCATAGGTCAGAACCTGTCCTTCCACCAGAACTCGGCCGGTCTCCACCTTCTGTGGTCGAGGCGGAATATATACGAAGTCCTTTGCATGGGTTGCCCTGCATACCTGGAACGGCATGGCCCCGGTCCGCAGCAGCTCCGAGCAATCCTTGCAAAAGCCCGTATCAAAGCAGATCGAGCACAACGAAATGCCTTCCATTGTTTGAAACACCTTTCGGCACGGTCCATCGCAAGTGTAACGGTGGTCGCCATACTCGCCTTCCTCATCCTCCTGCTCGATTGTACCCGCATATCCTGCGAGAGCATACCCAATGGCAATCACATTCTTGACGTCCCCCGCAGCGATCAGAGCGTTTTGTAAATCAAACAAACCTGCGCTGTCGTTCTCTGGGTCATCGTCGGATAAAATCTGTATAGCCCGTTTGACGGAGGGAGCAAGTAGAGCCCGCGACTCATCGTGTCGGCCAGTCAGGCGGTACCACAGTCCCAGAGAAATCGCCCGAGCACGCGCGGCGACCCAGAAAGCAGACGTATCCTCGGTCTTGTACCGTGCTACCAGCTGCTCCAATCGGCCGACGTACTCCTCCGCCTCAGGGGAACCCACGCCGGCATCGACGGCATGACACAGCCAAAGTTGAGCCAGCTTGGATGAGGCGGTCACCTTGGCCGAGCCAATCTCGCCTTCTTCCTTGGCGGATCCATACGTGTTAAGTATCCTTTCCCACCGCTTCGTCGCCTTGTCTTCCTCTCGTGTGTATTCGGAATAGATCCGCGCAAGCGAGAGATCCAAATGAGCCGCGACAACTGTCATGGACAACTTTCGCGCCGCTCGGGCCGCGTCTCGGTAGAAACGGACTATAAGGTCCAGGTCCTCTGTAGCCTGGCCGGCGTCGGCCAAGTACTCGATAACCTCCTCATCCACACTTGGTACCTGCCATAGAAACTCGGTCAGTCGATTGTACTCTTTATCGGGAACTTGTGCGTCGGCGAATTCTTTCACGAGAGACATGGTCTCATCGAACCGGCCCGTTTCGTTCTGAAAACGCAGGATCGTATATGTGCATGTGCTGCAGTAGGGAAGAAGCGCAAGAGCTTTCTTGATCTTAACATAATGCTTCTCCGCCTGCCCCAGCTCCTTATAGCACGTTGCCAGGCGGCCCAGTATTGTGTGCAGATGCGAAGTTAGCCTTTTCTTCTGATCAGGCTCGTCAATGAGCTGCTTTTCCAAAAGTGCCTCTACTTCCTCGTCGAGCGCAATGGCTGTTGCCCATTCTTTCCTACCCGAGTATGCTATGGCCATGCCAGCTTTGGCAATCCAGTTGTTCGAATCTATGGCGGTTGCCTTCCTAAAATGATCCAGAGCCTCGTCTACGTGGCCGGCCTGGCGCAGCACGACACCTATCCTTTGGTACCAGCGGGATGTCTTCTCGATCTGCGCCCATTCGGCGGCCTCGACGACCTCCGCAGCTGTCGGTGCAAAGCGGGAAAGAAAATCCTCATCGATCCCTCTTTGACATTTGAGATAGCTGATAATCATAGCCGCCGGGGCAGCAGGTGACCAGTCGTCTTCAGCCAACCATTTCTTGGCGCAAAACTCAGCTATTGGTCGGAAGGTTTCTACAGGTTTCTCTTTGACGGAAAGGACGAACTCGGCCTCCTTGACTGCAAGCGACTCGACAATCTCGGGGTCATCCCACCAGCGCTGAATGGCCTTCAGGTTCTCGCTTGTCGAGACCCAGCTTCTCCTTGGCACCCATTTGGCCATGTACTCTTCCATCCCGAACATCCTGGCTAGCATACTGGCAATTGTCTTTCTGTCTTCGAGTGAAGTCTCTGAGGGCTGCACTACATGAAGGTGTTGCACCCAATTTCTTGCGGCGTAGGTCACCGTGACGCTGGAGTCCTTAGCTTTCTCAGAAAACTCGGTATCGGTGAGGATCTTGAGGCACGTCTTGAAAACATGAGCTTTGGCATCTTTATAGACGACTCCAACTGGCAGTTTATCCTCCGCGGCAGAGACCTTGCCCTCATTTGGGTCACGGAAAAAATCGCCCAGGGATGCGTGGCTGAAGGTCACGGTGGTCGACTCTTTGTTCGAATCAAAGTCTACAATGTTCTCAACGTCTTCGAAAGCGTCCTGGTCATCGCTATCCTCATTAGTAACATCTTCATCGTCGGACTCATATGTCCTGTCGGCCATGGTCTGGAGCTCTGTTGTGGTCAGACCATCCTCACGGTCGAGGTTGAAGAAGGCAGCGAATTGCTTGCGCAGGGCACCTTCAAGGTAAATCATCCCGTCTCCCTCGGCTGACTTCAACTCGAGGATTGCCTCCACCTCGCCAAGGGTCAGAGGGCGAACGGCACAGGTGGCCCACAGCAAGAGCTCGTTGAGAAATTCCAACTCTTCATTGTTTAGACTGGCGGAGAAGCTCATGAGGACATGGCGCAACATCTCCTTCAAGCCCTTGGGCGCTTGCTCGAGGCTTTTGCGAATACTGGATTCGTTGCGCTTTTTGACTAGCTCCTGCAGCATCAGGTTCACCCAGAGAAACATGCCCTCAGCACCTGCAGACAGCTTTTCGGTGATCTCCTTTCGTAGAGCTGGTGAGACGCGTCGCAGGATTACTGATTTCTGAATACTGGTTTTGATGTATCGGTCGATATCAGTAGAATTCTTCAGCGTTGTCACATAAATTGTCGGAACGTTGGTTTCGAGCGCTTCAGTCAGCTGGTCGCTGATATGCGGCCGTCCAATCATTGCCAACTGCAGACGGCCGCGATTGGGGGAGTCGAGAATATCCTTGGCAAGCTGCAAGAAGACGAGTCTTTCCTCCTCAAAGGCCTCATCGACCGCATCGAAAAGGACGTAAACACTGCTCGTGATTGATTCTTTCTTCAAGAAGTAGTTGACAAAAAGGGTCCGCCACGCACTTTCCAAAGTGCTGGCGCTCCCATAATCTCCGAGGGCGACAAGGTACTTCTCATATGCCGGATCATTCCTGCTGAGCTGGTAGGCGAGATCCCGCAGGGCCTGGTGGAATGACCTTGTGGCGGGGTTGTCATCCTTGAAGAAGAAGTACCCTATGGAGACATGTGAGGGATGTTGTACCCCCTGCGGGTATTTGTCCCTGAGGAAGGCGATAATGCTCGATGAAAGATAGGATTTGCCAGATCCAGGATTACCGGAGACGAACATGACCGGGAGATCTCGATCCAACCAGCCCTGGAACACGTCTTCGCGCCTAATCCAATCTCCTGTGCCAGGAACGCGGGCTTTGCTGATCCTGTCATACCAATCCTGGGCCGAGTCTGTCGCGGATGGTTGCAGAATCTTCCTCACAAGATCGCTTTGTGTCTTCGCTGATTCCCCATGATTTTCGTCCTTGTCCTTCGCGGCGATCAGTAGGTTGCCCAGCATCTCATGTACCTCGGTGACCTGCACGGTCATCTGATTGACGGCCATTCCCGTCTCCTGCACTGTGACGTTCGTCGACGTGACCGTGGTTTGGAGGGTGTCCACCACGCGCCCTGTCCGTTTGGCCTCGGTCAGGGTTTCGGCACCGACGAGGCTCGCTTCCACCTTGGTCAACTTATCCAATTTACCCACTGCCGCTTTGATGGCGTCGTCGGTGCCCAGAAGGATGTTGCGAGTGAACTTGAGCAGTCTACCTCGCTTGATGGCCTTGGTGGAAAGGGCGAAAATTTCCACCAGTGTCGTGAGAATGTCGCTCAGCTTGTCGCTAAGATCTTCGGAGATTTGCTCCTGACTATAGGCTTTCAATCGGATGGTGAAATCCTGCACACATCAGATGGGTTTATGGATGAGCGAATAGCGGAAGACTGCCCCACCTTCAGTGTTCCCATCAGATCCTCAATCGCATCGTAGGAGCTCGACACTCCTTTGGCAGCCGTCACAAGGTAGGTCACTGCGCCAAAAACAAGACTACTGGGAGGAAATGCCATCGATGCGCCTCCTGCTGCCAGATTGCCGAACAGCTGGACTGGAATGAGTGCCGCCTGCATGGCATCAAAGATGACGCCGCGTTTGTGGCGGTACTCGCTGAAGGATTTGTTACGCTCATCGATCTCTTTGGCCAGGTCATCGACGCTCTGGAGCCTGCAGAGGAAGGCGACATCGAGCTCCTCCTTGGTAATTTCCTTGTACTTCTCGATCGCCCGCGCGTAGATGGCGGGGATTTGATTGTTTTGAACCGTCATTTTCCTGGATTTGGCCTATGTGGTGATTTCTGGAAAAGTGTTGTCGCAGGGAGCATTATCATCACCGTTGGGTTGCAGTCCGGTCATCTGCACAATACTAATGTTGAAACCAGCGACTTGCCAGTCGGGGTGTACAAAAGATGAACGCCACGCTCCATGCTGACGGGCGCAGAAGGGCCTTTAAACGGAAAATGTATGGCCAGAGTGAAGTGCGGCTGAGACAGGCGGCACGGATTTGAGGGTGTTAAAAGGAGGGGCTCGAAGTATTCGCGCTTTAAGCTGCTTTTCTAGTGGTTATCTTGCCGAATGTGCTTGACTAAATCTATCGATATCTGACAGCTGACACGAGCTGGGAACCATATTCCCAAAAAGGTCAGACGCCAAGGAGATTGGGCATCCAAGAAGAGTCAAGGAGGGGTTAGATACTGCAAAACGGAGTCCCCACGCATTACCCCAGACAGAAGGTCAGATTAATCAGTTAAGAGCTTTTCCTGGGCTTATTATTCATACCAGTTGACTATGAAAGGGACATAGTGTGACAGTCCAATGCTCTTTCCTTATGGTGTTGTCAAAAGAGATATATATGTAGACGGACTCGTCATCCTCCAACTTTGGGCCGTTGTCGGATCTTAACCGAGTACTGACTTTGATGCATATTCAATAGTGAGAGGAAAATTATTCCTCAATGTCTCTCCCATAGATTATTATTAATGTGAGCTTTGCAGCTACTGACTTTTCAGCTCATCTCAATCAATATACACAAGTGGTGGTTGACACCTGAGGAATCCATGCACAAGCGCTTAACGGATGGAAGTCACATGACCATTATATAATGGCACATGACCATACAAATTGAGTTTAGCGGAGTTTTTAGTGGACTCCAGGTTTGGTGCCCTGCTGCCTTACAAATCAGGACAACCAGGAGCTCGGTCAAGCTTCGTGGGAAATTCGGGCAAAAGGGGTAAGAACGGTTGATCACTACTATTTTGAGCATTTGGACGATAAGCTTGATTTGTTCGAGACCAAGATGCCAACATCATCCCTGTGGAATTGTGGATGCTCAGAGGGAAGCTTTTCGCCTTGGATTCGCAGTGTATGCGTCTTGAATAGCGATGTGCTTTTTGAGATGATCGGCTGTCTTTATCACATAGGCTTGGAATCAAACATATTTGTTATAGGGAAGGAAAAAAGAACCATTGATGCTCGCTAGTATAAGAGTGGGACCTTAATCGGCTCATGGGCCCGCAGATAGAAACGATAGAAAGCATTTGGGGAATTGGGGATTAGTATGGTTCACTCCTTGACCTGCGTGAAATCCTTCTGTACACGGATTCCATGCAGAGGAATCTCATCGCTGGCGCTATCGACGTTCCTCCCCTTCGAGCCTCGTACGTTGGTCACCGTATGTCCGGTATCATACTCCGGCCGCAGAGAAGCGTCCAGCTGCTCCGGCGTCATGGGGACACCCGCCGAGTCCACCTCATCCGGAATCTGATAGAAGGAATGACGCCGGCCATGTGATGAAAGGCCTACAGCACTGGCTTTGTGTCCATGGGACGCCAACCCGTTCTGACTGGGGTTCGACTGGCCGGACTTGGACATGGGGTCGGTTCGGCTGCGAAATAAGGCCGGCATGGCGCCTTTGATGCCGAGCAGACGGACGATGGCTTGGAGGGCGGGACGGAGGGTGGGAAGACATGCGGAGACGATCCCGGCGGACATTTCGATGGCGGTCCAGCCGACGGTTGGAGCGAGTGTGTAGGATGAGTCGGCGGAGGTGTACGAGAAGAGGACGGTGAACCGGTAGGCCGAGGCAAAAACGACACTGTAACTGATCAGTATTCAATCACGTCACGGTGAGGGAGCAACGTACAAGAATCCCAGACTGAACGCCAAGGTCAAGGCCAATTTCTCAGACAATCGCAGCTGCAGTTTCCAGACTTGCGGCATAGGGAGAATGAGAATCACCAGATCGGTCAGGATGGTCGACGCCGCGTTGGCAATCCATGTCCCGACCTGGTTGATACAGTGTCCGGGCAGGCTGGGATACCACAGCTTCTGGACAGGAACACAGATGAAGATAAAACAAAAAGTGATAGTGATGACCCAAAGAATGACAAAGGTGCCGATGATGTACGCCCAGCGCTTGAAGTAGGGGAAATGAAAGATACGGTAGTACATCAGGAGAATGGAGAGCTTGGTCCAGACCAGATTGAAGACATAGAGAATCTCGGCCACGACGAGGAACTTGGCGATCATGATCACGTTGGAGATGGGGATGGTGTCGGCGTGCAGGCCCATGCCTTCCTTGACCATGGCGAAGATGAAGCCGACGACAATCAGGTTCCAGCCCTACGTATATTAGCTAGAGATACCTTGTCGAGGACTGTCAACCTACCATGGAGAACATAATCATCCAGTCATCCCACCACAACTTCTGCTTCCTCTCCCATCGGGCCAGAATCCGCAGACAGACCATGACGAAGGCGAGCACCGTCACCGAAGCGGTGGTCGCAGTCACCCATGGCTGCAAGTTACTTTTGTGGTCTATCATTCTGAGTGGTCACGAGTCACGACATGAGAGACTCGAGTGGAATGCTCGACTGCAGCAGGAAGAACGAGAACATTATATGCCAATGCCCCGAATGACCTCTTTTTTTCCGTACCTGAACTGAACGCTTTCCGGCCTCGGCCATGGCCAAACGGGGAGGAGTCTAAACAGGAGGAGTCTAGTCTAGTCCATACTCCTTTTGAGAAATGAGCTGCATAGAAATTCGAATTTTTCAGCATGATGGAATGATACTTGGATTCCGGATTCCGCATTCCGCAAGATGACTTGGTTTGCAGCCACCGGGGCTATGGACAAATCCTGAGCCAGACTAATGAGTGGCCCCCTTACTGGGCAGGAAGTTACCATTCGTGTTGAGGAACTTGAGGAAGCCCATTCGACAGTCCAGAAAAGTCCATTGGCCGCGGAGAACGGCAGTTGGGCCATCTAGCCCGTTGTAGCTGCAGACTAGTCGATCTTCGCGTTTCAAGTGGGCAAAAAGCGTGGCAAAGTGGAGAGTGCAGACTGCAGAGTCGATTCCATTCCTCACAAATAACAGGGAAATCTCCGGACTACTGTGATTGACGAAGTCGAGTATAATTTTGGCTCCACTTCGTGTTCGTAAACTCTCTCGTGCTGTGGCTTGTGGAAAGTATCCGGCAGTTGAGAACTCGAAGATGCCATATCTGGTGCCGGTCATCCGTCCAAGTGAAGGAAATGAAATGAAATGAAATGAAAGGAAAGGAAAAGCATGATTATCATCTATTGAAGCTATTTACGCCATCACTCATACTTGTTCACCATTGAATGCTATTTCGCCATTACTTATACTTGTTCACCATCTCCAGCAGAGCAGCATTCACCTCCTTCGGACTAGTGGCATTCAGGTAATGGGCTCCACCCTCGACCATGACAAGTTTGGCCTCAGGGGACGAGGTGAAGAGTTTAATCTGCTCTGCTGGCACTGTTTTGCCGAATGGAGTGTCCTCGGTGCCCTATCGGCGCCAATCTTAGCAGCATTCCTACGATATCAGTTATGGGGTGGACTCACCTGTAGCCAGTACACGGGACACTTGATATCACCCAGTCTCATCAACAGTCCATCGCGAGAGAGGAGGCAGATCACCGCCATGCGGGCCTTCTTTCGGCCTTCGTCTCCCTTGTAGACCTCCTTTAAGGTCTTTGTCCAGAACGCACTCAACTCCTCTGAAGCATGGGCGCCGAACCCAATACCCCCGACCATGCCACACCACACATCGTCAACCAGAAAGTCCGGAGTCGCAACAGCGCTGGTCCATTTCTCGTAGAAGGGCTGGAGGGCGGGGACGGGGTCCCAGCACCCTTTCGATCGGGAGTCGGCCGATTCGTAATCCATCGAGGTCCCCAATGGCATGAGGCCGAGGATCTAGATAGATAGACATGCATCAGTCTAAGCCCGCATCACACTTGTGGATAATTCACGTATGCAAGGGAGCTCGCACCCGGTCGGGAGCCAACAAGGCCATGCGCGTCACGATCCATCCTCCCTGACTCGTTCCCAGAGCGAAGGCCTTGTCAATGCCTAGTTTATCCATCACCTGCAGCGCCATCCACGCTGAATCCCAGTATGTAAAGTTTTCCACCGGGCACCTGGTCGAGCCATGGCCCAGGGGCTCGATGGCCAGCAGGTTCATGGCGTCTGTGAGGGCGGCATCGCTGAACTGATCGCGGTAGAGGGAGACAGTCGTACACATGGAGTTGATCAGGACGCATGTCGGCTTGGAGGGGTCGTAACGGTCGTTGGACAGAGCATAACCGGCGTGGATGCCGCCCAAATGGGGCACCTCGATGGTAGTTGTTGCTGCCATGTTTTCGGATTCGTGGATTTTCAAAACAACGATGGATGAAGGAGGAGCGTCAAGATGTAACTCATCATATAGATAAGGGAACCTGTCACCTCGTCACCCCTCCGTGGACGTGACCCGAGGTTCTGCAACCCCTCCAGATCATCGCATTCCATACCAGTCCAGATGGCACACAGCAGAGGGGACTACTTCCCTTTCTGGATCAAATCCCGGTCAGCAGTGGGGAAGAGCAGAATACGGCCAATGAAACGGTGAGAGACAATATGCAAAGCTACCAACCTTGAAGTCTTCTGCTAGTTTGCTCCATCTGGGTCTTGACCGTGGAAATGGGCGAATGGAACGCTTTCGGGCCGCTTCTTGACACACCGGTCCTTTCCGCGCAAACTCAAACGGCCCACCGAGAGAAGACCAGAATTTGTCAGGACTCAACCTGCATCAGAGATATCCATGTCACTGGCGGTGTGAGTTGACGATGTTCGTGGTCTGACAGTTCGATATCACTGGCTGAAGTCTGATAAGAAGTCAGTCAAGAAGTGGTTTTGGTCGCTGGCGATGGAGTCAACCAGGACCGAATCACCGAAGGCGACGATCCCGTCCCTGTTTTGACTTCGTAATCTAAGTTCTGACAGGTCATGTGGGCATTCTGCAGGGAGATTGGCATTTGGCAGACTGCAGGTTCGAGACTTTGAGGCATGATGTGCATGCCGATCTGCGAGGGGAATTCTCTTAGGGGCAAACGAACGCATCTCGAAACTTTCTGCGTGAAGATGCAATGCATGAATTACCATGGTAGGTAGATATATCAGAGGTTAATCGTTTGATACATCTGAAGTCCAACCGAGAGCGTAGATCCACGCATGAAGCAAGGGATACTGCATCGTGGTGATCGCACACGGCGATCATTTGATCGGTTAACAACACAAGGAAGATTCTGTGACAGATATGCTGAGTATAGAAGCAGGGAAAGGGTTGAAAGCGTGCACTGACTCCAGTGCCAAAGTTGAAGGAAAGATTGTGTACAGTTTCAGCCATAGTCAGCCTTCAATCCGTATCAACGAATTCGAACATCAGACAATTGCAAGTTCATTCGTGTAATGTTCGAAGTAACGAGATACAAAGTAAGTGCAATTGCAAGGGGATTAACCGAAGTCTTGCTGATCAGTAGTAGTATCATTCATGTCGCAGTTGCTGGCAGGCGACGATGGATTGTCAGCCATAGATCGCGATAGAAACCAACTCCTCCTTTGATGACGAATCGAGCCTCTGGTTTGTCGCTCACGGTCTTGACCTTGAATCGGCGAAAGAACTGAGAGACATAAGTATTTGCCTTAAACAGTCGAACAGGGAAACCGCATCTACTAACCTGCAATGGTCCTTTGTACAGCTCCATCATCGCAATATCCCTCCCCAGACACCCTCGGGCCCCATAGCCAAATGTGAAGCTATACTTGGTATACAGCCTGGCTTTTTCAGCGTCGAGCCAACGCTCCGGCTTGAAATCCTCCGCATCCGCCCCATATATCTGCTTGTCTCGCTGCATGATCCACGGATTGCCTGAGATCTCTGTCCCCGCCGGTGCAAACTTGCCATACAGATCCATACCTGGCTCCGAGACGTATCGAGGGAAGATATTCGGGGCAGGAGGGTTAAGCCGCAGCGTCTCGCGTACACATGCCACATAATAAGGAAGGTGCTCGATGATTTCGTCGTACTGCGGGACAGCGGAGATCAATCCCTGGGCCGTTGCCGCGTCGATTTCCTCCATCATACGACGGTAGGCGCCGGGATGGGTCAGCAGGAAGTGCACCAGGGCCTGGAAGACGGTGCCGGTCGTATCGGCCCCCGCAAGCAGTACCAGCAGCACCTCGGCCTTGAGATATTCAATGTCCAAAGGGGACCCATCGTCGGTGCGCGCTTCGATGAAGGTCTGCAGGAGGTCGATGCGACCGATATCTTTCTTCTCTTCGAGGTCGCGGAACCGTTGATCGATCAGGCGATCACGGAAGCGCATGAGGACGCCGATGCCCGAATCGTCCTGGGGTGTGGCAACGAGATACTTCTTCATGAAGGTGGTCTTCATCCAGCTGGTGAAGGGGTGCAGACGAGCGAGAAGACCGAATGCTGGCAAGCCATCGTGGAACCCCTGAATAAGCCCGCCTACGTCCTGGGCCTGCTTAACGAAGCCAAACGGGGCGCCGAAACCGATCTCGCTGATTATGTCGTACGCCATGTAGCTGCAGACATGTCATCACAGTTAGTTTCAGCCGTCTCTCGAACGCGTCCGTTGATGCTTACACAGCCCACCATGAGAAATCAAAGGTCTCCCCTGTTTGAGCGAATTTCTCATCGAGCTTGTCGATCCATTCTTGAATGCGAATGTCAATCAGGGGCTCCATCTTCTTCACGTTGGTAAAACTATACTGCAGAGCGTCAACGCCGTGGTTGTCGTCGATGGTCGCATTGAAATCAACCTACAGGTCCCGCAACATGCTTTCGAAAAGCTGCGTGCGTCTTATGCGATCGCATATTGAACAGCGATTCGGTCTCGCCAAAGGTTCCGGTAATATAGTGACCTGTTTTGTCGGCATTGCGATGATAGATATCCGGCAGCTTGGTCGGGTCGCTGACGAGGAGCAGCGTGGGAGTTATTCGCACAACGGGACCTACGCAGGGATCATTAGCATCTTCCTGTCGAAGACCTGGTGATGAGGTGTATCAGACCATATTTCTTTGTCAGAGCATAGACGGTCGGCAGTTCAGTCTCGCGAAGATTATGCCATGCGATCCAAAGTCGGGTCACTCCTCCCCAGAAGGGCCCGGGGAAGACAGACAGCGGGTGGAAAAAGTGATAATAGACGATCTGGTAGGCAAATTTGAGCAAGACATACGCTATGAGACCCAGAAGCACGTTGGTCAAGGTGATTCTGGCGACGAACTCTTCCCCAAGACCCATGGTGGTGACTCGATGAGTGGGATCGGCTTAGTGAAGAGATAATCCAGCACGCAGAACACTGAAACCAAGGCCTTGCAATCAGTTATGAGGCCAACTTTTCTTCTAGGCCAATGTGCCGTAATTGCGACCGCGCAATGGCCATGTGGATGCCCCATAGCATGGCGAAGAGGGGCTGGAAGGGCGCTCAGCGCACCGATGCCAGATAGTAGTGTGTGAGCACGAATTGTACAAAGCCATTTTCTCGTCCGGTCGTGTTAGTCGAGTCTCGGTTCGAGATGGCAGCAGGTCGAATGATCCATGCAGCGAGTCAGAATCGAGGAAGCAGGTTAATCTTGACCATGGTGTGACAGAAGTACGTCGACTAATGTATGGAGGTGGATGAAGCTGGTAGTCATTGGAGCAGTCAACAACATCCCTGTTCGTCGATGGACCCTGTATGTATTTAATCAGATCACAGGTCCTGGCCATATGAAGTAGGATCATCACTCCCTGACTTGCAACCGCTGTCACTGACACTGACTCTGGAGACCCAGTTATTGACGGGCAAGACTCGAGTCAAGAGAACGGCAAGTTCCGCCATGACAGCTCCAGTCTAAGCTCAAGGGGGAAGATGGAATTCCGCCATTATCTAGCGAGTTATTCTGGCAGCATGATAGGTTGATGCTGAATGTTGATCTCGGGCCTAACGGTGGGTGTGGAGCTTCATATCTCTTTGTAGTTACGCGAGCAGCGAGCACGGCCAGACTCGTACCAAATCATGGACTTTTGTCCTAGTCGACGCAGTGGACCCCGATCCCAGATTCCTTTTCCGTTCATATGAGACACCCGCAACGGTATTGTTGATGCCTTGGAGTTGGGGGGAAATAGTGGCCACGACCAGGTCGGTGTTACAAGGGAAGATATTTCCGACTCCAGTTATTCATGACAGCAAGCAAAGCAAATAAATGTTGGAAACACCGTCAACTCGCACAGAATCAACGGAGGTCATCCGGAAGGAAGCTCCAGGCGACCAGGGGAGCTATTTTTAGGAGAAGCAAGGTAGTCTACATCCCTGATACACCCACGGAGATACTCGACTTGTCGTCTTTCAGCCTTGATATTTCCTTCATCTTTGCTCTCTTCGCCACAGCTGCTAATCTTGTGGATTCATGGTCTCTTTATCCACAGTCGTCAAGTACTCGCATCTCAGTGCTCCTCTATCACATGGACTGGTACGCTGTACTCTCAAGGCTATCAGGACTTCTGTGATGAAACTGATCCCCACTGATGGCGAAAGAACCTATTTCAATTTCTTTCCGTACTCTAGTCTACTATCTATCATATATCAGTGGCTAATAATATCGTTGCTCTCAGAAAGACCCTTGTCAGTTGACGAATGGACTACTGCACAGTCCCACCGTCTCAGTACTTTTGCTTCGGCCGTCTCCATTTGTAACTACGAAGTAGGTCCCATATCAAGCAGATAATCCTAGTCGACGTCCCCTGACTGGTAATTCGTTTGAGCATGAAGAACCAAATGTGACCTCATGTCACCCCCTCTGTCTCAGGTGTCCGTCTTGCTGCTTTGGGGAGAAGCTGGGTAAATCGGTTCTGGGAAATCACAGATCCTTCTACTTTGAGCAGTATTAGCTGGAGCTTCAGGGGATGCAACCACCGTCGCAAGATCCCTGCTGGCCATTTGACATATCAAATTGAACTCAGTCTCCACCACTCCTATGCCATAATCAGCGCCATGTTCAGGTTTTTGAGATTCCAAGATGATCGAGGAGTGCGAGGAATAAATGAAAGCAAGTCCATCCCTCTCAGTCTTATCCTTCTGTCGTCCTGTCACTCTTTTGCATTCCTGACCCATCATCATGGCATCCGACTCTCAAGGGCCAGTGGTGGTGGGCATTGCCATTGCCTTTGCTGTCGTTACCTTTGTGGTTATCTGTCTGCGAATGTTTGCTCGAGTCGTCGTTCTGCAAAGTGTAGGTGTGGATGATTGTAAGTTCGTCTCCTGTTAACGCTGGCAGAAGAAGGCTGACTGATCTCAAAGACTTGATCCTGTGTGCATGCGTAAGGGAGCAAGACCAGTCAATTGAGCGTCCGTACTGACACACACAGCTCTTCTCTTGGGCTTTCATCGCTGTGACTATCGTCTGTCAGTACAACATATTTTGTCCGTGAGAGTCCGCAACTGATCTTCAATAGCTGTCCAAAAGGGACTGGGCTCTCATCTTGTCGATGTGGATAAGAACAACCTGGTCTCCTATGCTTTCGTATGCACCACTCAAGGAATAGTCATTGCAACTCTGACCATGACAGGTTGTATGGCTTAGTTCGATGTTCTACCTGTCCTGTCTGGGCTTCATCAAAACATCGGTCTGCTGGTTCTACACTCGCATCGGCGACAAGACGCTCACCCGAATGTCCTTCATCATGATGGGCGTCGTCGGCACCCAGGCCGCGGTATTCGTCATGGTTGCAGCCTTTCAGTGTCGACCCATCCCTAAAGCCTGGAACTCGTCCTTGCCTGGCCACTGCGTTGAGATCAACATCTTCTACCTCTCCAACGCAGCCTTGAACATCCTGACCGATTTGCTCACCTACACGCTCCCTATCAAGGTCATCTTCAAGCTACAGATGCCCGTCAAGCAGAAGTTTGCCCTCGTTCTCATCCTCTGCCTGGGACTCTTGTGAGTATCGCGATCTCACCTGCGATTGTCCACTCTGACACGGAAGCTCCCTAGTGCCTGCATCTCCTCGATCATTCGCATCACCTACATCCCCACCATGTTAACGTCGGCCGATTTCACCTACGCCATCAGCGGCGCCATGTACTGGTCCGTGATCGAGACCAACGTCGGCATCCTGGCCGCCTCCATCCCCTCCTTCAAGGCGATTGCCTCCCGGTTCCTGCCCCGACTCATCGGCGAGTACTCCTCCGGACGCAAGTACGGATCCTCCAAACTGACGGGATCCAAACAAACGCGCTCGGGATTCTCACGGTTCAAAGACAGTGTGACGTTGAACTCACTGCGGGCCAAGGACGCGGACGATATGACCACGCAGATTGGGACAGGGTACCGCAGGAATTCAAGCGAGGAGCGGATTGTGGTGCCGAATGGGAAGATCTGGACTACAACGCAGATCGAGACGAATGTTGAAATCAGCGACGCTGTACGGTGACCTGCGTTATAAACCAGGCGAATGAAGACGCTCTTAGTCCCTATTAGTATTACTATTGGGCCATTGACTAGTCTATTTCCAAGCTGTCAATCGCAGTGGAGAATATGGATTCAGGAAAACTTGGCGAATAATGTAACCCAATGAGGAAGCTATAGCAGTCGTCAATGAAGCCATACTTGTCTATTACATGCTCAGTAACAATCCATGGAAAGATTTGTCAGAATGGATAATCCGGTTGCCCGAGGTTGAGGCGGGGTTCTAACTTCTACATAAATATCACAGCAATTCTTCCCCGCACTGCTGTTCCCTGTGCAAACAAACAATCATCATCACATATCATATCCTCTACAATTTCTTTCACCTATAATTTCACAATCAGAGAAATGTCCTCCACACAGTCGTTCCGTCAACTGATCGGAGTCCCTCCATCGACCGCCTCTACCAAAGATTCGACATTGATCATCATCGACGCCCAGAACGAATACGTTACCGGCAAGCTTAAGACCGAGAACGTCTCCCAGACACGCAAGGCAATCGCGAACCTCCTAACCAAGTACCGTACCGGTGGCGACGGCAAGAATATCGTCCATGTTGTCCACGAGACTCCCCAGGGCGCCCCCGTCTTCACCCCCGACACCGAACTCGCCCGGGAATTCGACGAGTTGACGCCGCGCGACGGGGAGAAGGTCATCGCCAAGCATTTCCCGAGTTGCTTTGCGCAGACGGATCTCGATGAGTACCTGAAGGGTCTGGGAGACGTGGGGAGGAAGATTGTCCTGGTGGGATACATGGCACATGTCTGCGTGTCGACAACGGCTCGAGCGGGCAGTGAGCGCGGTTACGATGTGATCATCGCCAGTGATGCCGTGGGTGATCGAGATATCCCGGGGGCCAACGCTGAGACTGTTGTTTCGGTGGCACTGTGTGAACTCGCTGATGCGTTTGCCACTGTAATTCCTTCGACCGAGATCACTGCATAGGGGTGGTTGATAGTACATGCCGTTATAGCATCAGACCAGCCATGCATACTCATGATATCGTCGCCTCTTCAATATCATAATCCTCATTTTTCCCGACACCAGACGCCACATATACAGAACTCCTGGAATGGGGCTGAATCACAGAAAGACACCATAATCTGATCATCTCTCGTCAGCACGATCAATATGCCTGTCGTAATGAACGGGATATTGGCCTCGTAGTCAGCATGTCCGAGAGACGAAGTACGATTACCGGACATGATAGCTGCCTGCAACTAGTCCCTGGACCCTGGCCATCATCTGAGCTGAATCGGGCCCTTTCTAGGTTGCCCGAAAGACGGACCGGGCGGATCGCCTCTTCCGCTTGCTTGTTATCCCCGAATCCAATCCCGAACTGTTCCTGCAGTCCTGCTTATGTCCGATATAAAGTAGTATATATCACGAACCGCCCATTGGTAACATAACGGGTGAAAATCCCAGTGTTCCAAGGCCGCCGAAATCAGATCAAGGAAGGCCTAGTCACGCTAAACCGCCTGAATGTCGACTCCAACCATCGGAATTATCGTCTGCAGCCAACGGGTTCCCCGTGCTGGGTTGCAAATCACCCAATTCGTCCTGGATACCATCCAGAAAGCATACCCGACCGCCAATCTACGACTTATCGACCTAGCTGCCTGGAATCTCCCCATCTACAATGAGCCAGGCATCCCCTCGTTCATCACCTCGTCGGATGGATACACCCACGAGCTGACCAGGAAATGGTCCGAGGAGATTGCCTCGCACGCCGGATTCATCTTCGTCACACCGCAGTACAACTGGGGCTACCCGGCCAGCATCAAGAACGCCATCGACTATCTGTTCCATGAATGGAATGGAAAGCCCGGCATGATTGTCAGCTACGGCGGACATGGCGGCGGGAAGGCCGCTCAGCAGCTGTGTCAGGTTCTGCAGGGCCTTCGTATGCAGCCTGTCGAGCCTCTTGTGGCTTTGACGTTTCCCACAAAGGAGTTTATGGGCCAGGCAGCCGTGGGAGAGGATCTGGGGTTGATGGAGGATGGCATTTGGGGAGATGGCCGGGAGCAGATCCTTACCGCGTTTCAGGCTCTGGCTCAACTTGTTGATGCGAGGTCTACGGATGACCGTGCTGTTGCTGCTTGAACATACGAGTACGCTTGCGGGGAATTAGGGGATCCTTTGATCTGGGATGATCCGGCATTTAACCGTGGCTGTTTGGATATGATACCAACAGACGAATCTGCGTGATGCCTTGGTAGCAGGTTGGCATGCATAGCAATAATTGAGGAATCCCAGGGGATTACGTACATGGCATCTCCATCGTGGCTCTCATTATCTAATACTGCCTAGGTAATGGTTGGGCCAAGCGATCGTGTTCAGCTGGTAGAAGTAAGCACTAAAATAAGCCGTGTGGCTGTGACGGGGATCGCTTCATATCCGCCGTGATTGATAATCACCATCCCTGAACCTCTTCCACCTTATTGAATTATTGTAAAGAATCATGAAGCATACGAGAGCCAAGCACACCAAATCGAGAAGAGGCTGCATCACCTGCAAGTCCGTCATTCTACGCCTCCAGTTGACTCGTACTAATTCTCGCAGAATCCGTCACGTCAAATGCGACGAACAACAGCCAGAATGTCTGCAGTGTGTCCGAACAGGGCGCAAATGTGATGGATACGATCCAAAGCAGACAAACCCACAGGCACAGCAGAGAGCCGTAGTCGATTCTGTCCCCGAGGCCTGGACGAAACCCAGCGCCGATAATCGCCTGGTCCTGCGGCCAGGGACGCGAGAAGAACGGCAGTCTATCGAGTTCTTCTGCACGCGGACATCGCACGCCCTCTCCGGCTTCTTCGACTCAGATCTCTGGCGGTATTTCCTGCCCCAACTGAGTCACTCCGAGGCCGCCATCCGGCACGCAGCCATCGCCCTCGGGGCTCTTCATCAGCATATACATATAGTGCTCTCGAAAGATAAATGTGATCCCGGGCGGAAAATCGCCCCTCAAAATGAGCAGTTTATTATTCAGCAGTACAACTCGGCGATCCGACATCTGGTGGCACAATTGTCATCCGCACACCAAGTGCCGCATCTGACCCTGATCGCCTGCTGCTTATTTGTCTGCCTCGAGATTCTCAGTGGACAGATTAATAAAGCTCTGGACCATATTGAGGCTGGACTGAAGATCCTCCAGCGATGGGAGAATGAAACAGATGGAAGGCTACAGTCGGAAGGGATTACGCGAGAACTGACTTATATTGTCGTCCGTTGGAATACCCAGCTCGCCAAGCATGGAAGGAAGATGATTCCTCTCAATCTCAGCCAACTTGACAGAGCGGAATCGGTGGAAAAAGAAGATAGCTGGTCGGACATCTCAACGGCTAGACATTCACTCGATGTACTGGTCAACCGCACGATGAGCTTCGTGGAGGCCGTGGGCATCGAGCGGAAGACAAGAGGGTTGCCATGGCAAGTTCGTCGGCAACAAGCGCTCCTCCAAGATCTTGCCGCGTGGCTGAGCGCATTCGACAGTCTGATGAAGCGATGTGGCAGACGCCTGAAGAAAATTGATCCTCGAGGACCCGTGCTGCTGCGCATCCATCACCGCACCAACAAAATCATGGTGGCGGTCTCCCTCGCCAGAGATGAGCTCATATTCGACCAGCTCGACGATGACTTTAGAGCTGTTCTTGCGTACGCCGAGGAGCTGATCGAGCTCAATGCGTCACTGGACAAGGACGCTCTCCTGACTGTCTTTTCCTTGGAGAGCGGACTCATCGCTCCGCTTTGCTACACGGCTAGCAAGTGTCGCAATCCGTTGCTCCGGCGAAGGGCAATCAACCTGCTGTACCGCTGCCCTCAAAAGGAAGGTCTATGGAGTATGCAGCAATATGCGATTCTCGCGCGGATGCTTGTACAGATCGAAGAGGCAGAGGTGGCTCATCTGCCGGTGGAGCAGCGGATTCCCGAAGATCGTCATCGCGTGTATGAAGCGCACATTGAGAACAGAAATTGCCGCTCCTGTCAATTGGTATTGATGTACATGTCTGGGGCTGGTGATGGCGAATGGCATTGTCGAGTCAGGCATGTGGAGTTCTCGAGCGAGATCCAAGGGGATCACACCATTGAAACAGGCTACCGTGCTCTAGTAGACTGTGCCTGAACTTATTGGTTTGGTGGTATCATGTCTATCATGAGATGTACACTGTTGAAGGCTTCAGACTTATCATAGAATATCAAATTATAATTTCTCCAGTAGTAAAACATACTCAACAATGAATCATATTCATCAACAGGTAAACAATGTATATACATTATGATTAACCAGGTATTCATGTCGCAGCATCCAGCGCGCTCATTATGAAACAATCATGTTGCAACATAGACCGGTCATCCTCGGCCGAATTTCCTGCATCTACATTGATTAGTCGAGCCAATAATCCAGACAAAAAGACATACTTTCGCGAGAGTTTCTCCCTCCAACCCGTGCGGTTTGGCATCTCTTTCCTCACATCCTGGACTGGCTGCTGCTTTTGCGCCTTCATCTCGCGGAACACGGCTTCCACATGAACCCGGTCCAGATGTCGAGGGTTTCTATCCTGCCAGGACTGTGACTGTCTGGGGAGGCTCATCCCATAGCAATCTGGGGTGAGGAAGGGATATGGAATGGTCATCATGAGTGGGATGCCTGTACGCGACGGACGGCAGAGATGACTATATAGTATAGTGACTATGGAGATCAATGAGTGCAATGCCTCGGTTCCAAGTAGGATCAGGCCTCTGGAGCTCTTTATATGGCTAAAATTTCGGATCATAAGAATATGATTAAAGCAAATGCGAAAAAAGACCTGACACTGTCCGAGGAGATGCTGTGGAATGCTCGAGCTTGTCATGGTTTGCCGGTCATTTGACGTGGCCTGATGCGATTCTTCGCCCAGTCGATCCCACGGTCTTGTTCTTGTCTCAATATGGAATGTTTTCTTGACGATTCCAGAGTAACGGCATTATACCCTGGTAGGAATTACACCATTGTCACCTGTCGCTCTCATCATGACTACACCTATTCACTACAGTCTTGACATATATTGAAATTCAAGCTCATGTATCCATCCCTTCAACTCTTCATGAAGCACAGACATTGACCCCGCATCTCAAAGGCAGCTCTGTCCAAGAGCATGCGCCACTGCATCTCCCTTGGCCTTATTGGGAAGTATCGAAGCCATCGTTTGTGTCGTCAGCAAATGGCAGTTTGGTGGCGCAATGTTGTTTAAATCGTCGACGCCAATCAGCAGTCTGCCGAGCCCTGGCAAAGTGGCACTGCTGCATCCTACGGGAATTACTCGGCAGACAATATCTTCAGTGTAAATAACATCTTAGCCATGTGAGAAGAGGATTGATGCAAGCTGGCCGATGCAATATCAATCTTGAAAGGAGGGGAGCATTTGGCACCATACTGACGCCAAGTCATTACCAGAAGAGATGAAAACCCTGCTGTTGATTAAGACTTCTATTCTACCACATGAAAGATTGCGCAATTCCCACACAGATTTACCAGGCCAATCGTCGACGAAGCCTACAGGTGCAATAATCTAACAGACTGAAGTGCTACTTCGCAATCCGACAAAGCCCATCATCATCCCAATCCTCGCTGCCAACCATCCTGCGCGCGGTGAAAAGTCCAGCGGGATCCCATCTCTGCTTGATCCTGTACAAACGAGGGTAATTCCTACCCCAGAAGGACTCTTGGAAATTGGGTTCCCAGGCGAAGGCCTCGTTCACGTACGCGCCCATCTTGTGTGCACCCTCGACTCCCTGCAGTAGTGGCAGCTCCACATCGGTAACATTCTTGATGACGGCCTGCTGCTCTGCCAGGGTGGCAAAGGGACTCCAACTGCGGCTGTACACGATATGCACAATGGTCTCCCTCCAAGCCGGGTTGAGTGTACTGTCCACTTTGCCAGCATTCTCTGCCACGGCGCCGCCTCCCACCACGCTGCCGACGACGGCTTGCCCGGGCGTATAGCGGAATTTACTCATGGTGGAAGCGAGCCTGGCGGGTCCGTCCTGGGAGGTGAGGAGGTCTCTCGAAAACAGCCTGGAGAAGAGCAAGCTGATTGAACCTGTCGCGTCCGAATCGCCGACGAGCAAGATCTTTGACATTACGTCGTGGAAACTGGGCATGACAAAGGATTCATACTGAGAATACACGCCTGCGGTCGTATTGAGTTTCTTCAGCAGTGGCTCGTAGATCTGGCCAACCTCTGGTGTGTTGCTTGTATTGGCATGGAAGAACATGAAACTCAACACCGAGACGGTCTGATTCTGCTCCCACGGCAGATTGGGCAGCATGAAGTAGTATCCGCCTCCACGGGCGTCAGTCACGGCCGGTAGCGCAGCATGAAAGTCGGCCACGGCGGTCCAAAATGCGGGATCTCCACTGGCCGTGGTGATGTTCATCCTGGTAACGACGAAAGGGATTTCCTCGAACGTACGGACGGTGACTTGGGTGACGACGCCAAAGGTGCCTCCTCCGCCTCCTCGCAGCGCCCAGAACAGATCTGGATTCTGGTAGGCATTGGCAGTGACTAGATCTCCCTGTAGCAGCGTCAGTGATAACCATTATATCTAAGAAACGATCCAACTTACTGCAGCTGTGACGACACTGAACTCCAGGGCATTATCCGACGCCATCCCCTTCCATGGCCCCAAGAGGGAATGACCACCTCCTTGGATATACCCCCCGGTAGGCCCAACTGTGTGAGCAGTGCCTCCCACTACCGTTCTATTCTGCTTGCGAAGGGCAGCATACATCTCCTGCAGACTAACTCCCGCATCCAGCGTTACAGAAGGACCTTCACGTTTACCTCTCGGCGCGCCCTTTGGAACGAAATCATTCACAAACTGTATTCCTTTCATGCGGTTGGTCAAAATCTGAAGAGAGTTCGGAGCCACCGAGCGTCCATGGAAATCATGACCAGAGTTCTTGATCGCAAGACGGATGTTATGCCGCTTTGCGAACCGGACAGCCGCCTGGACGTGTTGCGCAGACTGGACCACAGCAGAGTAAAGCGAGATACGCCCCTGCCTGCACGTCGTATACGCTGCAGACTCCAGATAGCAGCTCTCGTTGTGTTCCGGCCAGGCTCCCCAGTTCTCCCATTGCACGGCACCGGGCTGAGCGGCGCGCCAGACGGAGTTGGACCATTGCGCCGTGACTTCCTGGCAGGCGGTGCTGTTGGGGTTAATGTGGCAAGGGGCAGCGGCAGGCTGCACTGCGACTAGGTTGCCGTCAATCGAGCGGTTGAGGGCATTCCACTCTTGTGGTGATGGCCAGCAGGGCTGATGAGGTTGACATCGGCAGCGGCGCCAATCCGGGGCCGCAATAGCTCCTGCGGCTAAGAAAGTAATGAGGAAAAGATTCTTCATAGCAAGTCATGCGATGCGATGCAAATAGTAGATTGCAATAGTGAATTGATTGTAGGATGGACATGCTCACGCCTCTTCTTATATACACAAGGAATACGAGCACTTGGTGCACCCGACACTCCATACCCAAACAGGCAATCGAAATAAGATACGAGCTATGCAACGAGGCTGTGTCCATCGCCCTGCTGCTTGTTTAAATACGATAGTTAAGCTCTTGGCATGAGTTGTCAGGTGCATCCATCCTTGAGGAAATGACGGGTCATGCTGCAAATGAACAGAAATGATTTGCTGGTCCTATTGCAGCCATGATGATCTCAGCTGGATATAACCATGCTAGTCCTGAACTCCTGATGTCATTGATGAGGCTTCATACCTCGTATTCGACTGCGATCACTTGTTTCTCAATGTAGTTACTCTTCTCCTGTCAAATAGCCATGGCGCATTTCCAGGCAACAATAATCATTCCTAGAAATATACAGAACGTATATGTTCCAGAAGATCAATTATAGCCACAGATAGGTCCGCTTCTCTTCAATAAATCATGCAGCTATGCCTTGTATTTATTGCACATGATAAATCAAAGTGTTTGACTGCGTTTTCGGCTAATTCTGTGCATTCAGCTTACATCTTCTTCGGCCAGGCGATTCTATAGTCCCAATTGTAACGATTCGCAGTAAGAATAAGCAGTATCTTACTAGATCACTACCTTAGATAAGTAGACTGTACGGTTCCTTCGGTACGGGTACGCGGAGATGACCTCACGACGGCATACCGAAGTTACCGAACCCGGAGTCTCATGATATCATCTAAACGACTTTATAATCATGCCTCTGGACATATTCACCCTTGAAGTCAAAGCTTTAGTGACTTATCCCGACTGTGGTATGCGTATCCTTCACAGGTACTCCTATAGTTGATCACACATGTCGACAGGGATTCAGAAGAACATCCGGAGCTAGGGTCGACAACATGGCACTCCTTGATTCCTCCATCAAAAATCAAACCTGCAGTTTCCTGGCACTGGATTAATCGACTGTTGCTGAGAATTGGACGGACATGCACCGGCTGCAACGTCGTAGAATGGATCCCGTAGACATGGAAGCACTCATTGATAATCTTGGCCTTGTCCATGAGTCGGCGATTAGTTCATCGAAGACTGCAAGATGCACTGATGCAAGGGCCTTTTCCTGTTTTGAGCCGCCAGATATGGAGTCCATGGACGGATTCGACGCCGGAATCTAGAACTATGGGGAAACATAACCCTGAATTGATACTCACAGCTTCAAGATCATGCTTGACATCTTCCTGGTCGACCCCTAGAGAAACACTATCCAGCAAAATGGTTGCACTTTCCCGAATTACATGGAGTCAGTAGATTCCGTACAGTTTGCTTTGCCTACATGCCTAGAGGAAGCAATGAGAGGAGGATCACGATGGTAATCGCCATGTGCACAGCAGGATCGGCATAATATCTTCCCTCATAATTGGCCTTCCAGATCGCCAACGCAGCAACAATAACCCCATATTATTCGCTGCATCACCTAGAACATGGATAAGACACCATCATTTCGAGATGACGGCTTTGAACTCAATCTGGTACTCAATCCTCCTCTGGATGGGAACGAACCACGCAGGAACAATCCACTGATCAAATTCAACCAACCTGATGCAGCCAACAATCAACACGAGCTTGGGGTTTTCGATCCCTGCATGTGTCAGTAGACTGTCATCCACCAGGGGCGATTACCATACGCTCTAAAGAGACGTAGAGAACTTGGTTTCACTCTTAGAGGCTACTCAACCCATCGAAATGTTGGCCATAACCCAGTCTAGTTACTCTTAACATTATTGCGGACCACGACCAGTCTGGTTCACTATCTGACAAGCACAAATATACTCCTTAACCACTTTGCACTCAACCTTCAACCTTTCCAAACCTGTACTGCTACAGGGAAATCGTCATGTCGACCCCCATCCGGCATTGGGAAGTACATCCCGACACACTTGTGCAAGGCAACTTTGTCCGACGCATTCTTGGGAACCATCTCATGATCAGCCAACTGTCTCATGAGGGTCGGAAGCTTGTAGACAGGCAGGGATCCGGCTAGGTCGTCTCGTAGTTGCATCAGCGTTAGACTGTCCGTTGGTTGGAATCCTTTCCGGATCCGTATGAGGGCAGCAATCCGGAATCTCGTTACGGGGTCTGGCACCGGAAGGACATGGGCTTCAGCAACATAGGGAAGATCTTCGAGCTTCTCGGCAACCTCAAAGGCGGGGATTTGCAGTGAGCCGACAATTATGACTTCACTAGAGGCCCGGCCATCAATAATATAGTCCTTTCCCTTCAGGTGAACCAGGTCACCCGTCCGATAGAAACCTTCTGCATCAAAGGCAGCTGAGGTGGCCGCTTCGTCGTCATAGTAACTGCAAACGATAGTAAGTGCCGTCAGTGGGTTTCCTGCACCTCAACAGCTTGACCTACCGTGCAAATAGAAATGGGCTTTTAACTAGGAGTTCGCCCCGATCGCCTTCGGACAGTTTGACCAGCACCCCTGGTGGTGGTCGCCCAATAATCCTCTGCGCCGTTTAGTAAATGATCCATACAAGAAAACCGGACACTCACCTCAGACTCGTTTTCCCTATCTTCGGAGTTCCGCACCAATATCAGTCCTGCTTCAGTAGACGCGTACAGAATTTTGAAGGCTTGCGAGGCTAGTAGGGAATTCCAAAAGCGCCGGACTGCAGTGGACGGCATTGAACCATCACACACAGCTGAGCGTAGTCCCCGTATACCCGCCAAATACGGCTGCAGTTGCTCGGGGGCCAGCATCGAAAGGTGTTCGTCATAGTACTGCTTCATCTCCCACAAGGTTCCCCCAACACACTGGAATGTGGTAATGCCGCCGTCCTTCAGCCGCTCCCAGAGAGGGCCGGGCAAGGATCCCTGATCAAAGAATTCAACGCACCCACCGGCAATTATTCTAGCCAAGAGGGTGAAGACTCCGGAAGGCCGCTCTATCTTTCGGTGACTCAGATAGGTGTCCGTAGGTCCAAAAGGGAGCCCTTGTTTTGACTCGACGAGCTCAGTCATTGCGGTAAAGAACCGCCTTGTGTGGACCACGCCCTTGGGGGGACCTGTAGTCCCAGATGTGAGAAGGATGAGCCCCGGTCTATCCAAGGGTAGGTACATCTCCTCATCCAGGTAGACTGGGACATCATCGGATGTGATAATATTCTGGTTGTCGATAGTGATAAAGCACGGCCCTGTCTCGGATTGGCCTTTGTCGTCCAGTTGATGCAGGACGGTGCTCAGTAAGCTCTTGAGGCTACTTGTATGCAAGACACACATAGGACTGAACCTATCTATCAACTGAAGTGTCTCTTCCGTAGAAAGATTTGGGGCTACCAGAAATACCAAAACACCAGATTCAGCTTATGGCCAATTTCCATGTGGAAGTTTCACTTACAGGCTGGTATAAGGACGCCACCAATAGAAATGGCAGCGAAGAGGGCCACAACAAAGGCATACCCTGCTTCGGCCACAAGCAAGATTCTCCCTTCATCACTTTTCAACATCCCTTTGTTATCTAGAAGAGAGGCAGGCAGGGCATCGCGGATGCGGTTGCGGCACAAAACAACATCTTGTAAAAGCTGCTGAGAGCTTTTGCTGGTTCCTTTCGAGGGGTGCCGGATAATTGGATGATTATATTGGCCAGCTATAGTGAGGAGCCGTCGGAAGAAGGGCTCATTGGGAAACCCATCAGATCGCGGGGTGTGTGGAGGGTGCATGATGGTTTTGTTCTGCGCCCTTATAATTCCCTGATCTGTCCTCTTCTGTTGCCGTTCCTTTACGCAATAGGGTTACTCGTATCTTATAAGCAAGTGGCAACTGCCAACTGATCAAGAATAATCCAGCAGACCTGGAAATGGCGGTGTATACGTGTCAACACATTGCTAGAAAACCCGTCACCAACAGGGTGATTGCTCCCTTGCGTATGCTGCAAAGGGCTGTCCCTAGCAGAGGTCGGAAGAAGACATTGTTTTCTGGGCTTATGTATCAACTAGTGCGGTTTTTGTAGTATAATGATTCTTTCAAGTTAAGTATATGAAAGGTACCTAGTACTATTGGTATCTTCGGGAGCAGGACCATACAATTCACCAGTGCCTCATTATAAAAACTAACACATCTATCTGTCGGGTGCTTTTGAGGTAAGCAGTTACTTTTGCGAAATGCTGCTGCCTGCAGCTGTGCGTTGTAAACCAGCCCAGTCCCATGGCCTGTATCCTGCAGACTTCAGCTTACTGTCAACCTTGCATACTTCGGTCTTATGAGCGTCCAACCCTGCGTGGTTGAAATATTTCTTTTGGAGAGTTGCTCGGCTGATCTTTCCTGAGCTCGACTGGGGTAGAACTTCGTCTGCAGACAAGACTAGGAGCATTGTTGGGAGCATGTAGATCGGTAGCATCTTACTGAGGTCCTCTCGGACACTCTGTAAGGAGATTGTCCGTTGTTTGAAGCCAGAACAGGGCCGGATGATAGCTGCAGCCTGTTCTCCATATTCGGCGTCGGCAACAGGAACAACATAGGCTTCCGTTACGCATTCCAGAGACATCAATGCGTGCTCCAACTCAAGAATAGAGACTTTGTATCCATTGAAGCGAATGACTGAGCTGAGGTCAGATCTCGAGCATTAGTCAAGGCTCGTCTCACTCACAGTCTGATGACGCCCGGCCGTCGAATATATATTCATCACCCTCCAGATGAGCAAGATCACCCGTGTGATAAAAGCCGTCCTCGTCCAACACAGCCCTTGTAGCCTCCTCGTTGTTCAGGTAGCTGTGAAGTAAGCATTGAAAGCTGTTACAGTCGGAGGCAAGCACATCAGGACATACCGTAAGAGCATCCGTGGGCTTTTCAGCAAGATTTCTCCATGATCTCCCTCCGATAGTTTGAGGCATGTGTCAGGTAGGGGCTTGCCGATTGACGACTACTTCCATTTTTAGAGGGATGACTGGTAAGAGTCGGGGGGGGGGATATCAGCTTACTGCATGACGAGAGCCACAGGCAATGCTAATAATTCCTCCGCCCTCGGTGGAGCCATACCCGGTGTGAACGGGGCGCCCCAGTATTCTCTCCCAGAACTGCATCGTCTCTGGTGCGGGCATTGCGCTTCCCACCCTAAAGACGCGTATATGGCGGGCCCCTTCGACATACTCCCTCAGCTGCTGAGGGGGTAACTTCATAAGCTGAGTTTCAAAATAAGTCTTCAACTGTACCAGCAACATAGGAATCACGGCCAACAGCGTCACCCGCCTTTGTCGAATATGCTCCCAAAAGACCGCCGGAGAAGAACCATGGGGGATGAAGTCCAGCCGAACCCCTTCAAGGACCATATGGATGAGTTGCGTTGCTCCTCCAGCCCAATGAACATGTCTGTGGGCGGGACATATCCAGCCTTCCTCCTTTCTGAGTGGACCTGGGTAAAAGCAGGCGCGCGGCAATACAACCCCCTTAGGCGGGCCCGTGGACCCGGAAGTGAAGATGACAAGTCCCGGGCGCGATGGAGGGATGGTCAGTGACCGATCGACTATGTCTTTCATGGGCATGCGGCATAGCTGCTTTCCAGTTTTCTCGATTGGCAAGATCTTAACCGTCGGGAAGCCGTGTCCTTGCGCGTACTCCTGGCAGGCTGAAGCGACATCTAGAGCCTTTGACCCTGTTACTAGGAGCTCGGATTGACATTGCCCAAAAAAGTACAATGCTTCCTCTGGGAGAATTGACGATGCTAAGCTTTAGTCAGAAATCACTTATTCCTCGGAAGAGAAGTGTACCCTTCCCTCAACTTACCCAAGGGGACCACGGCTCCTCCAACCGACAGGATTGCCAGGCAACCAACAACAAATTCATATCCATTTGGAGCGAGTAGAAGGATGAACATGTTCTCTTCTCTCAAAAGTCCGGAATCGTCGAAGGACAGCGAGGGTATCGTCTCATAGATCCTTTCACGCATTTGGAGAACATCGTGGATAAGTTGCCTGTGATCAGCAGTGACCTCGTAATCTGGGTCACAAAAGGCAGGTCCGTCGAACTCGATAGCACATTGAACAAGTTGCGAAAATATCGTGTCATCTGGGAGTAATCTTCTCTTTGAATTTGGATTCAACATGGTATATTTTGTTGGGATGCCTGATGTGGTAAGGATAGAATACTAGACTGCAGTGTCTGATGTTCAAGAATTACGACTAGTTGATGTTGCTCTTTATACTTATGAACCCTAGATAAGGGTCAACTAGACAACTACGCAACTGATATACGTCGGACAGGTTGCCCAGAATGGATCCCTTGCTCGGGGTGTGCTACTAACACAAAGAGGATGAGGTATGGAGGTTACATACATGATGAATTCAGCATCTCAACCTCTAGGCAGGAAGGACAGACAAAGAAGCCCCTTACATCCAGCATATTTTGGCGCGTAATCAGCTAGGCTACTGCCTTTTCCCAACAAACTACTCACTTTTGTGATTCCCACTGAATGTGCCTGCCTACCATAAGCCCTTCTCCTTTCTAGTGAACACTAAATGTAGCTCACTAAAGCTTCTAGTCTGATAATCGATGGTTTGATCAACATAGAGACACTCCCCATGTGTTAGGAGTAGACCCCTGACTATATACTGCAGCTATTACAGGCTCAAATGGCCACATTACTTGATTGAATCCATGGGAACTTCCAGTCTAACAACAGCCATTTCTCTCAAAGGCACTACTTGGGAGGCCCTGCGTGCGTCATGAGCCCAGGAGAAATCGACCTAGTTTTTAGAGTCCCCTCCATGTATGAAAGCTTTTGGTAGCCCAGTGGATAACATATTCCGTAGCGCATTTCTGTCAATCTTGAATCCCTTTTTGGGTATTTCTGGGATGCAGTGAACACCCCCTGTGAGAGAGCGAAGACCCGTGAGCCTTTGGTCTGCAAAAGACTGAATTTCGTCAGATAACTGCTTTGGACACTCGCAGTTTTTCAGAACCACAAATGCAGTTGGTCGATCCAGTTGGGTCCCTTCATCCCTGACTCCGATCACTACCACACTTTCCACGGCTGGGTGAGTAAACAGGACTGTCTCGAGCTCTGTTGTCGACACGTGAGATCCATAGCCACCGCCGGTCTTGATCAGCTCTTTTATCCGGTCGACGATGTAGACATTACAGTCCTCATCCAAGTAGCCGTAATCGCCAGTGTGAAACCAGCCTTCGGAGTCGAATGCACGGTTCGCAATCTCGTTGTCCTTGTATCCTTTGTAGACTGCTAAGCAATTGCGGACCAGAATCTCCCCAGCGTCAAGCGGTCCTAGCTCGGAACCAGTCAGAGGGTCAATTACTTTTGCCTCCAACCCACTGACGAGGGTACCCGTGCTACCAGGTTTCCGAGTCCAGTCTTCGGTCTGGATAGCAACCAACATCGTCTCGGTAGTACCCAGCTCCAGAGTCAATGGCACCCCGCCAAACTTGCGGGACACGGCCTGGCGTAGGTTGTCGTGCATTGGTGCTCCCGCTGTGAGCAGCCACTTGACACTACTAGTGTCCACGTCGTCCATATTTGCGCGCGCAATCTGAGCGGCCAATGGAGGTGTGATGAACAGGAAACTGATCCTGGCACACTGGATAATGCGAAGGTCTGATGTGTCAAGCTCCGAGCGCATAAAGACAACCGGAACACCTAATAAGATGTTCAGTCCCATGTTGATCTTAGCGTTGATGAGAAAGCCCAATGATATGGTGGACAACCAGACGTCTTCATCTGGGTTTGTGTCTGGTGGAGTAGTAGCTCGCGTTCCCTCCATTGTCGCAATAAAGTGTGCGTGGCTGATGCGTACACACTTCATATCTCCTGTCGAGCCACTGGTACGATTGAGGAATGCAATGTGATGGCTTGCATCGTCGGGGGTGTTCAATTGAAAAACAGGCTCAAGACAAGTGCTCGCTGTAGAGAGCAGGGCATCTAAAGAAGGCCAAATATGACTCCCCTTATCGAGTGTGACCAATGGAATATCTCTCGACCTGCCGCTGACCTCCTTCACGGCAGCCTCGGCCATATGCAGCATATCTGAATCCGTGAAGAGCAGACTTGTACCGTATTGGCGCAAGTACTGTGCCACATCCTCTTTTGTTGTGACTGTTTGTACTGGGATGAGAGCAACGGTTGCCCCTGCCGCCAGACAGGCGTAATAGGCCAAGGGGTACTGGATCTACTCAAAGTTAACAGCAGTTACTTATAGAGGCTTGATCAAGTACTCACCCTATCTGTTGCAAAGATAGAAACAACATCATTTGGGCGTATCTTGTACTTTTCAGAGAGTACGCGTGCAAGTCGACGGCTCTTTTCTTCTATTTCGCTCAAGGTCAATCGCTCGTCGGTCCCGTAAACTCGATAGAGCACCTTATTCCCGGGATACTCCGATCTCGCAGTGTGGAATATGTAGTCAAACACGTCCGACGCAGGCCTAGGAGGTAGCGGCAATTTCGATGTGAAGAGCATGGTTGACAATATTGATTCAGATGTCCAAGTTGTTATAGTTGTGCTAACTGACGTAAAAAGCTTCACTATTCCTTGACTGCTGCTCTGGGGAACATGTTTGACCCCTTTCCTTTTATTAACCGCAGCTGCGCCTTACGTTTCCATTACATTCCTGAAGCAGATCGATTTCCTCTTTGCAGAAAGCAAGGACGAGAAGAGTGCGTATATCATGATACGGCTGACGCAGACAGGAGCAACTCCTTGCATGCCAATAGACGCTCATGCAATCGTCACATACTGCATCTCCACGAGCTCTGGCGTAGATAGACGAATTATAAGAAGCCAGTTTTGACCGCCATTTCAAGGTACAGGAACAACACTTATTCTTCATTTCCATCCCAACGCACTGGTCTGTTTGTCAGCTATGTCAACGTCCAAATCCCATCCTACGATAGACCTCTCCACCGAAATGAAAGATGCAGCAGCTTACCAGTGGCTCCTCGATTTCCATGCTGCTGGGGACTCGCTTAATCCCGAGCCATGGGTCACCACATTCTTCTCGCCAGACTGCGAAATGCGATTTCCCGGCCAGCCGATACTGAAAGGCCACAAGGAAATTATCGCATTCTTCAAGCGACAGTTCGCGAACCTGGACAGCATGAAGCATACTATACGACACTTTGACACCCTCCCAGACCGCATCTACCAGGAGGCCACAATCTCCTACGTAGCACGCGCCGATCCGGAGAAGGAACAGATAGACATTCCGGGGATAGCAATTTTTGGGAAGGGGGTTGGCGAGGAACGGATGAGCTTCTTTACTGTCTACCTTGATCCTTCTCCCTTGCATAAGAAAATTCGGTCTGTCTCAGCCGCTTTGGACCCTTAGTCAACGGATTCGTTGTCAAGTGCAGGTCATCTATGTTAATGTATTCGGAGTTGGGACAGTTTCATACCAGAGGCAGATACTGCTGAACTTAAGTAACTTGGTTAATCATTTAGTTCTTATGGTTTATCCAATCCAACCCATATGTGAATATTCCCAGAAAAGGAGTGCGTGCAGGGCTTCCCTTTACAGACAAGAGGCATGAGGACCAACCAACTGGTCACCTTCGATGACCTACCTTAGTCGTAGTTACACCCGATCGAATAATATTGAAATCTATGCCAGATGATTACGCATCCCATCTGCAAGATCTAATGGAGTAGGTATTCATTCTCAAGCTTAAGCTTCGATGCTTTCTATGGACCAACCCCAAGTGATGGCCACGCAGTATCGAACCCAGTGTCAAACCCCAACGACCATGATTCATCGATGAAGGGCCACTGGAGCATTTCCACCTCGAGCTCATGAGATTCACTCGAGGGCACTGCATCCATCGGTGCTATCCCAGGATGACGACTATCACTCCCTACCGCTTGATGATTATTCCGACCCCTCATCGCTACTGGCATATTCTCCCGCTGTAACACTTGTTGAGAGACTTCCTGGCGCGGCCGTACACTCCGAATGTCACCATATTCATCCAAAGTCCCCGCGATCGTGAGATGACCCGCCCCATCACGAACGTGCGTCTGATTGTTTCTGGCTATCTCGTAGAATCTGTTGGCTTCCTGGACGGTTCGCCACTGTGTCTATCAGCCAACACCCTAACTGCGAGGAGGAAAGGTCGATGCTCACCCAATTGTGTCCAACTGGCCAGTATTTGCTCAATCGTTCGAGGTATGACAGATTGGCCTTTTTCTCCTCCTCCGCTCGCTCGATTCCCCCAGGATATCGCTGCGGAGACACAGTCCCGTACATGTTGATATGAGCCGCAACGAAAACACTGAAGCCAGAGTATGGTGTGATTACCGGTGCTCCGGAGACTTCGAGGGCAGAAAGGATGCCGCCGATATTTTGCGCTGCTTCGAAGAGGTGCCGGATCGCCTGAGACTCGTCTACATTACTCAGGCCCTGCAGATCATGCAGCAAGTCGGAATGAGGCTTGAGACTAGACAGGAACTGGTCTCGAAATAGAAAGAGGATACTAAGCCGTTGTTAGAACCGCCCAAGCGTTGGCGGAAAGGTAGAATACCTCATAAAATAGACCAGATTAATGTATGCGAACAGCTCGCCGTATCCCAACGCAACATGCGCCTGCGCAGTGGTAGCCGGGTATCGCACCGTCACATCCTGCAGAAACCTCCACTCGTCCAGCTCCTCCTTCAAGCGCTGCCAGACTACTCGCGGCGATGAAGGATCCTGAGGAAAGGTCAATGTGCGACCGCGCCGACTCTCATTCGCGAACCGCAGGATCCGCACGAAGATATCGAACCCTCGGGTGACAATCGTCAGTCCATAATCGATGGTCAGATTCCGTGACAACGGCGAGTCCTTGCTCATATCGGACGGCATCAAGCGATGCGATGAAAGCCGACCAAAGTTGAAGTCCCGGTCACTGGTCGGCAACGGAACCGAGATCTGTCGAAAGGAGAGGGCGAAATGCTGGCGCGCTCCAGAACTCAGCTCGCAGTCTTGCGCGAAACAGCACCAGTACGTGCGGACCAGCTGCTCGTATTGGGTTTGGCTTGCATGGAAGTCCTGGGGATTATTCTCCATGCTATCGTCGGCCGTCTTGAGGAGGGACTGGATCATGTATGTTGCCATTCCTGACACCATTAGCCTCGTGTAGGGAACTAGGAGTGGACATACCACTGTACATCCAGGCCTTGTAGGGGCGACCTGATCCCCATTCGTAAAAGGTAATCATCACCAGAGACTGCGCGAGATAGAGCGACGGGGCCTCGAACGCGCGACGCGCAAGCTGTGTGCGAGCATATTCGGCATATGTTTCAGCTGCTTCCAGACGTTCATCGGTCATGAATCTTGCACATAATGACAGCAGAGCAGCAACAAAGACCGGATCAACCGATGCAGGGTTTGACGACAATTCTGCAATCAGAGACGGATAGTGGAGGAAATTGGCGACGGGGAATTTCTTGCGGTAAGTCTCGCACGCCGCAATAATGGTGGACGAGGGCAAGGCCTCAATGGGATTCTCAGCGCACCATGGCGATGGACGGTCGGGCTGTGGTTCAGGAGGTAACGGAGGACTATGGAGGGCGGTTGTTGGTTCAGATATCACCCTTCGCTGTCTCTGGGATTTCAAGGTGGTTCTTTTTGATCTTCTAGACGGTGACGAGTATGTGTCGGTCAACAAACAGTCGGTCAGTTTCGCCCGTTGACAGCGACGACATGGTGGTTGGCCTTCATGGATGCATTTGACCTTTGCTTGACTATACAACAACAATAATAATGATCAGCGAATCAATTCGAGACGTAAGGTCCAGGCCATTGGATGTTATTCCCGATTCCCGATGACCACCACCCGACACAAACTGGCAAGGGACATACCGGCAGCCATCGCAGGACACTGAAAGTCGCATTCTCAATGCCGGATTGAAAAGATCAACTCATGATCTGTATTGTCTTCAATCCTTCAATTCCTCCAATTGAGATGGTGATGATATTCGAAGACCCTTGTACTGATAGTTGCAGTGGTCGGGATTCTCGGGAATGATTTGACGGATGATTTCACTCTCCGTGCGGGAATATATACCGTCTATCCAAATTGGGTATAGCGCATTGGCAAGGGAATGCTTCTTTTTTTGTTGCGACCACAGAAAGCCTTTCTTAGCATCAACAGTTATTTTACATCCGGGCTAGTTTGCTATGAATAGTCATGAATAGATAAATAGAAACAGATTAGAGAATATTTCCAGGGTTTGTGTATTCCGACAATGGGGCAGTCCCAATATATATTTCACCTCTCCTAATACTCTGCAGCTAAGAAAATAAAGGAGCATCAGATTAATGCTATGAAGGTGTCTATTTCGCTAAGTCATCACAAACACCGTTAATCATATCCATCATACATCCAGCTCGGTCCATTGCTGGACCCAGCTATTGAACTTGTCCACTTGAAGGGCATCCGTCGCCCACGAGGTCACAATACGAACCACCGCATGTCCATCCTCGCGCTTCTCCCATATATAGAACCCAAACCGATCCTGCAATCTGCGAACCAGCCGGTCGGGCAGAATAGCAAATACTTGGTTGGTCTCTGTCTGCGCTGCGAGAGTATACCCCAGCTTCTCAAAGTTTGCCGAGATCTTGGCTGCCATGTCGTTCGCATGGGTCGCCAGATCAAAGAACAGATGTGTCCGGAAGAGCTCGACAAACTGAATCCCCATTACACGGGACTTGGCCAGCAGAGCCCCGTGCTGTTTGAGATGGAAGACAAAGCCGTCAGCCAGATGCTGCTTGACTACAATCGCCTCACCCAGCAGTGCTCCCATCTTGGTCCCGCCAATCCAGAAGATATCGGTGAGGTCGACCATATCGCGCAGCGTCAGGTCGTTGTTCTTTGCGCTGAGCGCTACTCCCAGTCGTGCACCGTCGATCAGGATGAGCAGCCCGAGCCGTTTGCAAACTGCCGAGAGGGCTGACAGCTCGGCCTTTGTGTAGATCGTTCCCAGCTCCGTTGCGTTGGAGATATACACCAGCCGCGGCTTGGCCATGTGCGGAAAGAATTGATTCTGCTGGAATACGCGTTCCAGGTTCTTCGGGGTCATTTTCCCATTTACTCCGGGGACTAGGATCATCTTGTGCCCCGTAGCTTCAATCGCACCGGCTTCCTTGGAGACAATATGCCCCGATTCCACAGTCATGACGGCTTCGTAGGGCCGTAAACAGCTGGCAATCGAGATTAAATTGGCTGATGTCCCGCTAGGGACAAAATGAATGGCAACTTCATCCTCGCTGGCGTTGAGCTTCTCCCGGATCAGCCGTCGAGCCTCATTGCTGAACTCGTCTGTCCCGTAGGACAACTGTTGTGTGGTGTTTGTCCGTAACAGAGACTCTAGAATCTGTGGATGAGCTCCCTCGCTGTAATCGTCCATAAAATTGTATCGAGGAGGGAGCTCCGTGTCAATGATATCTGACGCTGGCATTGTGCTGGAAGATATGGTCGTTATGACGATAGGAACCAAGCACTGAAATTAAGAGACAAAGCAAGTGAGTCATCTCGTTTGGATCCCCCGGGATTATATTTCCTTCGGACCTTCCTTATCTTTGTGGAAAGCCCGGATCGGCTGGTACGGCCGTAATGTGGTCTGAGGGTCTCACTCTCGGGAATAATTCGGCAGCCCGGCTTCGGGAATCTGAATTTTTATTAGCAATCAGCAGGTATCATTCCCGAGCTTCGGGAATGGTCATGTCATTAGTGATACGGATGATTCTAGCCTCTTTCTAGAAGTACCTAAGGTAGTCTATTTCAGATCTTCAGAGATGATACTTTGCTGACCAGCTATTGGTGAATTGACCCGTAGCTTCGATATTCGCCATTGGCCTATCATGTCTCACTGATATACAACTTCACGAAACCAGCTCAGATGTCCCTCCCAGCATGTTCTGCAGTGCTTAAGCTGGCTTACACCCTATTCTGGATTAAACCTTGTATCACAGAGGAACACAGCATAGAGGCAGGTCAACATGCATTTATATACTACGGAATTCGCTCTTAGAGAACTTTCCCATCAAAGATAAACTGCCACTCAAGGAATCGCTTATTCGCCTGCTTCACACCTCTTCTACTACACAGTGCCTGAGCTGTTCTATGAAGTATTAAAAAGATAAATCCTGCCTACTTTGACGTGCGACCAGTTTATCATCAGAGAAAACGATATAGGAACTCTAAATTCTGCAGATTGAGCGAGTCCGCTTGTGACGGCGATGCCCCCACAACATCTGTGTAGTCATCTGTGAAGTTAAACAGACTGTACCATTCATTTGCCGCTGTGATGTCTGTTGGCAGGGGAGACGCTTGCTGCGCTGAATCGGTCTTCTTCCCCGAAGCGTCTCTCCGAGTTGCTGGCGTCTTTGGGATATTGACTTCGGGAATACGCTCTGTCGCATGACTTCTTTCACCTGCATCGCCTTGCATCTGTACGACAGGAGCATCTGTAAGCCGTAACGTTCGAGCCGTGCTATCGTCCAGACACCGGAAAAACAGGTCTAAAACCCAGTTTTCCAGGTCCCATGACTTCTGCAGCTCCTGTAAGCCCAGGAGACAGAGGCGGGCGCGATGTTCGGCCAGTTTCCTTGTGGTACCGGTGGTGCGGCGGCAGTGGATTGTTTGAATACATAATGTTGAGAATGCATGCGTGATTCTGTTTAATTAGATTAAAGTCCGAGAACGACGAAGGGATACTGACAGATGGGTTGGTCCATGCTGGACGAGGTTCTGCGAGAGCAGGTCGTCGATGATCCGGGTGCTTTTTGTGGCTGCTTCCAGAGCAATATGACCCTCGTCCATCTTTCCGTCCTGCGGATGGAGAAACAGTGATCGATACAGGAGAATGTAGAGATTACTTCACGTGTCAGTACCGCAGGGAAATGAGAACATGGTGTTCCACGCACTTGTACGTCATGTGCAACAATCCGACAAGAAAGGTCGCACTCGGCGTTGAGTTATTTCCTAATCGCAGTTCGTTAGGAAGATTCGACTCCCATTCCTCTAGCTGCTGGTGCAAAGTAGCCCGCGACGATGCATCGGCAGTTGACTGCATAGGCAGATATTGTGCAGACACAATAGCGCGCACTGACCTGTCAGTAACTGCATACATATTGGAGAGTGTCCATACAAATTCGAGCCAATTTGGCCATTTCGACCGGATAGTGGATATGCACTGTACTTTGGGATCCGAATACGCGCTCATCGCCTGCGGCTTCATCATCCTGGACATCCATTGGCGTAAGCATGGCTACGTCGCAGTCCTCGTCGCGGATACGCGGAGGCAAGCCTAGAGCTGCCGAGCTTTGTTGATCGCGGATCTAGTTCGTCAGCATGGTATTGCGAAGAATGTTAAACTCTTACATATAAAGCCCACCAGATCCGCCTCCATGTCTTCTCCTCTCGAGCGGATTGAAATGATAGTTTGGACCTAATTCATCAGTTACAGCCATGTTATAAATGAGACAACATACATCATATGCATCCCTTTCTTTTGCGCAAGACTAATTGCGACACCGAGCCAGAAGCGTGTGTCCCTCTCTTCGGACGGACCACCTCGCCAGAAGCTCAATAGGAACAAGGACTGCAATTTGAGAATCTTATTCGTCTCCCAATCGGCATCGTAGATCGCTCTGGCGCGACTGTAGAAGAGGAACTTGGCGCGATAGCGCATTTCGTACTCGGTCCGTGCGAATGCGACATCAGTACACAAACTCACCCCGATGAATAGCATCGCCTGCAGTAGGAGTGGCGAGAGAGTCCCTTGTACATAAGCCTGATGTACAGCCGCGCGATTCAGAATAGGAAAGCAGGGATGGAACCAGGTGAAGTAAGCTTCAAGTAAAAGCTCGCATGTCTCTTTTGGAGGGAAAGAGAACGCTCCGTCGGCGTGTAGCTGCGCTTCCATCTTGAGTTTGTGGACACGCAGCGCTTCGTCACGGCTACTTGTTCCATCTAGTCGTTCGGGGATTGGATAGTGAAGACGCGTCCTCTGGATCTCTGATCCGTACCCTTTGTCTGGGGAGCGGCGTCCGTCGTCAATAACGGCAGTCAGGGGACTTGACTCTCCGAGAAAGACCGTATGTTGCCGAGTAGCAGCCGTTTCACTATTGGGTCTTTCGGTCGGGGTATAGTCATGTTGCTGTCCGGATAAGATCTGGTTGCATTGACTGCCAGATCGTTGCACACTCCGGACTGTTGAAGCGGGAGATTGTATACTGGCTGGAGTGCCGGCATGTTGCTCTTTCTTACGAGGATACCTAGGACCTTCAGGAATCGGCCTTAAGTAGATCAAAGAGCACTAACTTTCCACGTTTAGAAGTTCCCACTTCACAGGGTACATTCATCGACCGGCAATTATGACATGGGCGTGTCTCCATCACATTGCAGCGGACGCGACGCCGATTGCAGTGGAGACAGGCTCGTTTGGCCCGCACGCGAGGACGGGGTGAAGATTCGACTTCTGGCATGATGCCTTCTTAGAATCGTTCGTCCGATTATTCTGCTATATGAGTCTATCAGCCCGGACGAGGGATGAACTCCGTAAGACGATATGATAAGTCGGCTTTTTCGGTTATTGACACCTGAGGAGCCGGCTATATGGTTGTGCTGTTTTGCACAATGCTTGATTAGTAATTATGCGGTTATTCCAAGGTAAACAAACGAATCTGCCGGGCTGATCAAGATTCAAGGCATTGTTATCGAGTCAGTCATCATTCTTATTCAACCACGATCATTCTCCTCTCCTTCGACAATGAAAGACCAGATCGGGCGACGAAGTGGTTATATCACCGCCCTTAAGAAAAGCATTGCCCCTTCCCCAATCCGGATTCCGGACGCCGACTCTTCGCAAACTGAATATCGCCAGCCAGGCCTTTTACCTGTGCTCTCGAAGTATCATTCATCCTCGTCTCCAATCTGTTCTTTTTGTTATACGAGTTGATATTTACGATGGACTGCAGTTGGTCCACTTGACTGAAGACCATTTGCTTGGTTACTTTTCGATCTGTAAGGATCCAGAAGCTACGAAATGGAGCGCCATGGCCCTTGCAATAACTTAGAGGCTGCTGAAGAATGGATGTCCGAACTCTCGCCTGAGATTAATCCCAAAGGCGAGAACTTCGCCGTGTCACTCCGTCAACATTTGGACCCCAAATCAATCGAGGCTTTGAAACAGAAGAGGGGACATTCGCGAGGCTCTAGTGGCTATATCACTCCTGGAGCGTTCTTGGGGTGGATCGGGACCTGGAAATCCGACCCAGTGGCTGAACTCGGATTCGTCTTTCATCGAGACGCGTGGGATCTGGGGTTTGCCACGGAGGCCTTGACTGCATTCAAGGAAGTATTCTGGCAGGCCCGCCCTGAGTTCGATGTTCACGAGGCCTGGTGTGATACAGAAAATAAAGCTTCGGCTAAGGTTTTCAGAAAGTATGGATTCGACTCTGTCGAGGTCGTCTACGGTGACTACCTTCTCCCAGGGATGACTCCTCCTTTACGGAATAGCGAGCGCTTTCGACTAGTAAGGCCTACTACTGGTTATTGCAACTAGAGTGTTCATACTCTACATGTTTTTGCAAAGTGCTTAGTGGCTTTTCGAAATTCGCCAAGAACAATGATCACCTTCCTATTATAATAACATTCATTCAATGCTACACAGCGTGAACAAGAGACAGTGAGCACAACAGATCGATATGCAATCCTCCTACTCACGACCCGTGAAGACACGATATAATCGTTTATGCTGCTCCAGCAAGACCAAAGTGGCCATCGTCTGCGGCCCAAGTCTCACAAAACTGGGCGTCCATCCACGAAATAGCCACCGTGGACCCTCCATTCTCGTCAACTCTCTGATCACTTTCAGACTAGAGCCCTGACCGGATGACCCCATCAATTGTGTCTTGATCACGTCCATAGGACTGCAAAGTGTAGTCGCAACAAGACTCGCCAGCAACGAAGCCGACACATGCAGCACCGGATGGTCGCCACCTGACCCGGTCATGTTCATCAATGCTCCCTTGAATACATCATACGATGCCAATTGCGAGCAAGTCATTAACGAGCATCGGATACAATTTGGCCAGAGACCTTGGACAAACGCACCCCATCCCTCGGTGCGTTTCATCTGCACCCATGCATCGAAGACGTGGCGGTAATTGCGGCGTAGGGCAGGAGGCAATGACCGGTCATTTTGCATGCGGATGTTGGCAATGTCGGAGGGAGTCCCGAACATGGCACCGACAAAACCAGATGCCGCAGCCATGAGGGCTAGCAGTGGTGCTGAGAGTGTGATGTTGTTGGTTTGGGCTTGGTCCTTAATGCTTTCGTAGAGGCCGATGCGGACAGAGCCGTAGGTCACTGCGGCCATTAGCTAAGTTCTACCATGATGGTAATGTATTGCGACGCGGACATTGTCTCATGAATCCCGCAGATAGCTGGTTTGTCAGTAGATGTAGCTGCAATGGTGTCGAAACCATACCCCTCGGTATAACCCTGAAACACCCTCGTCCACCAGGATGAGTTTGGCAGTGCGGATAGTACCTTGTCGTCCTGCCCCATCCATCTGCATTCTGACCTTGACTGAATTAATTAGCATGCGTCCATTACTTGTCTGCTTGACTCACTCAGATCTAATGGATGAGACACCACCACTGCCATGCATGAGGCCGACCCTCCGAACCATTTCGGGTAATCTATTCGCTTGATTGCAGGAGAAACAGGAATGGGTCTCTGCTTGTATTCAGACATCTTCGTAGTGACTATCCTTTAAGGCTATGTATATCTCTTCAGTCTCCGCAAATTCATTCCTACTTATAATCATGCCGCGTGGGAATATCCTCTCAGTTGAATAGCCGTCTCGGATATATTTCTGGAGGCCGAAGGATATCGCCAATCGACCAGATTACTATCGCTTCTTCGGTATAGCCTTCTATACTTCAGGAGTATTGCTTATAACCGCCCTGCAAGAGCTTACAAGTTGGATTACTGTTCATTGCTATCTAATCTAGGTCCGTATCCATCCCCAATTCAGCCAATATGGCCTCGTTATGCTCTCCAACCTCTGGTACCGCACCCATTTGAGCTTCAAACCCGTCTGGCCCCATTCCCGGAGGAAACAGCGCAGGCACTATCCCTGCGGGTGTCTGTATCTGCGTCCAGCGCTGCCTGGCTATCAATTGCGGATGATTCCATACGCCCTGCATATCGTTCACGCTGGCATTCGCAATACCCGCCTCATCCAGGCGCCGTAATACTTCCTCAGCAGAGTAAGCCGCGAACACCTTACAGATTGTCTCCCTCAACGCAGCGCGATTCTTCACCCGCAAGGAATTATTACAGAAGCGCTCATCCATCGCCATCTCCGGCTTTTCCAGCACCATCTCGCAAAACTTGGCCCACTCCCGCTCATTCTGAATCCCCAGCATGACCGTCCCCTTGTCCGTTTCAAACGGTCCATACGGATAGATCGCCGCATGCGACGCACCAGCAGGGGTTGGGCCCGGCTGGTCCCCGTAGGTATAGTACATGGGGAATCCCATCCACTCGACCATACTCTCCAGCATAGAGATATCGATATTGCGTCCGCGGCGATCGGGGTCCCTTTCACGCTCAAACAAGGCGGCAAGGATATTTGAGTACGCGTAGCTGCCCGCGCAGATGTCCGCAATCGAGATGCCGACTTTCGCTGGCTCGGTGCCCGTCCCCGTGACGGAGAGCAGACCCGCCTCGCTTTGAATGAGGAGGTCGTATGCTTTCTTGTCGCGGTACGGTCCGTCTGGCCCGTAGCCGGAGATGTTGCATACGATCAGAGAGGGGTGCTTTTCCGATAAGTCTGCGAATGACAGGCCTAGTCGGGCGCTTGCTCCTGGGGCGAGGTTTTGGACTAGGATGTCTGCGCGGGAGAGCAGTCGCATGAGGATGCGATGGTCGCGTGGATTCTTGACATCGAGCGCTAGGCTTTCCTTTGACCGGTTGGTCCAGACAAAGTGCGAAGAGAGGCCATTGACGCGGCTGTCATAGTTGCGGGCAAAGTCGCCCACCTTGGGGCGCTCGATTTTGATGACGCGAGCGCCAAGATCAGCCAGTTGACGGGTGCAGAAGGGTGCTGCGATGGCTTGTTCGAGACTGACGACTGTGATACCGGACAAGGGGCCTTTCTTTTGTTGTCGTTTGGTGTTGTTGTCGGTAGGAGATGTGTTTGTTGACGAGTTGCGGTGGATGACCAGGAATTGTCGCGGCAGAGACCGGACAGACGGTCGAATGAGAGCCATTACGCGTCAATTTCTTGTGCTATGCGTTTCCTCAAGCCATACATCTATTTATTTCTTCAATGACGAGGTCAAAGATGCTCCAGCTCACCGAACTCCAAATACTCCACAGCTGGGAATGGATGTGCGGGGTCTCCGGTTACTTGCCGGTTAACGGCTATATGGCGGTTATACAGATTACATCCTGAATTCCTGATTCCCTCGCATGATTTATATGGTCATACTCATCTCTGCCTCGAAAGAACGGATAATGTATAGTTGAATGATTCAAAATGTCATATCTGGCCACAAGAGCACTTCGTCGTAGGACATTAGCTGTCCGACTGCAATGGCCGCTCGTCCGGTCGCGTTTCTCTACCTCGGCGCGTCGGCCACTGATGGAACTGACGGGCTTCACTGAAGAACAACTCACCGTCCGCGACGCCATCTCAGCAATCACTGCCAGGTTCCCCAACACCTATTGGCAAGAATGTGATCAGAATGAGCGCGATCCGAAAGAGTTTCATGCCGCACTAGCCAAGGATGGATGGTTGGGAATTGCTTTACCAGAGAAATTGGGAGGTGCTGGACTGGGTCAGTACATTCATGTTCAATTTATTCAGGCGTCCAGATACTAACACTGAGCAGGAATCTCAGAAGCTACAATGATGATGCAGACCATCACTCAATCCGGCGCAGGAATGGCCGGTGCTCAGGCTATACATGCCAACGTATATGCCACACAACCGCTGGCCAAATTCGGCACCAAGGAGCAGCTCGAGGAGACGATTCCTAAGATTATCAATGGGACATGGCGGACCTGCTTTGGGGTTACCGAGCCTAACACAGGGCTAGAGACGTTGAAGCTCAAAACCACCGCCACCAAAAATGCTTCAGGTGATTCCTACTCGATCACCGGGCAAAAGATCTGGATCACCTGTGCACAAGTCGCGTCCAAGATGACCCTGCTCGCGCGTACTACCCCTGTCGAAGAAGTGAAAAGATCCACGCATGGGTTGTCAATGTTCTGCATTGACCTCGACCGCGACAAACCCGGCCTGGACATGCGCAAGATCAAGAAAATGGGCGGCCGCGCCGTCGACGCCAACGAGGTCTTCTTCGACAACTACCAGATCCCCGCAAACACGCTGGTAGGAGAGGAAAATGAAGGGTTCAGGATCATCCTGCACGGAATGAACGCAGAACGGTGTTTGCTGGCCGGTGAAGCGTTAGGTCTGGGCTATGCGGCGCTCGAGCGCGCGACGCAATACGCCAACGACCGCGTGGTCTTTGGACGGCCTATCGGACAGAACCAGGGCATTGCGCATCCGCTGGCAGACGCGTACATGAAGCTGGAAGCGGCCAAGCTGGCGACTTACCATGCTGCGCGGTTGTATGATGCCTCGCGAACGGATAGCTCGATTCCCTTCCATTCGGTCGGGGTGGCTTGTAACAGCGCCAAGTATCTTGCTGCTGAGGCCGCATTCACAGCGTGTGAAAGGGCTGTTCTGACGCATGGAGGAATGGGTTATGCGATGGAATATGACGTTGAGCGGTATCTGAGGGAATGTCTGGTTCCTCGGATTGCCCCGGTGAGTCGGGAGATGATCTTGAATTATGTCAGCGAAAAGGTGCTGCAATTACCTAGGAGCTATTAGATTGCGATGAAGATAGATTTCTCTCTCAAATGCGATTTCAGGTTTAGAAGTTCTGATGGGTCTGGGTAATTGAGTGTCATTCAAGCACCTCCATACACTATAATATATCCTCAGCGACAGATCAACGAACTATCCGTCCTCACTGTAGCGCACCTGCAACCACATTCCTAAGCTATGTCGCTACATATTAGCAGGAATGTCTGTACTAGATTATGCGGTTTCTACAGTTATTTATTAAAAGTTGATCGAGTGATTCGAGTGTCAGGGAAAGTGAAGCCTTCAATGGGTGGTGAACTGGTGATGCGAAGGAACGACCGACACCTCAGGCAGCAGACCAGATAAGCGTGAAGCTGCGTGAACATCCACCAGTTCATCCCCCCACAGACAACTTGGCTCTCCCCATCCATCGCCCCTGAGTGTCTGGCACGGTTCTATTATACAAGTAAAGAACTTGAAATATGAGCCACCTCGTCTTGATACACCTATTATGCCAATGAGACCACACAATGGAGAATGGACTCTCAATGGTCTCCCCGAGAACTCCAAGAAAGGTGCCGACCGCGTGCCAAAGATGTCGCCACCAGAAATTGAAGGTCGCTCTCCGTCCTCTGTCATCCGAAATGAACTAAGGCATATTCCAGTGTGATGTCAACCGTCCTTGCACACTGTGCTCCAGAGCCGGGGCTGAATGCCTCCCAGCTACGACCAGCCGGTGGAGAGTCTACAGACATCGCCAGCTTTCCCGTGAACCGCCTTCTAAACGACCGCGGAGAGGGCTTGAACAAGCCCAGCTTTGCCATACACGAACAAATCCTGGATCGAGTGAACCAACAGATTCTACTTCTGTTACGAATGGGGGTCTTAACAAGCTTAATCATCCGATATGGAACTCAAGCTCGACCCTGTCCTTAGTGGATGGCGTGAGTGGTTCCCTGTTCATATAACCAACGTGGTTTCTGATAAAAGAGACAGGCATTTCAGTTACACAATGTTGCAACTCCTCATGATCCGATAATGGATGCCATTCCTGGAAGTACCATGCAGGACATTGTCGGCGAAAATCCCGAAATCGGGCATAACGAAGCCGCTCAGCCAGGTGCCCGTCCACCCTGCAGTACAGGGACAAGAAGAGCGGCTCTACGTCCGATGTCCTCGCTGGTGTACTCCTCGCAGCCAGTTCTGACAGAACTCATGTCACTGTTGCCGTCTTACGAAGCTGCGGAGCTGCTAGTTGATACATATTTCGACAGAGTTCACTGGTTTATGCTTATATTTCAACAGGATGACTTTCGCCAGAAGTGGCCACAGCTGTATAAGAAACAATTCGATGACGCAAGAGGGGTTTGCAACGATCTGGGGTTTCTCAGCACGTTTTTGATGGTCATTGCTATTGGAGCGCACTATACCGGACCCTATCGTCGCGATCTCCTAGCTCGCCACGATGTTGAACCTGAAACGCTCAAGCAACGCATTTTCAAGGCCACCAAATCGAGTCTGCTCGATATTATCTCGATCGGGTCATTAGAAGTGGTTCAAACGTGCGTCCTTTTAGGAACATACTATCTTTTCCACGGTGCTCCTCGGCTAGCATGGCCGGTCTGCGGCTGCGGCCTTCGGGTTGCTCAGTCGCTCAACTTACACCGCAAGCTCAACAAAGACCATGCCACTTTGTCATTAACTCCTATCGAGCGTAACCAGAATGAAACGAGGAAGCGTTGCTGGTGGGCCATCTACGAGATAGAGACGTTCTGCTCGATGTCTTACGGCTATCCTCACAGCATCAAAGACGCAGACTGTGATGTTGAGCCACTGAATCCGTCGGCAAAGCTACAGAACGCTCCGTCACCTGTATCGTTTGATGAGCCATTGAGATGTGAGACCACCCTTTTGTCCTACAAGTATTACATGTCCAAATTATCGGTCCTTACAAAAGCGGTCCTCAGCGAGCTCTATGGAATTGGACCCGGTTCAGCAAACAACAACGGGGCTGGCTCGAGCTTACGCGCTGTCGTTACGATAGTCAGTCGTCTGGATGCAAGACTTCGGAACTGGCGAGCTGAAATCCCTCTCAAACTACGTTGGGAGACGCTTGCTTCTACCGGCGTGAGCTATTCATCAAAGGAAGAATTTGATCGAGACATTGGCGCATCTGGTGTTCGGTTCGACAATCATATTTACCATCTTCAGGCGTTAGCACTTAAGCTTGCTTATGAAAACACCATGATTCTTCTTCACAGGCCGCTTCTGTCGTACAAGCTCGTGACTAAAGTTGACGAGAAGCTGGATAATACGTCTCATCTTGACATAATTCGTGCGAATCCTTTTTTGAGATCGACGCGAGCCTGCCATGATGTAGGAATGAGCTTGTCCGAACTCGTGAACAGCCCGATCCTTGACCTTGTCTCTGAAACCTATGCCGCTGCCTTTGTTAGCATCCATACGTTCACCGCCGGAGTTGCTCTTGGGATTTTAGCTAGTATTGAGCCACTCACACCGCAGGCTCAAGAAGCCAAGGTTGGACTGCATCGGCTTATGTCCATTCAAGCGAAATTGAAGGCTCGATCCCTACTAGCTACGCAAGGCCTGGATATTCTTCAGAGGTTGACGAAACTAGTCCTGGACAAAGAGCTAAGCATGATGCTGGATGTTTCGAAGCCCATAGGATGGTCAGGGCGACACAGCGGCGTAGATGTCGATCTCTCTGCCGTTCGAACAGGTACACATTCTCCAAAGCCGTCTTCAAGCGGCAATCGTACGAGGACGCCTCACGATGCTGCTGGGGCTGTCATGCCAACGGACCGACAATGGACTGTGTCTGATTGTCTAAACACACAAGAAACAGAGACCCGGGAAGAGATGCCAGAACCTAACAGTGACGGCAACTTCTCGCATCTTCAGTTTGTGGAGGACGCTTCTGTATCGGAGGCGCTCTATGATTTTGACCAAGGTGAGTCTATCGAGATATTTCAATTTGTACTGTCGCAAGCTGAACGGATCTAGTGCTGTCAACATATGTTAACAGCTCTTGGGTTGATCCTGGGCCATTGGCCACTGATACATCGCACGCCCGGACACTACATGATGAAGGATTTTCAATGCTAGAACAAACGTGGATTTGGGGGCCGGATACCCTACCTTTTCATGATTGAAAGCATCCCAACGGTACTGACAGTTTGATGGTCCTTCGAGTTCGCCAATCCTACTCCTGACACATCAAGCTACTGGATTTGATGTTTTGGGATCAGGTACAAGTGCATTGTCCAAGGATATTCTCTACGTTCTGTAGATATGTCAAGCTTGTTATGAACCAACGCGCTCTGAATCACAGCTGTTGCACTGGAGTCATGGACGAATGACCTACAACAAAACACCGCATTGTTTTAGTATCCACCGGTCTCCCCTGCCTCCTTCATCGGCTTGAAGGATACTTCAACAGGCTCATTTCCGATGCCGCGCTTCCTCGCCTCCTCTAAAATAGCCACAGTAGCTGTGGCACCAATGCGAGTAACACCCAGGCTCATTACATGCAGCAAGTCGTCCAGGGTCCTGACACCGCCAGCAGCTTTGATCTGCACCTTCTCACCAGCCTTCTCCCGCATCAGCCTGAGATGTCTCACCGTCGCGCCCTTGTAGTTATACGACCCGTCCGCCTGCTTCACGAATCCGTACCCGGTCGAAGTCTTAACAAATGCAACATCCAGACTGGTGCAAATCTCACAAAGTCGCGCAATGTGATCGTCCTTCAAATAATCATTCTCGAAAATGACCTTGAGCAGGGCACCTTCGGCCTTGACCGCGTCGTTGATCCGTCGAATCTCCTCGGTCACATACTCCCAATCGCCGCCGAGAACTTTACCAACATTGACTACCATATCAATCTCAGCGCCCCCTGCCTTGACGGCGGCGACCGCTTCGGCCACTTTAATGTCAGTGGTGCTGTTCCCGTGCGGGAATCCGATAACGGGGCAGACCAGTACATCCGTCCCGGCCAGTTCTTTCACGGCGAGAGGAATGGAGTATGGTTTAACGCAGGCAGTAGCCACTTTGTAATCTCGTGCAATTTTGAGCCCTGCGAGGATATCGGCGTCGGTCATGGTAGGATGGAGGAGAGAGTGGTCGATCATTTTTGCGAGTTGAGGAAGGGAAACGGTAATGGTGTTGGATGCCATTTTGATTCGCAGGACGATGAAGATCTTCAATAAGTTGGAGATTAGTGGCCGGCTGATTTCGATATGCTGCCAGGTTGTTGTTATATACTTGGACGGCTGTGTTCCGGTGGGTGCATCTACTCCTTTGGGCGAGCAACATGCTGTTGTTAGCCAATGAGCACCACATCCGATCCGAGAGTGGGACAGTAACCATAAACAGGAATTCATTCCGGCGATTGCTTATGAGCCTCACCTTCAAAGAACAAACGCATCGAAGACGAAGATTCCTTTGCCAACCCCTACAAGTCGGAGAGCTGAGAAAAAAGACGACCTGACGCAGTTGCCACGTGCCAGCTTTGTGGTCTCGAATCCAGGCTGGCAGGAAAGATTATGCCTCCTTCTTCGCAAAGTGCAGCTTTGATGGCTACAGCATCCCCCGATGAAATGCTGGCGACTATCGTCCACTTGGACAACATGAATCTTCACTCTGTCTATTGCGGTGACATAGGATTTGCGGCACCAGTCCTATAATGTCTGAAACGGGAACCGGTTCCGGGAAGATTCACTGGAGCATCAAATGTCGACAGAGCGTTGTATATCACTCGGTTCCGAAATCTGAAGCTGTATCTTCGGTAAAACAGTGCATCTCTTGGGCTCGAGAAGAGCATCCAACCTGACACATAGGTCCAGTCTGGGTCTTTCTTTCTAGAGAACCGACGATCTCCTAAGATAGTTGTTTGGAGATGATTCTTTCTCTTTAGCCTCATATTCTCCTCAACTTCACTGCACTGCGTGAGGGTCCGCTTCTTGGGAGGCTAACAAGGAGACTTGATGTTCTACTGGTCAGTCACTACAGGCAGACCCGCGTTCACTCTATACCAGAGCCCGGAATCTTCTGTTATATGCGAATTTTTCATGCTATGTGTGAATGCATGGGATGATGCCTGGATATAAATTCCCGTTGTCTTCTTCCTCTCTTCCTTTCTTCTTTCTTTCTTATCATCCACAGCTACTCAATCCACAGTCTTGACAAGAAACCTCCACAGCAAACGCGCAAGGTTCACCATGGCTTCGCAGGAGTAAGTTTACCATTACCGCATCACAAGTTATGAGTCGTCTCTGATAATCGCAAGATGGGAGGAAGAGTCGTGGGCCATCTACGACGATCGAGCCGATCAGCACATTAAAATTCACTATGGCTGGGATGAAGATAGGGGCTACTGGATCAAGGTGATGGACAATCGTCTTCAAATGGATGATGGGCACTTCGTCACGGAAATGGACAGGTTCAGGGCCTCCGTGTTGGACGGCGGTCAGGAGGGCTGCTATTTGAGTGCCTACACGGGCCCTCGGGGCACAGGGAAAAAAGTGCGCATGGAGGTCATGTTTGATCTCTGGGACATTTACAAGGTCCCCGACGAGAAGAAAATTCTGATGGAGTGTCGCAAAATGTCGGAACGAGAGGTTGACGAGATGTGCGAGGTTATGGAGGAGGAGGAAGACTGGAGCCACGTATGGTCTGATGTCGAGAGCGAAAGTGATGAAAGCGAGGAAAGCGATGAGAGCGATGAAAGCGATGAAAATGACAAAGAAGAAGACGACTAATTCCCCGACAGCAGTCGGGACTTGCAACGGTCAAGAACAAAGGTCAGAGGAAATCGATCTCTGGATGGTCGAGGAAGGATCTAGGGGTTAATCGTCCTGTATTGGAAGTTGACTCGAGAATTGCTGGATTCATGTCGACTCTCCTCTCTTATTCTTTGTCTGCTTGAGAAAATGCAAAAGCATCTTTGCTACAGCGGTATTGTCTAATCCGTTGCGAAACTCATCGCCAGTAACTTGGGGTAGCACAGCTACGCAATTCGGGAATCTATCTACGTGAGCAAGGACGACAGTAAACCCTGATCTGATTAATCCTTCAATGAATTGAAGCTGTCCTACTCCTCTGATGTTAATAGTAAATAGACATCTCAAGTGCACAGCATGATGAAATGCAAGCGGGGACCTTCTGCTCCTCCGCCTGACGTCAGCAGTGTTGTGTTACCTCAGTGCTGGACGATGTGTCCATTTTCTGACTTTCGATCATCAAAACAACACCGGAGAGAATATCCATCAGTTAAGAAGTTATCAAGATGGCCCATAAACCAGGAACGAGTGATGGTTGGCACGGGGTTATCTCTAACGACGGCCCTTTTCCTCCAGTCGCAGGACGCTACCATCTCTATATTGGTCTGTCGCTCACCTCCATCAACAAGCTTGACTAACGATGCGACAGGTCTCTTCTGCCCCTTTGCGCATCGGCCCAACCTGGTGCGTCACGTCTGTGGCTTGACCGATATCATCTCTCTGTCAGTGGTCAGGCCATACCCCAACATCAAAGGGGAGGGATTACGGTTCCCGAAGACCAACGATGAATATCCCGGCGCAACAGTCGACGATCTCTATGGCAGTGAGTTTCTGCGCGACATCTACCTTAGAGCGGATAAAGATTACAAAGGAGTGTACTCTATCCCTGTGCTCTGGGATAAGGAGACGGAAACAATTGTGAGCAACGACTCCGCCGACATGCTCCGCTGGCTACCCAATGCATTCGACCCTGTTCTGCCGGTAGTCCATAAGAGAGTGCACCTATACCCGAAGGATCTGCGCTCTCAGATTGACGAGATCACTGCCTGGATGCAACCGGATCTCAACGCTGGTGTTTACAAGGCCGGAGGCGCGGCCTCTCAAGCAGACTACGACAAGGCAGTTCCGGTGGTCTTTCGAGCGCTCAACCGAATCGAGAGGCTCATCCATGACAATGGCGGTCCGTTCATCTTGGGTAAACACATCAGCGAGGTCGATCTGAGAGCGTACACAACCATCATTCGGTTCGATCCCATCTACGTCCAGCACTGCAAGTGCAACCTGGGAACGATCCGGCACAATTATCCGACCATCAACAACTGGCTCAAGAATCTATACTACAACGTGGAAGGATTCAGGGAATCGACTAACTTCAAGCATATCAAAGAAAGCTGTAAGTGCAATTTGAGGAGTTGCATTATTCTTCATCAACTGACTGGAATAGATCCCAAAAACCAAGCCGACATCAACCCAAAAGGTATCGTTCCCATGGGACCTATACCTGATATCGAGTCTGGCGTGGATCACAACTGGGGTCTGGTGCCTGTTGGATCTATTTATGTGTAGCCTGCTGTCTGGTCACTTATTTTGCGCGGTAACGCAAGTGAGACGAGACGAGATTTGGTGCCAACCATGCAGTGAGGCACCTTGAGACTCTTTTCACCAAATTTGTATGAGCCAAGTGAGAGATTCGTCACTATGGAGCCTCTTTGTCTTACACCTTGGTATACTTGTACTTTCGCGTAAGCACTGGCTTCCTGTTAAGCCAGCTGCATCTTCATACAGTCAGGCTTAGTAGTAACCTCAGGACGTCTTTTTTGCACCATTCTTGCTAACGTTCAAAATTGTTGGGACCCCAGAGAGGTACCGGATAAATCTGCGCCTGTAATGTGTTCAATAGACGCTGTTCCTCATGATCACTGAACGTCAATGTAATATCGCACACTCTCACAGTTGATACTGCTCCTGCGCGCAAGTCCCAGGGCCAAGTCACCCCATCGGCAGAACTTGACATCCACCCATTGGAGACATGTTTGTCCAAGTCGCACAAGATCAAGAAACTCGGCGACCCACTGATCATTGGACCGATGTTCATTGCCGAGGTCGATTTCGAGATGTCGGAGACTAGGGGCTGCGATCTTCTTGTAGGTGGCATACGGCGTCTCGCGACCATTGGAAGAAGACTTGTACAGAGTTATATGTAAATCGGTAAGACAAGGGAAGTCTGAAAAGTCGGGAATGTCTTCTCCTTGGGGCGGAATAGGGCCAAGGGTTATCATTTGCAGCGAGTCCTTGTGAATCGACAGTAGTCGCTGGATGCTACGCGCGTCGTACTGACTCGCATATGGTCCGTAGCAGAGTGACGAGAGACTGATCTCCTCAAGCCGAGTGGGCCATCGAAGGAAACATTCCGTTACCTCAATCGATGTCTTGGGGTCTTGCAGATCCAGGCTGGTCAGCGTGGATGTTCCTTGCTTGTTGAGTGGAAGAAGCTGCGAAAGTTCTTCTGCTGTCATAGTAGCACTGTCATCGTGAGCGAAGCTTGTATATATGCTGCCATCCCGACACCAGCCCCAACGGTAGGTGGAGAGTCTCCTCAAGGTTGGCATCTGGCTCAAGATAACGAACAGCAGGTTCACCGAAGGAGCAGGACCGTATCCGACAAACTCGAGTCCTTCGAGCTTCATCCTTCCGACGCTGTGCAGAAGAGGGAGGCATGACTCTCTTACAAGGTCCAAGTGGATCGTCATATGCCGAACGCAAGGGAGAAGGTCCATGATGTGAAGGATATCCTCGGAGTATGCATCGTCGTCTACGGTGACATGCAAAAAATGTGTATAGTAGCGAAGATGGGGTCTCTTTTGCAACGTCGACAGTAGTTTCGACAGTCTCTGTTTATCAGCTGCCCACCATTTGACAATGCGAGGATTGCGGTCCTTCAACAGGAGGGTCCGGTAGAGAAGGGTTTCTGCGATATCGCGCCACCGTCGACAGACTCTGGTTAGAGGACCCCATTGTGTGAGTTTGATCTCGTGTGGGGACTGCTCTGCTTCGAGAAAGGAAAAGATCAATAAAAGGAGCTCGTCTGGGAGTGTAACGAAGTGATCTGTGCGAGTAGTCGTGTAAGACTCAGAAAGGACACGAGGCGGAGGACTGATACGAATAATCCTCTGCACCGATGGGACAAGCAATGTCTGTAGCGACATCCTATCTACCTTTCTTTTGCGACTTGATCCTATGAAGAGGACTATAGTGGCGGGAGATACAACATCCTAAGCTACTACGAGATGTATATCCAACATGCAAATGGAAACGACATAATCCCACTGCGTTTTCTTTCAAGGGTCATGAGATCAATACATGAGGTCTCCAAGCACGGACAGCAGCTCCCCCTCCTTTGTACAACAATTTGCCTCCAGCTTTAGAGTTGGTCGACGACATTCGAGATCGGCACATGACACGTTGGTCCTCGCTCATCGAAGCTCAAAACGTGAATTCTACCCTGAATTCTACTCTCTGGACAGAGGGGTTCATTACAACATGCCAGGCCGACTTGATATCGATGGAAGTGTCTATCCAGGGTCCGCCACTATGTAACTGTCAGCCAGCTCACATGCTCCGTTTCCATAGTGGCCTCAGGCAGCTACATTTTTGTCTTGACATTCCGGAACATTATTATTCCGCGCACATGACAACCAATGGTGAGGGGGCGATCATGTCATCTGACGTCATGCGCCTGAGGCACCCCGGCATCCCCCCACAACAGTCAAGGTTGCCTGAGGTGTACCTCTCTGGCACTGTCTGTACCACTTAAGAAGCTGAGCAGCTCCAGGGTATCCTTGTTGCATTGCATTGTACTAACTGAATATATTTTAACACTCTAGAAACATTACACAGCATGCCCGGACATCTTGGCCAGAAGATCCTCAAGACATTCGGCTTGGAAGACCCCCGCGGCCAACAGCCCTTCAAGCCCAACAACAGCGCCAGTCTTCCAGGAACCCGATTGATCAATAACGATGAACGTCTTCTCTCCTCTGATCCCTCCGGTACATACCCCCGCCTCGCCAGACTGTCCGACGGCTCCATCCTCTCTGCCTTCACCCGCTTCGCCGGCCAAACTCGCATCCTTACGGTCGCCAAAAGCACCGACGGCGGTCGCACATTCCACGACTTCGGCGAGGTGACACGTAGTCAGGGCGATTGCGATAATCTATTCCTCCTTGAGGTTGCACCTTCTGTCGTCCTCGGGGCGTTTCGCAACCACGATCTCGGTCCCAACGGGCCTACACACTTCCGTATAACCGTTTGTCGGTCCACGGACGGCGGTCGCACCTGGCAGTTCGCGTCGCAGGCTGTTGAAAAGTCCCCTCCGAATGGAATCTGGGAGCCGTTCATGCGGCTGGGCCGTCAAGGGGAGGTGCAGCTGTTCTATTCGCAGGAATACGCCCACGATAATCAGTGCACGATGCTGGTGCGGTCGTTCGACCAAGGGTCGTCGTGGTCGCAGCCGGAATGTCTCGAGGGTATCAACGATCGGATCCGCGATGGCATGACTGGGATCGCCCCGACCATAGACAATGGGCGCGAGGCACTGGTGATGGTCTTCGAGACGACGCGGTACGGCACATTCAACCTTGAGGCATTGATCTCGTACGATGACGGCTTGACCTGGGGATGGCGGCATGAAGTATACGTGCCGCCTCGGGGCCACAATGCGGGAGCACCGCAGATTGCATCGTTCGCAGATGGGTCATTGGCGGTGATTTTCATGACGGACGAGGATGAGCGGGAGGTGCAGTGGACGAAGAATGCGTGCATCAAAATGGTCTTTGCAGGGCCGCCTCAAGACGGACGTATCTCCTGGACACGGCCGACCGTCATTTGTCCCCAAACGAGTCACTGGCCGGGTGTTTTGGCCCTGGATCATCATACGCTACTGGCAGTGTATGAGTGCGGGGGGCCCAAGGGCAAGACTGTTAAATTGCAACTATGATCTCTTGCATATATCATATACATCTTTAACTATAGACTTGGATAGTATCTGTTAGACTCTTTCAAGATGACGTATAGAATATATACTCATTTTTGCCGAATACACTCAATCACCAGCCTTAATCCTGGCCAACTGGCAATGGTTAGTCATCCTCGGAGACTTTTTTGGACCGATTTCCCTCCGAGTCTCCGCCTGCTGATTAAGGCATCAATCTGGATGACCCACTGTCCAGTTTTCGATTTTTCTTCGGCAGAGGCAAGATTGCACTACTTTGATGCTATTTCTTGCCTCCCTAGGCAATTCTGAGGCCGGCCCTGTCCGGTACCTAGGGAACCGATATCGTTGCCACATCTCTGCCCAATGACAGACTTCACGTCGCCGAGCAATGGCCGCGATATGCCTCGACATGGGCCATCCGGCATCCAGTTTCCAGTCCAGTTTCCCCTCAGGGACGTCTCCACTATTCGGCAAGATTGTAAATCAAGTCTGAAGAGTGGAGCTATCTTTCGAATGCCGTGTTCTATCGATTTCTGTGCCTGGTTGGAGACGTATATAAATAGAGATCCCTGCACATACGATTTTCGTACCGACAATCATACAATCCACAACCATTAACACAACCATAATGACTGTTGCTGATATCGACGTGGCCCCTGCCGAGGGCATCCCCTACTTCACTCCGGCCCAGAACCCTCCTGCCGGTACGGCAGCTAACCCCCAGACCAATGGTCAGAAGATCCCCAAGCTCTTCACTCCCTTGACCATCCGCGGCGTCACCTTCCAGAACCGCCTTGGTGTAAGTTCTTCTGTTCTTTTTCATATCTACGAAAACTAATTCCCTTCAGCTGGCACCTCTCTGCCAATACTCCGCCCAGGATGGCCACATGACCGACTACCACATTGCCCATCTGGGTGGCATCGCACAACGCGGACCAGGCATGATGATCATTGAGGCAACCTCCGTCCAGCCCGAAGGCCGCATCACCCCTCAGGATGTCGGTTTGTGGAAGGACTCACAGATCGCCCCCATGCGCCGAGTGATCGACTTCGTGCACAGCCAGGGCATGAAGATCGGTGTGCAGCTCGCCCACGCCGGCCGGAAAGCCAGCACCGTTGCTCCCTGGATCTCATTCTCTGCGATCGCGACGGAGAAGGTCGGCGGATGGCCGGATCGCGTCAAGGGGCCGAGCGATATCCCCTTTGCGGAGCCCTTCGCCAAGCCCCACGCCATGACGTTGGAGGATATCGAGCAGTTCAAGAAGGACTGGGTTGCGGCCACGAAGCGCGCCATCGCAGCCGGTGCCGACTTTGTCGAGATTCACAATGCGCACGGATACCTGCTTTCGTCGTTCCTGTCGCCTGTCGCCAACAACCGCACTGACCAGTACGGCGGCTCGTTCGAGAACCGCATCCGGCTGTCTCTTGAGATTTCGCAGTTGACCCGTGAGGCCGTGGGCCCCAACGTCCCCGTTTTCCTGCGCATTTCGGCATCCGACTGGTGCGAGGAGACCCTGCCGGGGCAGAGCTGGGGATCGGACGATACAGTGCGCTTTGCGCAGGAGCTGGTCAAGCAGGGCGCCGTGGATCTGATCGATCTCAGCAGCGGTGGTGTTCTCGCCCAGCAGAAGATCAAGTCCGGCCCTGCCTTCCAGGTGCCTTTCGCTGTGGCCGTGAAGAAGGCCGTCGGCGATAAGTTGCTGGTTGCCGCCGTGGGCGCCATCACCAACGGCAAGCAGGCGAATCAGATTCTCGAGGAGCAGGATATCGATGTTGCGCTTGTTGGTCGTGGATTCCAGAAGGATCCCGGTCTGGCCTGGACCTTTGCGCAGCATCTCGGCGTGGAAATCTCCATGGCTAACCAGATCCGCTGGGGCTTCACCAAGCGTGGAGGAACTCCTTACATTGATCCTTCGGTGTACAAGCAGTCTATTTTTGATGTATAGATATGCGTATAGATAGAGATATAAATGATACCTCATAGATGATCAATTGATCTTGCATGGACGATTCCATATTTCCGGCGTATGTGACAGGAAGGGGTCCACGACTCCACAGTACCTGAGCCCTACAAGTTCTTCCGTCGTTCATTCTATTCGTGCGTTCCGTCAATGCATCAAGAAGACTATGAACCAAGCATCTGGTCGTAATTTCTCCGTGGTTCGTGTCAGATCAATATAAAAAGCGGGGGATGCGCGGGGTCCATGCATCATGTCCATCTCTGCCGCAAACTCTCGGTGTATAGGACCCTGAGCAACAATCGATCTCGGGATAATAATGAGCGATGTACAGCTGTTATATCAGTCGAAGTCATGCCTTGTATGCTTGTCGTCTATGTCGAACCCATTGTAGTCAACCAGCATGTATCTTACTAATATCCTTCCCTGGGTCCTTCTGCCTGTAGTGGCCATTGCAGATGTCACCGGACAATCTCATCGCCACACATGTGTTGTCAAGGCAGGAGGTTCCGAGTCAGTTGACGATACGCCTGCTATCCTCAAAGCCTTCCATGAATGTGGGAAAGGGGGCAGGATTGTCTTCGAGAATACCACATACCATGTCAACAGTGTGATGAACACAAGCGGACTGCACAATTGTGACATTGACCTTTATGGCACACTTTTGGTATACAACCCTGCCTTCTTTCGTGTAACCGACTGACAGATCAGTGGGGAACCAACATCTCGTACTGGCTCTCGCACTCCCTGCCCGTGGGCTATCAGAACCAGTCCACCGCATGGATAATTGGAGGCAAGAACATTCGGTTCGATGGCCACGGATACGGCACATTGAACGGCAACGGACAGGTGTGGTATGACTTTGTCAAGGGTGTGTCAAATTATCCTCGCAGGCCGCACGCCCTCACCGTCGCGCGGACATCGAACTCGGTCTTTCAAGGGTTGAGATTCCTGCAAAGTCAAATGTGGTAAGTAGCCATCCTCTCAGTAGCCAATAGGCATAGCTAAGAGCCAGGACTTTGTCTGTGATTAACTCGAGTCATACCCTCTTCGACTCGATCTATGTGAACAGCACGAGCACCAACGGCAACCCGGCTCGTAAGTACCAGAATCAAGTGACAATGCATGCCTTCAAGCTAAGTGGAAAGGCAATACCGACGGAGCCGACACCTTTTACAGTTCGCACATCACCTTCAACAACTGGACGGTCGTCAACGGCGACGACAGCATCAGCGCCAAGGCCAATTCCACCGACATTCTCATCACCAACTCGGTCTTCTACCGGGGCCTCGGCATCGCCATAGGAAGTATCGGCCAGTACAAGGGCGTCTTCGAGACAATCGAGCGCGTCCGAGCCGAAAACATCACTTACTACGACACGCTGCACAGCATCTACTTCAAGACCTGGACGGGCGAGCAGGTCAACTACCCGCCCAACGGTGGCGGCGGCGGCCTTGGCTGTACTTTACCCTTTCCCCTGTTCTTGGATGTTTGGGCTGCCTGCTGACGTATGCCGTTTACTTAGATGCCTCAGATATATCCGGCTCGAACCTCCACGCCTACAATCTGCGCGGGCCCGCCTACTCCATCTCCCAGTGCACCACATTTTCAAGGGCGGCGAGCAACTGCAGCTCGTCCAAGTTTCAGATCCGCAATTTGCGCTTTGCGGATATCACAGGGTCTTCCAAGACGGACGTGGTGGCCAGCTTCCAGTGTAGTGCCGTCAAGCCGTGCACGAATATCCAGATTGAGAATGTGAATTTGCAGATGCCTAATGGGACGATGGCGGATGAGTATCTGTGTGGGAATGTCGTGGGTACTCGGGGGTGGAACTGCACGGGGAAGGCGTGTGAGAAACCTAGTGCCACAGGAGGGTGTTAGCTTCTTCATTGTGTGTTGATAGTGTCAAGCAAGCTTGGACAGTCGATGTATTCCTCCTGAGCACGGATACGCCTTTTGAAGAAGGGCTGTCCCCTGGCACCTTGGCTAGTCACTCTTCATCAACTTGTCGCGCAGTCTGTGGCAATCACTGAATGGTGATGGGATCCACGACTTGGATAGTTTCATTTGCTCCGGCGCGGTTAATATTGTCCTCCAATCAGTTATCCACGGACTCTATGTACTCTTTACTAAGGTCCTGAACCTTCTCATTGATCAAATGACGTATTGAAACTCGCCTATCCATGTCATGACTCGTACAGCCCTGCTAACTGGCATGGGTCAATTTATGTCGATTGCACTGCAATTAAAGATGAAACTGACACATCAGTGGAGACGCCTCATTTCGGTTCAATACGGATCGGCCGTGATTCTGCTTCTATCCACTATTCTGCTACAGTACCCCAGTTCTTGGTCTGTCAGACCATTCCACCGCGCCATGATTCGGACGCTACGCTTCGTCTGACTGGGCCCCTATATAAGTCTCTTGGCGTTGTCGTCGGTCTGTAGATCAAGCCCTCAGGTACTGACAGAGGGCAACCTGCGGACTGCTGGACATGACAGGTATGATGGACGTGTACTCCGTGCGATAGCATCAGAAACTCCATCAATCACAAAGGTTCACTCAGCATGCCGATTGAACTGAAATTCTCTGCCAAGAAAGAATGGAACGTGGCGGAAATGGGCCGGTGCTTCGATGCATCTTGGCATGCCGATCAATGAGTCGAGAGAAGATACCAGTGCGTGAGGACGGAGGAACTCCGTCATACTGGGAACACGACCGGGAATGTATGCTCCGAGTCATGGATCAGCATTCCTCCTGTCGATTCTAGACGGTCATTGATGAGGGCAGTGCAACCTGGGCGATACGGCCTCCATCGACAGCAGCACCTGCGCCACCGACGTCAAGGAGATCTGTGTGGAGTATAAGGGTAATTATTGCGGGGATGAGCCTGAGGAGATCAGCGAGGGGCCTAGTGATGCTTGCCAGTACAGTGAGCCTCTTTCCTCCTGCTAAATAGACAGGCGTTGGTCGTGTGTCGCTCGTTTCTAGCTTCAGGGTTTTGATATCCCTCCCGGCTGTCGCTCCATTGTGTATAGTAAGCTTGGACTGAGTTGCATGCCATCCACTCGAATATACTCCTTCAAGTCGGAATAATCACCTTTTTCAATAATCTGATCCTAGCAATTAAATGACTATGGGCGGTTCCTAACCTTACTCCATTGAACTTGAGCACTCAACTAACTCTAATTGTAGGATCTTGACTGACTATAGACTTTAGCGCATAATACTGTTACTAGGCATCCCTTAGCCATGCCTTGAATATTTGGTAAAAAGGCTAAAGAACATCGCACAAAGCTGATTGGTTCAAAGAAAACTTCCAGGTAGGGGGGGGTGGTTTAGGAACATTTTCCTAGAGACGCTTTTGAAAGGCGAAATGCACTCTCCATGTAAGCTGGAGACATGGCTGATTTGTGATAGTAAGTCTTAATTTTCATATGCTGGTCGTCGTGTAGCTTCTATGAAGAGGTCTCAGGCTTTGAGTCAATCATGATGAGCATGGATAGCACCTAATCAGAATTCCCTTGGGCCGCCTTCTCCTGAGCAAGGCTTTGCAAGAGCAGGGCCAGCATGTCCTCGTTTCTTTGCGCTACAGCATAGTCCAGGGCCGTCCAGCCTAATTGATCCCGGAAACTGACCTTGGCCCCCTTGATTAGTAGGCGCTGCACAATAGCGTAGTTCTTGTAAATCACTCCTAACAAAAGGGATGTATTGCCCTTTTTATCAGTCCAATCCACAGCGCTGGTTACCTGTAACAATAGGTTGATAGCTTGAATATTGCCGTTCTGAATAGCATGGTGTAAAGTAGTTTGGTGATTGTGATTGAGCTGGTCAATGTTGCAAGATCGGTTGAGTACCAAAGCAAACACCTGGGCGTGCGGGTTTTGTGTGGCGTGCATAAGTGCCGTGAGACCGTGGTGTCCTGGAGAATCCAAACTGTTCTTTGTATCCAGTAATATATGCATGCTTTCTACGCTTCCACCCCAGGCCGCAGAAAGTAGTGGAGTCTATCCGCTGTTGTTTCGACGGTTAAGCGCCTTTGATTTTGAGAGTAATAGCCAGAGGAGACCTTCCCTTCCTGCTTTCGTAGCAAACATGAGAGCTGTGTTACCAGCCTCGTCTGTGTCTCCATCAGGATCGATTCCCTTCTCGAGCAGGCGCTCTACAACACTAGCATACCCCATCTTCGCAGCATACAGCAACAGGCCTGGCGTATACTCAAGTTGACAGTTGAGCACCCCTACATTCAGGAGCAGCTGTATCGCCTCCTCTCTCCCATACTTGAATGCCAGATGCAGTGAACCGGTGGTCTTTATCTATGACTGAAGGCGGGGCCCCTTCATCAAGAAGAATTTTGGTAATCAGTCCAGCGCAAGAAGCATGTCTGACGGCCCGATGCATCGGTGTCTGCCCGTGATAGTCCTTTGCATCCACATCCGCCCCGTTTACAATCAGCAGCTGCATCATTCGTCGATTTCTTTTATCTACCACCAAGTGAAGAGGTGTTTGACCGAACCTGTCGGGGACGTTTGGCAAGGCACCTGCTTCAAGCAGGATTTCAGAGGCCTCCAATCTTCCTTCTCTCACAGCATAGTGTAATGCTGTTTTGCCGTTGCTATCTTGTTGATTGATTTCCATGTTCTGCTTCAAGAGTAGTCGTAGCATAGGCACATGACCCCGCCGAGCCACATCATGCATCAATGTTATACCATAATGATCGACGGTATTCGCAGCAAATGCATGCTCCATGACAAACTCAGCCACATTGAAGTCTGATTCGTCTGCGCATAAGCAGATAAACCGTCCAGCTACGGCTGAAGAGTGGAGGTTGGGTAGATCCGCTCCCGCCTCCAGAAGCATTCTGATAATAGCGCGATTCCGATTCGAGGTTACATTCTGATGATTCTGTATCAGTGAGTAGGGCCACACAGTTAACTGTGTGTCCCACTGGATGTTAATTAATACAATAACAACAACAACCATAAAAACCTGCTACTAGGCCTAGCTAGGCCTAGCTAGGCCTATACTAACTAACTATGGTTAGATTCAGTTTGATTTTAAGTTGGTTTAGGTTAAACCATAAATTTTAACTATTTTAACCCTTACTATTCCCCCTAAGGCCCCCTATTAAGCATACTTATATAAAATTATAATTTTTATATAAAATATTATTTAAAAGGTATAGTAGTTATTAGACCTTAGTTCCCTTATATATATATCTCTATACTACTTTTATACTAAATTACTAATCTATGACAGAAATGATTATTCCCTTATATCTCAGTAACCACTAGGTATTTTTAGATAATATTTATATTATTAGATAGCCCTTGATTCAGGCTATCTAGTAATACTAAAATTATTAGTATACCCCTAGAATTCAGTAATTTCTAGGTGAAAATAGGGTGGGTTAGTTAACCTAACTTAAAAAACTATAAAAACTATAACTAATAGTTTTCAGTGTTTCACTAAACCTAAATCTGGCCTGGGGTATAGAAACTGAACCTGAAGTGATTCCCTAGGCTTACCCCCGACCCCGCACCGCTGCGAGTTCGGTGAGGGTTGGTTTCGATTTTTGCGGGTCGAATGTCGATTATGCCACTCTATTAGAAATCAAGGAAATTATTTAAGGTTAGTATCTAGAGATAGGCTATTAAAGATTACCTTTAGATTATAGTTAAGAGCTCTAAATGATCACATGTCCACGTGGTGAGTTGAAAAGACAAGAAAGCCCAAAAATGCACTACAGGGAGCCAGACTCTTTAAATCCACAATTTCCTTACGTCTGGAACCTGGCCAAAGATCCTGATCTGACGCGGGGCTTGCAGCTCGGCTGGTGTTGGAAAAAACTTACCTAATGCTAGGCAGAAGAAGGTCAGCTAGTGTATAACTATAATTTACTTATATAGTATTCTATACTAGTTTAGTATATACTAAGTATAGAAGTAATAATTATTTAAAAATTAAATAATATAATTATTCTTTAGACTTTTATTATTCTATAGTTCTATTATATCTTATTAAAGTTTTTTATTAACTAATAAGAAGATACCCCTATATAATACTTTATATCTTAACTAGTTAAGATAGCTAATAGTAATATTACTAAGCTAACTAACTAATTTTATTACTTTATAAATAATATTAAAGAGGTAATATTTTCCTCTAAATATATATTAGATATATATCTAGTTTAAGTTATATATATACTAATTATAGTTATAATTTAAATAGAAGTAATTATTAGATGAACCTTAATCTTTTTAAAATATTAATAAAGATAGATTTAACTTTAATATCTCTAAGTATAGACTATTATTACTAGATAAATAAATTAATAATTAGATATAAGAGTAATAGGCTAAGCTTATAATACTTTTTTAAAAAAGACTATTTATATATCTAGATAAAATTAAGATTTAATTTAATATCCCTCTCTTAATAGATATTAATAATCTTATAAATATTCTATATCTATACTCTATATATACTAAGTATATATAGTAGTTAATCTTAAAATATAGCTTAAGTATTTTATTAAATAGTTAATCTAAAGTTTTAATTAATTAGATTAAGGAGTATTTAATAATTCTAGAATATTTTAAAACTAAAGACTTAAGGATTAGGGTTCTTTATTTTATATATATCTTAAATTTAGTTAAAATAGAAGATTTATTAAAGTCTAATATTACTTTAATCTTTATAAAGCTTATAAATAATATAAGTTATCTTAAGATTCTACTATATATATACTAAGTATATATTTATTAAGATCTAATTTTTAATCTATATTAAATCTAGTCTAAAACTTATAAAACTCACACTGCTTACTTAAGCTAATAATAATAATAATTTAAACTTAGTATAGTATTAGTAATATTAATGCTTAGGAATTATAATATATAAATATAAGAATACTTAGATTTATGCTCTAGACCCTAACTATAATAAGATTAAATCTAAAATATTCTTTATATATTAAGAGTAGTTACCTAGTATATACTATCTTAATCCTATATTTAAATTACTTTAGGATGCTATTAAGAAGAAAACTAAAGAGTAGATATATTTATCTAATACTAATAGTATATACTAATAATTCTTAGGTTCTACTATGCTATCTAACTGAACTAGGATAAGACTAAAGCACTAGAATACTATTCTTATCTAGATATTAATAAGATAATATATCTAAACTAGCCTTTAATAGTTTTTAAAAGGAATTAGGTATAAGTCTAGTATATACTAAATTTATATATAATAAAATTACTAATTAAATATAGTATATTTTCCTTAGATATCTAAAAAATTCTAATCTTAAACTATAGTATACTACTTAATCTATTAATTAATAGACTGTACAGGTAGATATTAAATATCTAAAATATCTTATTTAGAATAGTATAAAATAGGTGGAAAAGAAATACTGGTTTATTACTTAATAAAATTATTAAAGAATATTCTATAGTAAGCTAGTATCTATTTAATATATACTTTACATATACTAACTATATATAGATTATATATATTATATAGATCTAGAAAAGCTTTAACATATTTATTAATACTATTCTATATTTAATTTCTATTTACCTATAAAATAGTAATAATTTCCTTATCTTTTATTAGTAATATAACAGTATTACTACTATTTCCTACTACTATTTACTAAAATACCTTAGATAATTACTAATAAGGTTAAAAAAGCTATTAAGAATAAAGATATCCTAAGCTTAATAGTAAGTTAATATTATCTAAAGTTCTTCTAAGTATATATCTAATATATATTAATTATAAATTAGAATAATTTCTACTTTCTTCTTAGTTTATAGATATCTAGGATAAATATAGTTTAATAACACTATATCTACTTTATTAAAGTCTAAATATTAAGGATTAAATTAGTGCCTTAATTTAGAAGTAAAGATTACTTTAATTTCTAAAGGGCACTAGCCTTATAGATACTATATATATATATATTATCTAGTCTATCTAAGCTAATCTAAATAAGGGTCCTTTATAAATTTAAATTTAATAAGAGGAGAGTGTAGCGGGCAGGACCCACTGAGTGCTTGAGCTTACTAAGCACTCATAATCTTCCTTTGGCCCTGGCTAAAATTATGAAGCCAGCTGCTGCCTGCCTTAGGTAGTAATATTATACTTAATATTCTAATTATCTCTATTATATGATCTTAGCTACTATTTATATATTCCTTATAATATTCATCTATTATAATCTAGTTAGATTCCTTAGTAATTTCTTACTATCTAAATCTAGGTTATAGATTTTCTGGCTTCTAGCCTATAATATTAGAAATTACTTACTAAAATAAATAAATAAATCTAATAAGAAGTAAATAAATAGATAAATTTAATAAACTAATAAGTAGTATGCTAAGCTAGATAGCTAAATAAAATTAGTAAAAGATAACTATATCTATAAAATTAGATAAATAGAATTAAATAAGACAACTAATTAGCTAAGATAGCTAAATTAGATAATATAGATAGTATAAGTTATAATAATATATTATTAGAGATGTCTATATCTTCTAGAAGATCTAGTAAAGAATAACTATTATAATAAAATAAAGTATAAATAAACCCTATAGCCTAGATAGCCTAGTAGCTATAAGAGATACTTAATTAAATAACCTTACTTAAGGCTTAATAAGTAGCTACTATCCCTTATACTATTACTACTTCTATAGCTTCTATATAAGTAGTGTTAGCCCCTTAAATAGCTTTTATTTCTATAAAAGACCTAGTAAGATAACTTAAACTAATCTTACTAAACTCTAAGTAATATAATAGTATTAATAAGATTATATATAATATCTTTTACACTAATCTAATTATAAAGCTTAAGATAGATCTCTTATTATTTAGTAATTACTATAACTATATATAGTATATATTTATTAGACTTAAAGATTAAGTAGCCACTATAATAAGCCCTTAGATAAATTAATATACTAAGAACTACTCTATAATAGCTAAGGACTTAGATTATATAATTAATTAGTTTAATATTATATTTTAAGATATGAACTATGTAGAGAAGGCTATAAAAGAACTTTATTATTTATAATAAGATAATTACCTCTTTAGTAATATACTTATAGACTTTAACTAGCTACTAATAGAAGTAGGAGGCTATAGCTAAATAGATAATATAAAATAGATCTTTATTAATAGAATCTTAAGTACTAAGATAAAGATATAATTAATTAATATAGTTAAGAAATTAAGCTTTAAGAAGTACTGCTAGTAGTTATAAATAATTATAAACTAAATTAAAGCTCTCTATATATAAGAAGTAGTCTAAGCTAAGTAGTAAGAAAGGAATATAACCTCTATAAGCTATAGTTATACTAGCTATATACTATCTCTAGTACCCTTAGTAGTATTAGCCCTTAATATAACTAACTCTATAAATTAAGAACTAATAGCTATAACCTTAGCCTGCTAATACTATTATACTAAGTAGATTAATAAAGCTAAGCTAATATATTACTATACTAAGGGTAGATGCTTATATTGCAGAGCTATAGATTATATAATTAAAGTATATCTATATTTTAGTACTATCCTACTATTAGACTATATTATTATAAAGTAGCTATATATCTCCTAGATAGCTAGACCTAAACTAGATAATATTAATACTAAAGAATCTATTATAAAGGAAGATAGTAAGTCAGAAAACTAGTTACTTCTATAAAGAGACTCTTATAGGGGCTAGTTAAATAATTAATATAATTAGAAAGCTAGTATTAATTATATCCTAAGGAAGATATACTTATTAATTATAGAAAGTTTTACTAGGCTATTAGATTTAATGCCCTAGAATTTATTATATCTAGAATTATTAATAAAGAAT
>JAKLNT010000069.1:0-135584 GCA_022814375.1 Aspergillus quadricinctus | reverse complement strand
TTAGAACTAATTAAAATTAATATAGGTAAAAGTTCTAAAAATTATTACAGAGTGTTATTTATTCTTTAAGGTTAGTAGTATTTTATTTTTTTAGTAAGGGTAGCCTGACCCACTTTTAGTTACCCGAAACCTTACCAAAGGGTGAGGTCACCTGTGAACACCACGGTTACCTACTAATGGCACGCATGGTAAGATGTGGCAGCAGTGGTCGAGTCGGACATATATCCCATCCTATTCCCTTCAACAGCTCATTTCCGATTATGTATCCAAGAAAAAGAGTTAAGGATATCATCATTATAGGCAAAAAAGTGAAAGGAGCCAGAGCTGCAGACCAAAACGGAATGGACAAAACTAGGACCGGAGAAATTTTCCCTATCATCGGTGTGATCGTCCAGACGTCGCCAAAAGGCATCCAATTTTCTTGGCGTTTCAGACAACGGACAGAGGCGACGGGACGGCGAAGTCTCATCCACAAGAACAGACGGGAATCGCGAATATTTCGGCCGGTGCAAAATAGTGGAGATAGCCTCCCATTTCTGACAGAGGGTCTTCACCTCGGATCGTAGAGTGTCATTCTCTTTAACCGAGTGGCAGACCTTGTCCGTCCGCTTGGTGTACTGGTCCAGCTGAATCTGGCATTTGATTTGAAGATCCTCGGCTTTTTGCTGGAGGGTTTTCTGTTGCTGGTCCTTGCGCTCGGAATCGACGCAAATCTGCCGTCTGGGAGGGCAAATAGAAAAAGAGAAAGACATGTCCATAAATAGCATAGCCACATGGCAAGGATCTGATAACCTTAGTTACGAGGAGACTCGCAGGCGATTAGTACGAAAACAATCTATCTCCGTGATTACAGGCCTCCGGAGGCCGTTTAAGCTGTCTCTCAATTATCTCTTATGTCTCTGCCGGGCTTATCCTGCGTATACGTATCGCTGATATCTATCCTTGAACAAGTCCGATGAAGAAAAAGAGGAACACATTGTTTTGCTAGCCACGCTAGAACTCGTTGGGAATAGACGGTATTTACGGTAATATTGCGCATTTGTTCACTGCCTCATGGTGAGTTTGGCAATGTATTAAAGTACATAAGTCGATTCAGCAAAAGCAAAGCACTTGTCGATCGTTGATCTCGACGTTTCGGCTTGTATAATATAGTTGACATGTGAGTCTAAGGTAAACAATGATAGCAAGTTTTAGTGAATAGCGCCTGTCATACTTCCTGAAACTCGAAGGCGAGGACTACTTAGTTTAGCATCATGGTCATAGCCTCATGGGGTGCTTTTCTTTATCTCCTTACGTTCATGACTGCTGTTGCTTTCATTAACCATAAAGACTATAATCAAGGAACACTTCCTTGTGTTCACAGGTATGAAACTTCAGTACGCCTTGCTCGAAGCAACGAAGGCATTATTGGATCCCCCACTCTGGATGTAATATAGCTCGCCTACCCGTCTCTCCTCCCTTTCCCCTTGGGGACAGAATTACACCTTCCTCTTCTACGCCAGAGTCCTTTGCTTCTATCTCATATGTTTACCGAGTCCCTTCCTTCTTCTCTCTAGGCCTAGTGATATCCTGTCCTTCTCTTCTGCTTCTCCCCTGCACTGGCTGTAGTGGTACACTTGTTTAATCGACTTTCTCCCCCAGCACTCGATCCCCAAGAGCCTTGCTCTTTATAGCAAAGCTCTTGATATCCGGTTAGCTATCCCTTGGAACTAAATGTGAAAGCATACACTAACGACTCATGGCTATACATCTAGGTTTAAAAGGGCGCGTCTTTTCCTTCCATCCTCTTGTCCTCTCTCGTCAGAGAGCCGTCGTATCGAGACCTCTACAATCTCTCGAAGCAATACAATTCTTCCAAATGTGAAGATCGACCTCGGTGCCAATGGCACCTGGTGGCTTATCGTCCTGGCATTCATATGCCTATACGCTTGCGTTTTTACGCAGGCATATTTCTCCTCCCCGGTGCGCGTGGCAATGGCCCAATCTGGGCATTTTACTACGTTAGTTCTGATATTGACTACCTTGACTGTGTCTAAGAAGAGCCCTTACAGCTATGTTTCGTCCTCCGATCTTGAAGCCCGCAGGGCTCCTTTGCCCAAAAGAGAGTGGATGAAACCGCTACGGGATGGCTTCGCGAAACAAAGCTCTCTTCGCCTTGAAACCTGTTTCAATGAGTCATGAATCTCATGATAAGAAAGCCCTAGAGCTGGAGTTCCACTGGCTGCAGCCAGTGCCGCGATCTTCAACTATGGTTCTGAGCAATCCACCCACCCCCGAAGAGTCTCTGGATCGCCGCGCTGAAGAAACTTGTCTCTTCGGCGCCACAACAGACCGCAGGATTTCGTCTGGCCACAAGATCCGCATGAAAACCGATGATCCTGTCCGTCGTCCACTCCCAAGCATTAAGTTACTAAAGCTGCAATGGGCGCTACAGAGGCTTGCATCGCTCAGCATTGTTGCAGAGATTTATAATGACATGGTCAAGTCATGGTGGACGGAGCTCTGGGATGACCCTCTCAGCAAGAACAATGAGAAGGAAAGGGGGAAGCCTTTCGCGCCCTAGCCAGGAAAGGGTTGAATATGACAGCTACGTTCAGCGATATGGCGGACGCCTCGCTCGCTCTCTTCAAGCTGGTTTCCCCTTCGAGCACACCACCATGGGGTAATCCTCCTCCTCCTCCTCCACCTGGTACATCGGGCGCCACGCAGCAAGGCCCTCCGGCGAAACCCCCTTTGGCCAGCTCCCCAACGGCCGTCGCCCTGCCACCAAGTCCGCCTCCGGTCAGCTCGCCTACCGCTATCCCCCTGCCGGCAAGCCCCGATCCCTGGAGCCCCTCTCCGGCTCTGCAGAGCCCCCCTCCGTTTAACCTTCCACCCCCGGTTATGCCGGGGCAGTTCCCTCCTCCAGGGACCCGGCCGGGCACATCGCCTCCATGGTCGCCTGTCAGGACCACGGCGAGGGGCTCGCCGTCAAGGATCCCCAGGTATAGGGCGCAAGGGACCCATGCTCCCCATCTAGGTGCCGGGCCGGGCCGCCGAGCTGTTCGGTTTTTTTTTTTTTTTTTTTTTTTTACCTTTTCATAGAGGTTTTTTTGAAAAATTTTCCTCGTTAAAAGAAAAAAAAAACATCGTTGTTCTTTTTTTTTTTTGTGTAGCACGGTCTCCTGTATCTATTATATAGACCAATAAGCAAGGAAAGCTTTACTTGAGACATTCTTATTTACAAGATCGATCATGCCGTGGCTTCTGGAGAATGTCATGATGGAATTTGATTTGGTTCTGTGGTTGAATGTGCTCATGAAGGCTGAGATTAGACTGGCTGACCCAATGCACGAATCTATATCCAAGTGAAAGCTAAAAATGGTTGGATCGTTAATGCTGGCAGCAAAACTCAAACACATTTCACCTCAGGCTGCCCTATTTTGGTTTGGATCAATGGCTTGCCGTACGAGAGGGCAGCGAATGACGTCATGATTTGTCGTGGACCACACACAACAATGCAACATACACTTTACCTAGTACCTTACTTTGTGTACCTTCCTCCACTCAATCAGCCAAGCCATCTACTCTTTGCTCTCTGTTATCGAGTATCAAGTTAATCCACAACTTTATCCATTTTTTGTCATACCTTTCTTCCTCGATTGTGCCGACAGAGGTCTCCAATCACTCCCAAGTGGAAACAACCCTCATCCGACTCGGGGCATTCATATAAAGTCACCATGAACGCTTTCACTTTCTTCATGATAATCGGTTCTATTGTGGTACTGGCGCTAGTGCTCGTAGTATGCGCCATCCTAGATGCACGAAGGTATGTGGAAGTTCACGAGAAGTACATCGAATATGGATCACCGGGATAACAAGTAACTCATGTTTGTAGGTACAATGCCGCCGTTGCATCGGGACGCATGCCATATCCGAACGCCTGTCAGAAGTACAGCGAAGTTATGAAACAACCGCCAGTGACAGATGCCTCTACGGCTGAGTACTACAAAAACAGCTACCGCTGCTACTACTACAACAACAGCTATAACTGCTACTGCAACTACTTCAAGTCCTGCTGTCAAAAGAGAAGCCAGACCGCCATCAAAGCCACAAATCCTGCGTCCTCGACAACTGAGAGCTCCGGACATAAAAAGAAGAGCCGTGCGCTTTCCATCCGCATACTGAGCCCGGTGCGCCCTCCGGCTCCTACCTTGACATCTGCACCATCCTCGCGTTCCTCAGAGCGAGTACCGCAGCAGACGAACATAGGCCGTCCCATGGCCTCTATCTTGAAATCAGTCTACATGACGAGTTATCCATCCAGAATACCTCGGCCGATCAACCGGGACAGGCTGCACTGTCGGTCTCGGCCTAAGAAGGTGACATTCGGGGAATCCCGAGTGATTCGAGTTTAAATCGCAGAATAGACATTTCACACTACGTTATGCTGTGACACGAGTTTGAATTATCTGGCCGGGGCCGAAATCACTGAGCAGTCCCGAGTGATTCGAGTTTAAATCGCAGAATAGACATTTCACACTACGTTATGGTGTGACACGAGTTTGAATTATCTGGCCGGGGCCGCAATCACTGAGCAGTCGCGAGCTGCGCGCAGCCAACGTGGCCGGGGCCGAAATTGTCAGATCTTCTCTCCCACGCTTCCAGCGCTGCTGTGTCAGTGAGATTTACAGCTGACTCCCACGAAGGGCGTTAGTAGCCCACTCATTTGACGAGGTACTCTGTGCGGCTGCCTCGCCCGACTTGTTTCTCGCGGTCCTGCAGGATCTTTTCGACAGCACACTCGGCTTCGGTCTTATTGCTAGCTACACTGCGCCCATGTTTGTCCATCATCACTTACATAGATTACCTCTCAAGGTTTTCAACTTGCTCTTTCAGTCGTCAAAGCAAATACTGGTTACTTCCTCTTCTATCAGGAATGTAGCGCCGTTATCCTAGGATTGCTCTTGAACTTGCATTCCGATCTGTTTCGAAGTTTGTTTATCACGGTCAAATGTTGCTGGATAGGACAATGACAAGCTCATACGAGCAATTATCTTCGTTTGGAGCTTGGCGCGTCATAGGCGTACAATACCGAGCCTAATACAAACGCAGCTTTCTTTTCCTAAGGAGTAATTGGTTCAATTTAGTCGACAGATGCCTCGAGCCATGAGTCTGGATCCGCCGTCATCGACTATGAATGTCCTTCCAGTTAAACAAAAGTCCAATGCACTCGGATGTGATCATCTCTTCCAAGGCTTAAATGAGCTTGTCATGATATAATTCCCAATGAGCCTCGGACAAGGCTATGACGATTGGCATACATACACTATACAGTTGCTTAGCGCATACGCCTCCCGTTACTATTAGTCTTTCCATGCCGATTTGGAACGCTCAAAGCCCGGACCTGCATCTCCTACAGACCGTTGACCGAGCTCCCAAGAATAGCGACTAGCACGAATTCTAGCACGGATGTGTTCTTATAACAGATCAGGGGGAAATTGTCTTCTAATGAACGCAGGGTTATAATCGATGACATTCAGAGCACCACCTATACTCTCCAGGTATCCCGCACCTCTGTTCCGGTGCCTGCTACAGTGGACAAGGAGTAGAGAAAGCCTACAAGGTGAGGTAAAACAAGTCTTTTGATTCTACTACGTACAAGAGGCAACGAAGGCTGTGCGATCAACGCACCCACCCGCCATCCGGCCTACGTGCCTTAAAAAAAAAAAACAACAAAAAAAAGGCCCCTATGCCTGGGGTCGCTGGGGATCCATCTCCCGCAGCTCGAAGCCGTGGCCCTCTTCCACGGCCGCAGCCCTAGCCAGGTGCGCCCCTGTCCTGGGATGTCTTCGCCTGTGCTCCGATTCCCCAGCTGGGGTATCTTGTCTTGATGTGGACCCTCTGGTCCTCTGATTGTCATTACTGCCACTGGTCCCATTGCCCTGATTGGCCTCTTGTCTACCGCGGCCCTCATTCCGCCCGGGCCGGGCCCCAGCGCGGGGAAAAAGTCTCTCCATCAGAGAGCGGGCGTCGGCTGGGGGGCTTGGGGCTGTGGAGGTGGTGTTGGGGGCATTGGGAGGCGGTGCGTCCTCTGTAGGACGACTGTCGGCAGGAGGGGGGACCCGGTCAGCAAAGCTGACATGGGAGCAATTCGAACAATTATTATAATAATTGTTCGTGATGGGGGCACTGTAATAGGCATAAGTCAATAACTGTCCCTTGTTCATCTTATGATACTGTCAAGGTAGGCAGTCTCTGAACTCAGTACCTGGGGGCCTTTTTTGCGAATTCAGTCACAACTGGTGACCACAGCAGAAGGTAGACTGATTGGGATTGATTGGAAGGTCTTTGAGGCTGGGCCACTCTGGTGTCGACATTTCGATGGCTTTTTGGCGTTATTGCGTATCAAAATTGATCAAACCTGAATAAAGGCAGTTGTTTACAAGAGGAAAACTCGACTACAATAATCTACAGTGCAATATGCTATTTTCGTTGCTCACGACAACATCGTTAATAACCACTGTCACCTCTAACACAATAACAAGAACATAACAAAACAAAGACATCGTGTACGCGTTAGGCTTCCCCAACTCCATAATGACCTACACAGTCGCTACCTACCACTTTCGGAAACCTTGAAGCTATATCGAGGCGATTGAGGACAGTCGCCGCAGCGGTACAGGGTATAATTATAATGGATTAAGTCTGGACCAGGCTGCCGAACAATATTCTGGCTATGTGGCTTAGTAGTATGATCTTTTGTATATATGGGATCACCCAGCATCAACCACGCATCATACCTATAGCCTTACTGAGAGGTCTATATTGGTATATGAGAATGCCTTCTTGTCTGACATTATCATGGAACACAAGGATTAGCTTCGTTCTAATAGTGATCACGTTCTATACTATCTTACCTTGACTGCTACAGTATATCGTCCCCAATTCTTACCTGGTCAACAGGCTATCTACCCTGACCAATAGATCTCTTACATCCTATGAGCAACGCTCTAAACACTACATATAGACGGAAATAGGAAGTAGTAACAATCATCGTACTTTCTCTGTAGTCGTCCAATTGGACTATTATCGGGTTCTGATTACTCTACCTTATAAGACAGTACGAACTGTGAACAAGACAGAAGTGCCTGCGTCAAATTCCTCTTGGAAGGCTTAATTTAAGGTACATTACGCCTTTTAGAAGGCTTATTCTCCTTTCTTCCCCTCTCCGGCATCTTCATTATGTCCCTCGTCGGAGGTGGTGGCGGTGTTGGTCGTGGTGGAGGAGGAGGAGCCTGGGGGCACACACGCCGGGCAGCAGCGAGGACAGGAGGCTGGAGTTCCACTGTAATGGGCATGAGTTAGTGACCTTCTTGTTCTCAGACATAGTCAAGGTATTTAGCATTAGAAACTAACCTGTCCATAGGGGCTGGAGCGGCTGGAGGGGCCGGAGGAGGACGGCGGACGAGCTCGACGAGAATTGGCGAGTGCAAAACTGCGTAAAGCAGAAAGCAAAACCACGCAGTAATCATAGCAGTGGTGGCATCAATGGATGAGAAATCGACGATGATTCGCATTTTTGCGGTGGTGTGGATTGATGAGTTAGAATGTGGTGGATTGTGGTGTTTACAGGATGAAAACTCCAGTACAACAATCTCTCTATAATGCTATGAATGATGCTACACGATGACTAAGAGAGGCAGCAACAAGAATTCACTTCCTTGCCTTTTTGGTAAACAATGCTTCAAGGAATATTCATGGAGATGATGTCACAAATCATTAGGCACTCTCTGCTTTGATACAATGCTAACAAGCAACTAGGATGCAAGATTTATGCATACCGTTATCTCAGTGATCATTCTATAGCCCACCATGCAACGCCTTCGGGCCATTACAGAAGAAATACACGGCACTTGCAAAGAACTGATACTGGAGTCATGGAAACTACCGAGTCAGCCTTGGAAATGTTGATCAGGCTGTTGCACGATGACCAGGGAGTCCAGCGCCAACTTTGGGATTCAAGAGAACCAAGTTAGGGAAGGAAATCGAATTACTTTAGATGACAGAATAAGAAGAGGAATAAACGCGGTTGCAGGATACGATAGTCAAGGAATATGAATGCAAATACCTGGAGTTGGTAATCATACACTATTCTGGTAGTATGTCACCCGACACAATATATTTCTCCCGTCCATTGGCCATTTCGCTGCCAAAACAGGCCAACAGAGCCTCTTCTCATAGTCATAATATCATCAACATGATTCTCACCCACTGTGGAAGAGAAGGAGGCTGACTCTACTGAAATCCAAAGCCTAAGCGCCCATAAATACGAAGTCGACATCGTGAGAGGGTGAAAGTGGCTTGTGGCTGATAATCAGGCAGTGCGGCTGTGCAGCCCAAGGCATTCTTTGGTACCGTCAACTCTTGTTTAAAACGGCCTGATCAGATAGATTCAGTTGCAACATTCAAAATGATCAGCAGAATTCAAGCGTCTGTCTCATCAACCCTACAATTTCTCGCCCTGAATCTGACTCCGGCCAACAAATGACGATGCTTCGGGACGTCATCGCGCGGGAGAAATTCCCAACTCTGTCAGACACCGAGGCCATTCACCTTTTTGCATCTTCATTCCCAACAGAGCTCTCTCATCTCCGAAATGCTAGTGCCACGGTTGAATCTGCAGCCAGCACGCCTCCCGGCTGCTTGGATGGGAGAACACCCTCCGCGCTGATCTACGGCGCAGAATTCGTGGAGGTCAACCGCACCCTGATCAGCATGCTGGCGCTCAAGTGGATCCTAGCAAATGACTACGAGTCTTTCATACGCGGACAGTCAGGAGGAAGATTGGCGCCGGAGACGTTCGGACGCTTGCGGGAGATGATCGCCCGGAATCTGTACGACCCAGACGACATCTACGCGTTACTGGTAGCGATCGTCATTGACGATATCGGCAAAGACTCTACACTAGCCACGGCCGGCGAAGCGGAAGCTGAAGCTGAAGTGAACCACTCCGAGGTGGTCTATCATGCCGCGCAAGCAGATCGCATCCCAGCGCTTGCAGGTGTTCCCCAACGCGGCAGGGAAGCGATTCTACAGAGCCTGCAGATCGGAAGCCAGCTTAATCTCTCGCAGTTGGTGCAGGGCGAGTGCGCGCCGGCGTCTCTCTCTGTGCTACGGTCGATAGGTGAGGCTGAATGCGGCTACACGATGCGAGCGATGGTGACGCTGCTCGATGTCGCGGGCGCAGCTGCCCATCGTGATGCGAGAGGCTGCGCAATGATGACCGAGTCGGTCTGCCGGGCTTATCTGCGCGCTATTGAGGTTGTTGGAGAGTTTATTCGAGGCAACATTCCTACTGAGCGCGCATGCTACGACCGGATTCTGATGGACCGGGCGGAACTTCTTCATGGGAAGAGGTTTGCTTTGCTCTCTGTTGAGAATGCTGATGAACGAACGCTACTGCGGCTGCTCTGTATGGGACGGGTCGATAGTCTAGAATCGGCGGATATATTCTGGTGGGCTTTTCGGCTTCTACCAGAGTCTGCCAGACGCCAACTGGTTGATGGGCTCAGTGTCGACGGCGTGGGCGATGGGGTGGCGATTGTCCCTTATTATGCGCCAGGGCTGCTGGCGGAGGTCATGCGCAGTGTTCAAAACAAAGAGCGTGTTTGTATCATTGCTGCGTTGTCTGCATTTCTGCGGTTTCTGGCACGTGTGTTTGACAGTCCACAGCCCCGGACAGACGCCAAAGGTGGGATTCAAGAACGCGACCTGTCGTTTGTCCAGGATGTGATCAAAAGCGAAAGATTTGGGGATGACCCATCTATCTTTGATGACGTGGAGTTGCCTTGGACGGCCTCGAGTGATACGTGGTACTATTGATCCACGCTTATGAACTGATGACACTGTACGATTTACGAGAACTCACGTTACGGCATGCAGAGGAGTATAAGGTCATGATATATCCAGTAGAAAACAATACGACGATCATAAAGTCGTGCTCATAGTGTCAGTCTAATTTCGGCGCCGGCGGCATACTCTCTGCGGCCTCTCGCATCAAGCGATCTTTAGCATCGACCGGATCCCAAGTGGACCCGTCGTAACAGTTACTCAGAGCCTCTTGCAGCCATTTTCGCCAAGCGTCTGTCGACGGCGCAAGCTTGCTATTTTCAACCCACTCTGTCCGTCCGGTCTCACGGATGGCATACCACAGTGTCTCCGTATAACTTGGCATTCGCTTCGTCGGTCGCGCCTTGGGTGCAGCCCTCTTGATCTCATACCGGCTCATATCCCACGTCGACTTGCGGTGCATCATCAACGGCACCGCCCAGTACAAGATATTCAGAATGATATACGCGAGACCGATAGCCGCCTGCATTGTCCAGCCACAGTTGTTGAACAGAATCACAGAGCCCATGAGCAGGACCGTGCTGGTCCCCAGCAGCACCCGATGCCATGTATCGCCAAAGGCATACCGACACGTCTCCGTGCCCCCGTACAGCTCCCGCGTGATCTCCTCGTCGCACCTTACCACCACAAACGCCCCGTTCCGCGTCGCGATCACGATATCGCCCCGCGGAACCTTGGCGTCGGTCGGTCGATGCGAGAGGACGGGGTACCATTCTGAGGAAAGACAGGCCAGACTGGTCGACAGTGACATGGTTACGAGCGCGGCCATGGCGAGTCCATCTTGGATGAGACCAGCCCAGACGAACAGGCCGATGGTCATGACCACCGAGATCCAGTTTACGACGTTGAGCGCGCAGAATCTCTTCACCGGGATGTAGACTGGTTCCGCGACCCCATCGGTCAAGACTCGCGGTCGGGACCTCAGTTCCTCCGCCTCCTTCGACTCCTTGTGTGCGTAGTGGATGTCATACACGCGGAACTCGTACTGCTGCAGCGCGGCGACATCGTGGATCACGTCGGCGAAGAAGTTCAGTTCTGTGAGGTGCAGTCCGGAATAGACGCCAGTGATGACGATGTCTTTGATGGATGGGAGTCGACCCGGTCGCTCGGTCTTGAGCACGGTCTGCGGGGCTGGGAGGAGGCGCGGGAGCCAAGCATAGGAAGAGGCGGTGATGACCTGAACGTGTCGCTCAAGCGTCGATTCGCCAATGATGGCGAGGAGGCTGACGATGTCGAAGCGCCAGCCGTCCTGCGTCGATTGTCCGGCCGGTGGGAACCATGGCATTACTGGAGTGTGTGGTACAGAAGGAGAAAAGACGAAATGCGAAGACCTTTGGGAAGGGAGTCACTGACACGCTGCGGGATTAGTCGCTTTTAGCCCGACGCCTATTTCTTGGCTTGTTGGGAGGCTCGTATTCGACTCTGGAATCCATTCTCCGAAGATACCCTGTTGTGTTACTCGCACAACATTGATCCTTTTCAGGCGTGTTTGATATCGACTGCGCTATGCAGGAGATAGGCATCTTGATAACTTATGCAAATGGATGAAACGTTGATTAGAAATAAGGAGAGTGCTCTAATCTGAATTGATGGCAATGAATTCGGTGGGTTCCTGTCGCTAGAATGATGGCAATCAGGGGTTGGGGTCGTGCTGTGTCAACAAAGAGGTAGATAAGTACCTAGCACTCAACCAAGAAGTTCACCTATTAATTGTTGGTCGGGAGCAAAGAAAACATGCTTCCTTTTCATAGACAACTACATTTTGCCATTGTACCTGCAAGATGCTGATGGATTGCGAATGACAAGCTACAGAAAGTCATTGAGATGCCTCAGGATCAAATTGCACGTGACATGACTAAGGAATAGAAACCTGAGGCAACTGGGGCCCGGGGCCCCGGGCACGGCGGGCAGCCATCCGATCCGCTTGAAGTCAACTCAAAATTAGAAATTGCCAGCCAATCATATCGAGTTAACTCGCTATCTGATCCTGATGAACAGATTAGATAAATCCCATCATTTGGGGGACCCTGGAATATCTTCATTCATCATGCATCCATTATCGCAATGTATTCTCCTATGATATGTTGGCACTAATACGGTTGACACGACTCGAAGTAGCCTGTGCGAATACATCCTCCAGACTGAGAATACTATCTCAGTTGTCCGAGTAGGCACCTCCCAATCCGTTGCCCCCTCTCAAAGTCGACTCCGTCGTTGATGTCTCGGAAATGCCTCTTCTTCCTGACACCCTTGGTTCAAGCTCAGACTACGGATTAATCGACAACTTGGCCGACCTACCAGAGCGCAACTGACATTGCGCTTCTGGATTCGACCTTTTGACGGGTGGACTCGCCATCAACGCGATCAATGCCTGCAATCACCGACTCGGACAATCCAGCCAAACATCCTCCTCGACGGACCTTACGCCGAGAAATGTCCGCTCTGGAAGTACTAATCCGTCCTACTGATCGCAGGCGGGAATGGGATCGCCGCCGCGGTACCTTATATCAAGGATCATATCATCCGCTCTTCGACGGGCCGGACCTTGACGCAGGTCATCCATCTCGTCTGGACGGCTCGTCAGTCAGCGCTCATGCGCAATATTGCAGGGAGAAAGTTGAACCAGGCGCTCAGCCGGGAGGATTTCCGTGTCTTGTTTTATGTTACCTCTCAGTCTATGTCTCGGGATGAGCTTATGGATGATATGGAATTTGTGTGCGGACGACCCAGCTTACAGGCGATAATCACAGCTCGTGCGCAAGAAGCGAGGCTTAGTAGTTCGTCTATGGTGGTGTTGGTGTGCAGTCCTTCGGGGTTGGCTGATGAGGCCCGCGCGGCTGTGCATCAGGCTATGCGGCGGGGCTGTCGATCACTTCGATATGTGGAGGAGTCTTTTGATTGGTAATTTCAGGAAGATTATACCTTAGATCTGGACATATATTGCGTGGGATGATACATTATGATTTTTTTACGAGCTCAATATCTTGAATCGTTCAAGCTCGCTGGAATATGCCCGATTTCGATGAAACTGGCAGATATTTGATGATTAAATCATCGCTTATCCAGACAGGCACGTAACTCGGTAACTACAAAAGCCGAATTGCTGCAGCGCTTATGCAGTAAGCAAACACAGCCATATGAAATCCCTGCTGTAATGGTCTGACAAGCTGAACAGCGAACATTCTTCTGGTTGGACGCTGCGTTGATCTTTTGACGTAGTTGCGAACTTGCGGGATGGATAAGCCATCAGTGACCTTCCAGAGGCTTGGTTATGAGCTTAACTATGAGGCACCTAGACACCGGAACGGCCGAGCTGATACTGAAGCGTTTGGTAGATACTACCAGGTCAGCCTTGCAAACGGTATCTCCCCCCACTCACCCCCAAAAACCCAACCAACCAACATCAAAAAGTTGCGACTCACTATGAGAACGAAGTTAAAACCACCAAAATAGCTGACAAAATCTTCAGCCCTCTTAGATCAGGCGTTCCTCAGCATAGACCTGACTACAAGGTCGAGTACATACCATCGGACTTTTCCGTTTATCATGATCCGCGATCAACTGGTTACACAGATGTCTCACAAGATTCTTGTCAGACAAGACAACACCTTATAGATACACGCGTCTATCCTCCACATCATCCTTGCTATCTCCTGGAGCCAAAGTTATCAGGGGTCATCATGAGACCATCCAAGAGATTAATTTCCCTTTCCCTCTTCTCTTTTCTGGCTATTTCCCCCGTCTCGTCGACCTGCTACTACCCCAACGGCACCGCTGACGACAACTACCAACCATGCAACAGAGTCCAAGGCGTCAACGGCATGTGCTGCGCACTAGACCGCCCCAACCTCCCCGGCGGGCCAGACTCCAAGGGCTATACGGCGGACATCTGTCTGGAGAACGGACTGTGCCAGAATATCGTGCAAAGGACGAGCACAGGCCAGATGGTCTACACCTACTGGCGGACTCTCTGCACCAGCACGGACTGGTCGACGAATGGGTGTTTAAACGTTTGCACTCAGGGCGGGGTATTCATCTTCCTCGCGGTTCTATGGCAGCAGCATTGACTAATGGCTGTTGGCTAGGTCTATCCGGGACATACTGTCCCGCTCACACCGTGCGAGAACACCTCAGAGTCGAGCACGTGGTGCTGTGGGCAGAATAACACCGCGTGCTGCGGGACTTCAGAGGCGATCATACTTGCGCCGACGATGGCGGTGGGGCTTTTGGCTTCGACAGCGTCTTCTACCTCTACCTCAGTTAGTACGGTATCTTCCTCCGGGTCTGCTTCTGCCACGACAGCGGGGTCTATACCTTCATCGTCGACAGCGGCTTCTGCTTCGCAGGCTTCGCAGCCACGCAATGCCTCTCTGTCAACAGGAGCAACAGTGGGAATTGGGATTGGTGTCGGTGTGGGATCGGTAGCTGTCTTTGGTGCGTTGGCCGTTCTCCTCATCAGATGGCGAAGGAGAGTGGCTTCGACGCGGTCGTACCCGTTCAGCGGTGTGGGGATTGTCTCCAGAGGCCAGTTGCAAGAGAAACCGGCTGATGGACCGCTGACAAGGCATGAGTTGTCTGCTCGGAATCTGGTGGAAGCGGAAGGAGAGAGTCCTGTTGTACGCGGGGGTAATAAGCCTGGAGCTTTCACCACGTAGCTGCAGGAGAGTGGCGTTGATAGAACAGCTGAATGGAAGTTCAGTAAGAGTGAGGCGTGGCAAGACTAATAGTAGTAATATGGGAGGCGAGTGTTCAGCAGACAGCAGCTGTATCTACGTATGCTCATCTCATTGCCTTGTCCACGGGATATTGGGAACCATACCATGACAGGCTCAATCGAGACTTGGAAGAGCTGGACACATCCGAATGCATTGGGCTTTTGTTTATCTGGTCTAGACTCATGCCATCGAGGCACCTGTCCACTAAGTTGAATTCTGTTGACAATTACTCTGTACTCCTTAGAAAAAGAGCTGGCTTTCCATTAGGATCGGCATTGTACACCTATAACCAAATGGAGATCATCGCTCATATGAGCTGGTCCTTGTCCTATCCAGCCATCTGGACGCAATAGAGGAACCTCAGAAGCAGATATCAAAGACCTCTCCAGGAATTGAGCGCATGGGGATCGTTAGACAAGATTGTCTCCACAATAAGACAAATCAGAAGCACAGAGGTTATACGAACTAACTACGAAAGTCGCAATTAGCAGTACACAGTAAGGACTCGGTCTAACAACCTGGCGTCATTCCGAATCAGCCCAATCATCCTGTTTCTTATTATTCTGAATCACAGTACTCCATACTCAGTACTTTGTGATATATTATGGGTCACCGCCAGAATGGTTGTTCTGGATGCCTTTTTGACTCAGTGGTATGGGTTCATTCGACAATAGTCTGGAGTAGACGACCCATTGTAGCCTTTTTCAGTTAGAAGCTGGAGGCAAGGAAATTGAGGGTATGGCAGCCAGGCAACCGATCCTAACTCTGTCGATCCTGGAAATAGAGTTCGCAGGTCTGGGGTTCTTTTCTTCTTTCACCTAGTTTGAATTCGTGTCAACTTCGTATCAACTTGGGCTTGAGAAGTGAAGTGAAGAGTTGCCCAACCTGAAGTCAGACTGAGCATCTCGCTGCTCTGAACTCTTTGCGCCACGTCATACGGAGTAGACTACAGCATGGGAAGTCTAAATTGGATTATGAAAATATGGCGAGGCCGCGAGAGAATACCAATTAAGACGGTGAGCTTTGCAGATCTGAGATCATAAAGCTAGAATGTGGGGATAGATCTGTCATATCTTAGACAGCGTGTTGCTAACTTGTTTGTGATGAGTTGGTGTGCCGCTAAACAACGCCTCTTATCACATTTCCAAGCCAATGTTATTGCTTTTTCTATGAGACCAGCTGGAAAAACGTTCCCGGCTTTGTGGTGCGCAACTATCCCTGGGGCCGTCCATCGTCGTACTATTTGCAGACCCTTAGAGGACTCTTCTACGATGCAATTTCCACATAACACGAGTTATATGAGCTCGAATCATAGAATTAGAAACAGGTAAGGGCTCGAAGCATAAGGCAGATATCATATTATACTTAGTATGGAGAGGCTGGCTCTCTATGGAGGCTGCAAGGGTCATATGAACTATTGAATGCAGGGGCTAATCAGGCACATGGCTTCACTGGTCTACTTGGCATGGGTTGCTGAAGAGCACATCTGATTAAACAAGGAAGAAAACAAAACAAATTCTAAGACATGGAACCAATAATTACGCATCGTCTCTTGAGATCCAGGCCGCAGTGGGTGTTGGGGATGCAGTATGCGGAGATGCATATGTGATTAATCATATATCACATTGGCGGACCCCAGTCAACCCCTTTCGTCCTGCATTCGAGCTTGGAAACAGAGTTTGTCTCAAACTCAGTTGCAGGATTTTCCATGGTGGAGAGCCTATTGTCGATGGCTTTCAAACTGGGCTACACAAAGCATTGTACTGTGGCCAGTCGCACCGAATGTGCTGTACGATTGGTTCCTGCATGAATCTGTGGATTCAGACTATTGAAGCCTTCACGTCAGATCCCAACCTCAGCATGATGGAGAGTTGAATGAGCTCCAGCAAGGAGCTCAACAGTGGCGTTGAGTGTTCGAAACAGGAATCGTTCAGCGAGTCTGCTTCGAAAACAACATCACACAAGAGGGTTGCCAAAGGTATAAAAGGACAGTCAAATCCTGCTGTTCTGCTTCTTCATCAACACACTCGAACAATCTTCTCTCACTTTCTCAACGCTTCCAAGCAAACTCTTTCTTCAACCCATCATCAAAATGAAGTTCTTCGCTGTTGTCTCTCTGCTCGCTGCCACCGCTCTGGCTCTTCCCGGCGGAGCTCCCAATCCCTGGGCCAGCGGCAACGAGTACACTCTGGAGCAGGCCCAGAACAAGTGCGGTGAGAACAATGTTGTGTCTTGCTGCAACAAGGTCGTCAAGCAGGGCGACACCACGACCATCAACTCTGGCTTCCTGGACGGCGTGGCCGGCAACGTCCTCGGCGGCGCTGGCGCTATCGGTCTCCTGGAAGGATGCAGCAAAATCGATCTCCTCGCCCCCATCGGTAAGCACTCTGATCAAACGTCGAGAGAAACTATGTCTCTAACATCTTCAAGGAGTTCTCGGTGGCGCGGTCGGTGCCCAGGATCTGCTCAACAAGAACTGCCAGCAGACCGTTGCCTGCTGCCAGGGCCAGAAATCCTCTGCTGTAAGTCCCTTCAACCTTTCCCTGGTTGGCACTCTTCTGACTATAATAGACTGGCGGTCTTATCGTCGCCAATGTCGCTCCCTGCATTCCCATCGGCTCCATCGCCTAAGCCCGTCGCCATTGATGCCGTCTTCTCGAACCCTTGTTCAATATCTTCGAGATCAATGGTTGCATATAGCACTTGGCGTACAGCTGCATGATCCTGGCGGATACAAAATTTCCCTTCTTGATCGGATGATTGCTAATCGGCTCTCATCTGGACTGTTACTGTATCAACTTAGTGCACTCTGTCCTATTGGACTAGACTAGTGTTAATAATCGAGCATATACTCTAATCATGACTTTGCTTCCTCAAATTGGTAGTGTAATCAACAATTTCTCTTGCATTTGCATCTCGTGGTCATGATCAATTGTATCTTTGTAACCTGCTCCGGATTACCAGGGCGGTTCGCTACTATATAAACCTTTCGAGACAACTTCGTGCCCTTAGGAGATGTTATGATAGAGATATCTCTGAAGAATGCGTTTATAAAACATCCATGAATCACGAAGTCATGGATACCAAGCACTTGCGTTGAGTTCCTAAGAACTAACACCTGTGATCCAATGAGGAGGACTGTTATTTTAAAGCGATTGCATTAATATATATATAGGCTATAGCCAGTGGCATCATTGCACCGGCCGGTGCACCCTCAAAAGAAATATATATTTTGAGAGGGAGTGAAAATAACGCAACTAAGCACAAGCAGATATATGATTGCTATTATGAAGACTATACCACTGAACTGATCTTCAAATCATTCATTCAGTCACACATTCAGATCTCAATCCGATGTTATGGCAGTTATGGATGAACTTTGGAAATGCTGGTCTGCCTGAGGCAGCCGGAATCGCACCCGAGTCGACTGCCGCACGCCGGAAGCTTTTCCTTACCCGCACAGTCAGAAATGCTGCAAATGCATCAATACCCCTTCACAATAAGCATCACTGCGTGATACATATCTTTAAATGGACAGTTCATCCTCTCCCCACCAGCGCCCGGAGGAAGAGTCCGGAAAACGTCCGAAGCGACGCAAAGTCGCAGTCGCATGCGATGAATGTCGCGCCCGCAAGGTCCGGTGCGACGGAATTCAACCCGGTAGGCCACTCTCGCCGACTTTCTTCCAGCTCCGCGTCAACGTCGCATCGGAATAAGAGCCTCCTTGCTGACTGCGTCTCTCAATTGGTACTTAGTCTGTGGGCCCTGTACGAAGCGATCGGATGCGCGCTGTGTTTACACTGGTGAGCCGGAGAAACGCAGAGCCGTGCGCAAGTGAGTGTCTGCCTGAGCTTTGCCTAAGGCATCCATCGGTTGATGGTTACACGAGCTGATATTGATTTGGCAGCTACATCGCGAGCTTGGAAAATAAGATCAGGCATTTAGAGAGCCCGGGACAGCAGGCATTAGGTTATGCGCAGGTCAGTCCGATTTCTGCTTTCCGTAGAGCACGGATTTAACGTCAGTAGTCTACGTCTCCATTCTTTCGGGTATCACCTTCAGTCCAGTCATCGGGACCACTCAGTCCATCCCAACCTATCTCTCTCAACCGGTTCGATGACAGGAATAGCCTTTCTGCAGGCAATCGGGGTCGTCCAGAAGGTACTGAAGGGCGAGATGATGGCGTGAACGCGATGATGGGTTCTCTGGAGGAGGACCGCCAGACACAAGGATTCTTTGGCAGCTCAAGTGCTGCCAGTTTCATGCGTCAGATCAAAACAGCTGTGGAAAAGAAGCTGGACTCACCCAACCGCCGAACATCAGAATCCATACTGGGAACAGGCCAGCAACCAACTCTTCTGTCCAAGAGAACCCGAAAGTCCTCCACTATATCCGACTACGTGCTTCCTCCAAGGAAAACGGCCGACAGCCTTATGGATGTCTACTGGTGCTTTGTGTTTCCTCTCTATCCGCTGGTAGATAGCATTCACTTGCGAGCTGAGTATAGCAAGCTCTGGACCGGAGAAACGCTCGACTCGGACGAGAATATGATCATGTGCACGTTCAACGTCATCTTTGCTTTGGCTTGTCAATTGGCCGATTTTATCCCGCCGGACGAGCGCGAAGCCTCTGCAGATGCTTTCTTCTCGCGCGCGAAAGAGCTCCTACACTTCAACCTGTGGCACAGTGGGTCTGCTGGTCTGATTCAATGCCTTCTGCTGATGGCTCAGTATCTGCAAAGTACCGATTCGGCACATCAATGCTGGATTGTCACTGGGTTGGCGATTCGGAACGCTCAAAGCCTGGGCCTGCATCTTCCACACACCATTGCCCGTCTACCGAGCTTCCAGGAGCAGCAACTAGCACGGAAAATCTGGCATGGGTGTGTTCTTATGGACAGGTGAGTGTACCACTATCAGAAGAAACTGTCTTCTAATGATGGCAGGGTTATCTCGATGACATTCGGACGACCAGCTATGATCTCCAAGGCATCTTGTGGCTCTGTTCCGTTGCCGGCCACAGTGGATGAGGAGTACATTCCCGCAGCCATGGGTGATGAAGTGAGACAACCCGCGGATCGTCCTTCCGTCATGGCTTTCTACGCAAAGTCGCTTGAACTCTACGAGATCATGAACGATATTTTGCTCAGTCTCTACAAACCTGTTGCCGAAGAGAACCCAGAAGACATCTACGATTTCTACTTCGACAAAGGACCAGACGAGGGCGAGCGCACGATCTTCGAGCTCGATCGAGCTCTCACCAAATGGACTAGGAGTCTACCGCCCCATCTCCGAGGAGATACATCCTCCAAGGCCGAGGATGCGGTTTTCTACCACCAGAGTGTAGTTTTGAGAGCTCGGTAAGTTGCCTTTTGCGACCTGAATGGTATGCGAGCTGACAGGTCACACCAGATTCCTACATGTCCGGATGCTTCTTTTCAGACCTATTTTGTCCAAGTACTGTACTGCTCGCGACATTACTCCACGCGATCCGCTTATTTCACTGAATGATTCATTCCCTCAGCGAGTTGCGCAGCAGTGCTCCATCATCTGTGTCAAGGTCGCGCAAGAGATCATTGAATTAATCCACAGCAACATCCCTGCCGATGGCACTTCCGGGCCCCTTCCAGCCTGGTGGTACAACATCCTTTGTAAGTCATATAGGGTCTTCAATTGAGAATGTACTGACAGGGAAGATGTCTACACGGCAGCAACGGTCCTGATCGCCGGGCGTCTCCGATCCGCTATTCTCGAAGAAGTAACAGAAACAGCGATCACCAGATCCTGGAACTGCGCCCTTGAAATATTGCGAAGCTATCACAGCTACAGCTCATCCGCTCGGCGGTGCGTCGCAGCGTTGGAGATACTCTACGAACGAGTCGCGTCCGAAGCACCGCCACAGAACGAGCCGCCAACCAATGTTCAACCCAGCTCTTCCACCATGAACGACATGTCCCTTGGCGAAGGCATGAATGCAGACTTGTTGGATGGGTTTGATATGCCTGATTTTCAGGATATGTCGTGGCTGAACAGTGTGCCGAGTAATCTTTATTGAATCCAACTCTTACATGAGATCATGTTATTCGCATTCTACCCAGGATTAAACATGCCACTTGAAAATTGATCAATTTCCCTGATCACATTGGTTATGTTGCGAAATTAGGCTCCAAGCATAGTGAAAGGACAACACGGGGAACGCGAGTTGGACGAGGGAAGTTGGAACAAGGACACAGTCGGTGGCGTTCTGGTATTCCCTTGACCCCTGCTCCCCCGCAGCGGTGTTCGGCCTCAATATACACCCATGTCTGGCTCTTGAGCTCCATCGGGTCAATGGTGGCCGAATAATTTTTCCGTCGTCTGAATGGCGCCACATGTTGGTCAAACAGTTTCCCCGCATTCCACCCAGTTTTCTGGGGCTCCGCAGTCCGCAGTCTTGGCGCGTTTCCCCAACAGGATAAACACCGCCATCCCCTGGTTACGGCTTCTTGCTTGTGAGCTGCAGCGGAGCTTGAAGTTGATTCTGAAGTGACCTCGGGGCATTCCATGCCGCGATCATAAAAAAATGGCCAGTCAAGGCGGGTTCAAATACCGCTCAGGGTCACCCCATGTTTCCCGCTAGGCCGTGGACCTCGCGCCGCTGTGGATCAATCGTCGACGGTTAGCCATCACAATGCGATTCGCCACTTCTTTAGGTGCGGCGTGCGCCTGGGCTGGCGTTGCGCTGGCAGCGTTGCAAGTCGCCGAGGATAGCAGCACTATCACTCTCAACAATGACCGTTTCAAAGCTGTCTGGAGCAAGAGCAAAGGATCAGTTGTCGATATGTTCCTCGATGGTCAGGATCTGCTTGGACCTCAATCCGGCTCTACAGGTATCGGACCCTACCTCGACTGCTACTGCATCCCCTCTGGTTTCTACACAGCGGGCGCCACAAAACCGAGCATGCAGTATGTCGAAGGAACTGACTCGACCGGAACCAAATATGCGGGAGTCATCCTGAATGATACGTATACTCCTACCGGACAGCAGTTCCAGCAATACTGGTTTCTGCGTGATGGCGAGACAGGACTGCACATGTTCAGCCGCCTGGCTTATTACAACGAGACCACTCCCTTCCTTCGCAACCTCCAAGAGTTCCGCACGCTCTTCCGGCCGAACACGCAGTTGTGGACACATCTTACGTCTAGTGAGCTCCAGACGGCTCCACTGCCGAGCAAGAATGCCGTGAGTAAGCAGGTGGTTGTCCAGGACGCCACATGGCGATTCAACAACACGCCAGACGATGCGTACTACAGGCAATTCTCGGAGTATTTCACCAAGTACACATTTTCGAACCGTAGGTGGTATTCGTCATGTGGTATCATCAGATCTAACAGACTATAGAATGGCGTGACAACGATGTTCACGGGCTTTACGGAGACGGCACAAACTCCAACGGCTCTACCTACGGCGCCTGGCTGGTCATGAATACGAAGGTTAGTATTGCTTCAACATATCAAGATGCCGTGCTAATGAAATGAGTAGGATACTTACTATGGAGTATGTCCCTTGGCCTCGGTCGGTTGATGAAACTAACAAAATAGGGCCCGCTGCACTCCGATCTGACCGTGGACGGTATCGTTTACAACTATATTGTCTCCAATCACCACGGTGAAGGTACACCCAACATCACCAATGGCTTTGACCGGACATTCGGCCCTCAGTTTTACCTCTTCAACGGCGGCAAGGGCTCCACCTCTTCCCTTGAGGATTTGCGATCGGAAGCCGAGAAGCTGGCTAATCCCAGCTGGAACGCCGAGTTCTATGACTCAATTGCCAAGCACGTCGTCGGCTACGTGCCTTCCTCGAAGCGTGGCAGCGTCAACGGTCGCGTTAGCCTCCCGAAGGGCGCTACCAAGCCTATTGCCATCCTTACCGTGGAGGGACAGTACTTCCAGGATAACAGCGTCGTTCCATCCTCATACCAGTACTGGACGGACATCGACGCTAGCGGCAAGTTCAGCATCGATCGCGTTGTCGAAGGCAAGTACCGACTGACCGTCTACGCTGACGGCGTCTTTGGCGACTTTGTGCGCGACGGCTTGACCGTCAAGGCAGGCAAGACCACCACTGTGAAAGAGAAATGGGTCCCCGAGTCCGCCGGCACTGAGGTCTGGCGCCTTGGTACGCCTGACAAGTCCTCCGGTGAGTTCCGCCACGGTGTCACGCGCGATCCCACACACCCACTGCACCCGCCGGAGTATCTGATCTACTGGGACGCATACGACTGGCAATCTGATTTTCCCAAGGGCATCAACTATAAGATCGGCAGCAGCGACCCGGCGACAGACTTCAACACAGTGCACTGGTCGGTCTTTGGCCCCACGCCGGACAACCCGGATGTCGAGTACAACACCACTCACGATTGGAAAGTCAACTTCTCCCTGACGCAGAAGCAGCTCCGAAAGAGTAAGAAGGCTACCTTGACCATCCAGCTTGCCGGCGCCAAGACGGCCTCGGGCAACACGGACGTGTACAATGCCGCAGAGCCGTACATCAACCTCTCCCATGAGAGCTACATCAATGACCAGAAGGAGCCTCTCTCCTTTGTGATTGGCTTCAACCAGTCGAGCAGCTGTATCGTGCGCTCTGCGGTGAGCTGCTACCAGGTTCGCTCACGGATGGAGTTCCCTACGGACTGGCTCAAGGTCGGCGAGAATACCCTGACTTTGCATCTGCCCTACAACGCGACGGATACGGAGACTGCCATTCTACCGGGGACTGTGTATGTGCAATACGATGCTCTGAGGTTGGAGCTGGATTAGGATAGCGATACAACCGGACCGTAGTCTGGAACTTGTTTGCATTCCGCAATTACCATGATGTCTTGCAGATTGTAAATTTGAATCTGTAACGGATTTATCATGTATCCTTTCAAATGCAAATGTTAGCCAGATGAGGCGCGGAAAAGAACACCTGCATGCCATATGACTGGTCATGTCTCAGCCCTCGCTAGGCTAGTACTACCGATCCCCTGTGGACTAGGTTTGGATTCTTCAAGACGGGAATTGCCGACTCCGCAAAGTAAATCGAGTGGTGGAAAAAAGGCAGATTTGCGGGGGACCAATTGATGGCCGGTCTGGGGTAAATGAAGTTGGCGTCAACCGAGACACCGAGGCAGCCACCAGGGGTCAAAAGACCCTTGATTATTGATATCATAAGTGCATTACTTGGCCTTGTGCTCCCTTTTCCATTGGTTGCTCGCCACAATTCCCGAAGCAAGCAACTGCACGGACAAGCTTGTGCTTTTCTTCCGCAGCTTTCTTCATATTGCTTCGTTGCCGATATTCCTGCAGGAATACATTTCCCGCCAATGGAACAGCGCCAGAGTAGCTCTATGATAAGGCTATTGGAGGAGAAACGATGAACATCTCGTCTTGCAGCCAAGAGGTGGCACTAGCTCTTCATCACCGGACGGCAACGAGGTCCCCAGATAGTCGTCATATTCCATATATAAGGGATCAACGACCGGAGGAAGTGACTCTCTCAAGCCATCAACAACGATCCTCTTTTAGGTGTAATTGCCATCGTAATGTTGAAACTAGTCGGTTCTCTCGTGCTCCTCGCCTCTGCGGCCGAGGTGATTGCCTCCCCCGTCGCCGAGCCAGTTACGCCATCCACGACTCTGGAGAAGCGCGCGACTTGCACGTTCTCCGGGTCCAACGGCGCCGCTTCTGCGATGGCCTCTCAGAAGGCCTGCTCTACTATCGTCCTGTCGAACGTCGCTGTTCCCGCTGGCACGACGCTGGATCTCAGCGATCTGGCAGATGGTACCACAGTATGAACCCTATCTCTGCTATCAACCAAAATCAATCTAGGCAATAGTCTAATTACCTTAGGTCATCTTCGAGGGCCAAACCACCTGGGGCTATGAGGCGTGGTCAGGTCCCCTGCTGCAGATATCCGGCACAAACATCAAGGTCCAGGGAGCGTCGGGTGCGACCCTGAACCCCGACGGCGCCCGCTGGTGGGACGGCCAGGGCGGCAACGGTGGTGTCACGAAGCCCAAGTTCTTCGCCGCGCACGATCTCACGTCGTCGTCCATCACCAACCTGCACATCCTGAACACGCCTGTCCAGGCAGTCAGTATCAACGGATGCAATGGCCTGACCATCACCGACATGATCATTGACGATTCCGCCGGTGACACTCAAGGCGGCCACAACACCGACGGCTTCGACATTGGATCCAGCTCCAACGTTGTCATTAATGGGGCGAAGGTCTACAACCAGGACGACTGTGTCGCCGTCAACTCTGGCACGGGTATCACCTTCAGCGGTGGACTCTGCTCCGGTGGTCATGGCCTGTCGATTGGCAGCGTTGGTGGCCGATCCGATAATACCGTCGAGAGCGTTACTTTTACGAACTCCCAGGTCACGAATTCTGACAACGGCACGTTCATATCATCCCCTTGTATCAACAGAAGTACTCTTCTAATTATAAGCCAGGTATCCGCATCAAGGCCACCATAGGCGACACCGGTACAATCAAGGGAGTCACCTACTCAGGAATCACCCTGAGCTCCATCCGCAAGTCAGTTCCCCTCGGCCTACCTTATAGCAAACAGACCAAAGCTAACACCGTCAAGGTACGGTATCCTCATCGAACAGAACTACGACGGCGGGGATCTCAAGGGCAGCCCGACATCCGGCATCCCCATCACCGACCTGACCGTCGAGAACATCAATGGCAGTGTCGCTGTGTCATCCAGCGGCTACAATGTCGCTATTGTCTGTGGCAGTGGGGCCTGCTCCAACTGGACCTGGACGAACGTCAATGTGTCCGGCGGCAAGACTTACGGCAGCTGCCAGAATGTTCCTAGCGTTGCTCATTGCTAGCTGTACAGTGGGTACGGCGCTTAGCTGGCTCAACCCGGTAGTCTGTATGAGTGATGCTCGATTGCTCGGGGTCACCGGTTGCTCTGTAACCTAGCTAGCAATAGGGTCTATGCTCTAGCTAGTCAATGCAGCATTACATATCGGACTTTACTTGGCGAAGCTACTTGTATTTTCAGAAGCATTAAGCCTACGATATGTCCCAGACAGTGTGATTTATAAGAATTCTGTAGGTCTGATACAGGTCCCACTAAGCCGTAAAGGAATGATAATGCGCTTATGAAAATGGAATGAGGAGAGCTGATACCACCGGAATTCAACAAAACTTTCGCTCTCTTAATGCCATGTAAATCCTGTTCACCTGCACACCCGCGACCCGAGGGTATACTTCCCTCCGATATAACAATTCAAAAGAAGCAAATAAGGCGGGACTCGGAAGGAAAGTTGACCGGAGATCATGATCCATCCTTCTATACAGTGTTGAAAGAGCGATCTAGTTTCTCTCTCCTTCAAATATTGAGGCCCAAGTCAGAACTGGGTGACCATGCGGTGAGGTGTCAGGCAAACACTGAAGCCATAGATCTGTAGATGGTTTCCCAGTTTCTATAGACAGTGGTCGAGAGCACAATGGCGCAGTCTTCGCGAAGTGAGTCATCGGTAAAAGTATTGTCAGAAGATGCTGTGGGGTTTAAACTTGATCTGATTCAGTTGCATATGGTATGCGGCGACGGTATGAACGACAAAACTCTGTTCAGCATGCGCCGAAGATGAGTTTCCCAACCACAGACGTGCATACCTTGTCCCTGACTCAGTTCCCTTCCATGGCCAAGTCTATTAACTTGCAAGGATAGCACGAAAAATCAGATTGCTCAGCCAGCTTGAAAAGGAGTTGAGTTTCTGGTCTTCTTCCATTTGAAAGTGATTGATGAACGCCTCATCATCGCATCACTCCATCTTTGCCGGGAACTGTTGATGTTCTCAACCATCTGTGTCTCGTGGACTCTGCCGTGATTGAGAGGGAAAGAACCGTGGGAGAGTCCAGTCACTGCTGATACGGATATTGTGGATGACCTCTGATTTTCCGGACCTCTACCTTTTGGTAGCCATGGAAGGCACAATTAAAATATGACTATCCCTCCAGTACATTGCCCTGGACTTGGGAATGTTCTGGGTTGTCCACAACTGTGATAAGCTCCGAAGTCACCTAAGCAGCTTTGTGCTATCCTTCTCAGTGTATTTCCCAAACTTAATGGTGGTCTAGTGCAGGCTTCATTCAAACTCAGTTCACCTCAGCAGGAGTGTGTGAAGGGAATGTGAAGATTGGACAAGAGCCACATCAGCAAATGTAGAGGGTAAGATAATGCGAAGGAACCAGGGTGAACAAGAGTGTAAGACATGACAAAGTGTGTGAGGCATGAAAAAGTGCGTACTGCTATGCTCCCTCTTGACATTCTCTGATATAAAAAGTAGATCACTCACTGTCACCTCTCCTTCCTCCTTTCATCTCTCAGAGCCCCAAACATGGACGACCTTCCGTTTGAGATCAAGCACATAATATGTGCATCAGTACGTCTTTCATTCCCTGGTTGAATGCGCCACTAACATAAGGAATCTAGGCTATGGAAACCAGCCGGAAGACTTTGCAAGCGTTGAGTCTTGTCAACCATACCTGGTATCAGGCTGCAGTGCCTTTTCTGTATGAAAGGCTGCAGCTATGTCTTACTACGACGGAGCAGCTTAAAGAAGATGTCGAACAGCTGTTGGAACATCCCCTGCGCAAGCGATACCTTCAATACCTGCGTCGGCTTGATCTCGTCGGTCGAAGCGGAAAGCAAAGTCTCCAACTAAGTGCTCTGCAGAAAGGCGTTGAGGGACCAGTCATGCTGGATGATTTCCTTGATCGCGAGCTGTGGCAAAGGCAAAGGCACACTTTCCGGCTCTGTTCCTGGGAGACCACTACCCCCGACTATGCTCCACTCGCCAGGCTCATCGCGGCGGTGAGGAGCTTGAGAGAAGTGAATTTTGTTCGAGCTGTGCGGTTCCCGCAGGAAGTCCTGGATGTTCTGCACAAATACCACCCTTCCTGCAAGCTGAACTTGCTCTATTTCTACCTCCAAGCTTGGAAACACCAGGGTCTCAGCCATAGGGATATGGCAGTGGTCACCTCGCCGTGCCTCCACTCGATCCGCTGCTATTACTACGGCAACGCCGGGAATAAGGACGTAATCGAGTCAGCCATCCTGCGCTTGCTGTGTCTGGCTCCAAATCTGAAAAGGGTTGATCTCGTACTGGTGCCAACAACTGACTTTGTGGACCGCCGTATCTATGCCTTCGAACCCACCCATGAAGCATCCACTGCCGTTGCCCGTCTCGAAACCTTGTCCTTTTCCCTAAACACAGTGATGTCTGTCCAGCGCTTCAATCAATGGCGTCAGAAAACCGACATAGCACATTTGCGTACCTTGAGCATCGGCCGTATTGATGAACCCACCGTGGCTCGAACCATTTGCGCGGTGGCACCATCCTTTCAGCGTCTCGAACGGCTCTCACTCAACCTAGGAATGAAACTCAGGCAAAGAATCAACTACTGGGGCTCAGTGGAAGAGATGATAAAGGCATTGCCGCCGCTCAAGGGACTTTGGCTGGCAGGAAACCGCAACGCGCCCTTCGTCAACAAGGTCTTGTCCAGACACGGTGCCACCCTACAGAGCCTGGGACTCGACTCACGCTATATTGAAGACGACTTGCAGCCGCAAAGCCAGAGACGTCCGTACTACAACGCGCAGGAAATTGCCCGTTTTGCGAAGAAGTGCCCCGTCCTCCGAGAGCTCCACCTCACCGTCCACCGCGTGCAGGGTCGACCTCCCGAGGTAAAGCTTTACAAAGCACTCGGTCGTTTCCCTTCTCTGGTGCACCTCTGTGTGAAGCTTGATTGCGTCCCCAGCCCAGTCGACCCTCGTGACAATCTGGATCCTTCCTCTGTGCCGAAGCACCTCGCCCATTATGGCTTTGCTATAGCCCGGGAAGCTAGAACATTCTACATCAACGCAGCCATTGATGAACCGTTGGCGAAGAGCATATTCAACACAATACTCACATCCCAATCCACCGGGCGCCTCGCCAGCCTCAGGCTTCTTCCAACTTGCGAACTGCGACCTGGGACCCGCAACGTATGCGTACCCGATCAAAGCGGATGTCTTTTCTCCTGTTTCGCGGTGACCCGACCCTCCAATTCTGATCCCTGTGTCCTCAACATCAACAGGATTTGCAAACCGCCTAAATTGCCCACCTGGAATTCTCGCCTCAGGGTTGGAGACTTTTACTATTCCTTGCGCCCGGATGTGGTGGAATGGATTTGGCCCAGAGGTGTTATCAAGAGCTTCCCGTTGCAGGACGTATGAATCGACCATCGACTGTCTGAATCATACTCGTTGACAATCGCGAAAGGAAATTGATAACTACTTTCAGTGTCTATGCGGGGGATGCGGATCTTTGTTCTCTGGTCTCCCATCCTTTCACGAGGCACAATCGATCCACTATTTTCTTGAAATATCTGGCAGGGAGGAGAATGGTTTTGCTTGTTGGGTGAGATATTTGAATGGCTAGATTGCCACCAAAGATTGCTCTTGAATTTATTGGAAGAATGGATTCGCATTGCCACAAGGGTCTAGGCGAACCTGAAACGCAAATATGCAGCTTCTTCTAGGTGGATCTAAGCAGTTCCCATCAAGCTTCGTTGCAGATGTTGCTTTGTATTAGAGGTTGGTTCAATGGAGTTAATTTGACATTTCTATTTCTTTCTCCCGCACCTAAAGAAGACTCGAAGGTAATGGACATGCTCTACTCGCTGATCCAGACCGGTCAAGAATCTAAACATTAAATGATATCTATTGTGTATGGCACTTCTATGTCTATCTTTGCTCCATCGACCTCAGGGGTGATCGATGACAGTCCACTCGCCCACAGTGCAGTTCTGAACACCTCATTATTCAACTTCCTCCTTATTGCTCTATTTATAACATACAAACTGGTACAATCAAAACTCAACATGTAATTTCCTCACTGGATGGCAGCCATAATCCCCTCAATCTCACCACTAACATCCTCCACCATTTCGCGCACCTCCTCCTCCGTCAAAACGCCACCTTCGACGCGGACACCAAACCCAATGGTATCCGTACCAGGATCAGGCCCAATATCGATATAAAGATTCTCATCAGGCAGGTACGACGTATCCAGCGCCGATACCGAGGTCGTCTCTCCGCTTTGCTCCGGTAACGGGGCGTCGGGTATGAAGTCCGTTGGCACACCGATTCGCAGAGGTTGGAAGAGATCTGGGTCACCTCGCGCAGAGGGCTGGTGCATCCAGAGCAGATTAACCCAGGTATTGAACAGTGGTTCTCTACCCCTGGTACTGGCCCATTTAAGCAGGATATCGCGGAGGCAGCTCTGCTCGTAGAGCACACGTTCTGCAAGGGAGGTTTGGATTGCTTGTACTTCGTCCAGTGCACTGCGCTCAGCTCCGGGGGCGGGGAATGTAAACGGGGTAACGTTAAGACAGGGTCCGGAGAGCCTCTCGATGTTATTGAACGAGGCGGAGCGACCTGTCTGGTACAAGCCTATGGTGGGGGTTTGGACTCCAGTCATTCTTGCGAGGCAGCGGGATACGGCGAGTAGGACAACGCTCTGGAGACTGAGGCCTACAGAGCGACAGGTACGTTCTAGTTGGGACAGGTTCTTGACCTTTTCCCAAACACCAACGAATGATTGCCTGGGTAGTCGTAGTTCCTTGTCCTTGGGCATGATGATTGTGGGAACGCTGGAGCTAAGCTGCGAAGACCAGTAGGTTTCTTCGTCGACTTCTCGCAAAGAGCGCGTGGCGTGATGGACAAAAGAGGGGAAGTCCGGGGTTGACTCCACTGATTGCCCGCAGTAGAGCTTTGCGAGCTCGGAGACAAACATCGGCATCGTCCATGCGTCGTATGCAGCGTGATTGATGAAAATCTGAATCCCGTCCTTGTCACTAGCCTTCAGAAGACGAAGGCGGACAGGAGGGACAAACAAGGATGATGGATTCAACCCCTCTTGCCTAGCCTGGATTTTTGCTGCTTCTTCAATGCAGGTGGGAGAGTCAATGACCTTGAAGATCTCCGCGTTCTGTGGTGCCTGTTTGAGGACGACCTGTACGGCCATTGAGGGCGAAGTCGCGGCGAAACAAGTTCTTAGAATGGGATGTCGTTGACGTAGTTGATCCCACGCCTTATCAAGCTTAGCACTATCGATACGTTCCGTGCTGTAATAAGACCAGGCAGGTTCGAACAAGGTCCGTCCTGACTTCAACCAGCTGGCAAGATGGTACAACTGACCACTGAGACACGGGAGGATGGTCTCGACTGCGTCCTTGCTTAGCCCCAGCCGCTGAAGAACTGCCTTTTCCACGGCGTCGTAGTTTTCAATCAACGGCTCCTGAGTTTGAATGCGTTCCTCGACTGTGGATACAATCCGTGAACTAATACCCCGTAGGGTATTTCCTTGCAAAACATCAGCCACACTTGCCTTTAATCCTCTGCTTCGGCAAATAGAAGCGATGCGAATGGCAGACAATGAGTCTAATCCAATGTTGTAAATGCTGGTGCTTGGCATGATACTGTCAACTGGAACGCCGGCCACCTCAGCGAGGACATCACGGACAATCAACTCGTGTGCAGGTGCATCAGACTCGCTGTCACCTCGTTCTGCTTCCTTAGTCCTGGACAATCGAAGAGGGAGTCCACCAAGTGGCTCTGGAGCAGCAGTGGCGCATCTGGTAGGATGATCAACGATGTCTTGGAATGCTGTACAAAAGTCCATCATGAACTCATCAAGCGCCTGTTGGCACATGTAGCGACCGTCGCACGAGGCACTGACGACGATAGCTTCTCGGCCGTGATCTACCTCAAAATTGAGCTTATGTTCAGCCTGTGCAGCGTATCCGTCTGTTTCGAAGGGTCTCCATATCTGCTGTTCATCCAGCGCGACAGTTGTAAGATCAGCGCTTTTCTGGAATACAAAGAGTGTGTCGAATAGCGAGGCAGCATTCATGCCATGCTCTTGCCTCAAAGCCTTCTGCACATCCTTCAAAGGCGCATGTTGGAAAACCTGCGACTCAGCGGTAAGTTGTTGGACTCGTTGGGCCATCTCTCTGTTGCTCAGGAATTTAGGCTCAAACGACAGTCTCTGAGCTACAGTGTTAAACAGCGGGCCAAGGGTCTGTTCCGCACCAGGAACTGGTAATAAGCGACCAGCGAGGACTTGACCGAAGACCACATCGCGCTTCCCGACCAGGCAAGCGAGGACCTTTGCATATGCCAAGAGGGCGACACTTTGAACGGTTACCTCCATGGCCTTGCGACTTTCAACGACCTTCTCCAAGTCAAGGCCAATTTTGCGCTCCGAAAGAAGCATGCGCTCAGTGGCATCGGATGAGGACAGCGCAGGAATCTCGACAGGTTCGTAACCAGCCAGTCTCTTTGTCCAGAAAGCACAAGAGCCATTCTGACCTTCCAGAATGTGGTGTGCAATATCAGAAAATTGAGGCCGCTGTGCCGTAGCTTGGCCGTGGTAAGCGGCAGCCAAATCCTCAAAGAGGAGAGGCAACGAGGCACCATCGTAAAGAGCATGATGCATGAGCACAACAAAAAGCTTCTCATCTGCCATATCAGCGAGTACAAATCTGAGTGGTGGAGTCTCGAAATCGGCCACTTCACGGAAAGAGTAGAGGGAGGTGAGCTCTGCGATGACATCCTCGTTCGAGGACAATGTGATTTCCTTCCACTGTAGAGGAGGATTTGTGTGCACCGCGCCAACCCAGATGACTCCATTTTCAGTGATAGGGTGGAACGAAGTACGGAGAATATCGTTTTTCGAGACGACCTCTGCAATAGCATCCTTGAGGCGATCAATGTCAACGCAATTGCTGAGTCGAACAATGTGCGGGTGTACATAAACCTGGGAGTCAGATCCGAGAGTCTGAGTGATCATGCCCGCTTGCAGAGGCGTGCATTCAAACATTGCCGCGACTGAATCTCCAGCACCAAGAAGACGAACGTTGTCACGGTGAGCTGCAAGCGAGACTCTGGCCTTCTTATCTTCGGAGCGTGCTGCTTGACGTCCCCCAGCTGAACGCTCATCAATATGCTTGGCTAAGGCGCCAACACACGGGAAGCGCATAATATCTGACGGTGCAACTTCAAACCGCAACTCGCGGAGCTTCCGTGCGAATTGGATAGCGGTCACCGAATCGATACCGAGGCTGATAAATGACGTCCCCTTCGAGACGTTCACCACGTCAAGAGCACAGAAAGCCGCCGTGAGGTCCCGAATCTTTGTCTCAGTCGTAGACCAGGTTGCCGCGTCCCATTTCACCGCAGTATCGCGTGAACCGGAAGCTCCAGAGCCAGCAAGACTGAAGCTGTCCAGCGCAATGTCGTCTCCAGACAATAAGGCTGATACCAGCGCGTCTAGTTTCTCAACAAATTCTTGTCCGCGGTCGGCCGAACCGAAGGAGGCCGAAAAGCCACAGTGAACGTACACTTCGTCCTTCTCATGATTCGCTTCGACTTCGACAGCAAGCGGGTACTCAGAAGGCATGTTACTCTCAAGCTGCTCCCAGAAATTGTGCTTGGGTGCTGTCGTGCTACGGATGTAGGAGAAGAGGCAGTCGAAGAGAGGCTTTTCCGACTTCAGCCAACGCTGGATACGGCGCAACGAGGTGTGTTGATACTCAAGAGACCGGGCGGTTGATTGGTGAACGGACCTGACAACCTCAGCGACAGTTGTCAAGCCATTGGTATTCAATCGACCCGGAATGGTGGTAATACACGGCAGGAGCACGGAATCCGCCCCCGGAACTGCCACAGCCCGACCGGAGAGGACAAGTCCGTAAGTGACGTCGGACGCGTTGACTCGATCAGCCAGGAGAAGGGCAAAGAGTGCTTGCATCAGAGACGGAACAGTGGTGTGCAAATTGGCTGAATGACGTTCAAGTTCAGCCAGGCCAGCACGGAGCTTTCTGTTTATGAAGGTAGTCTCCTCCACAGCACCTGTGTCAACACGGAAGATTGTAGGCTGACAATCACTCAACGCGCTCACCCAGTGTTGCTGGGCCTTTTCCTGGTTCTGACCATATACATTGTTGATAAAAGCAGCCGGTGAGCCTCGCTGGATCACCGCATCTCCTACATAGCGCGCTGCAACATCCTCCATGAGCATCGAGAAAGATTCGCCGTCATAAAGAGCGTGGTGAATTGCGATGAACAAAGCCAATGGACGTTTTGCCGACGATGTTGCCAAGTGGAATCGTACTGGAGGGACGTCTGTGATATTTTCGATAATACCGCGAGAAATCTGTTGCTGCTCCCCTCGTTGTTGTGTAATGCAATCCTCCAGACTGTCATATTCGTTTTCTGTCCATGACATCGGACATCCAGGAGTGAAAACAACTTGCACGATTTCTTTCTCCAGAGGAGCAAAACAAGTTCGGAGGATCTCATTATTGTCAGCAGTATCTTGCCATGCGCGCCTCAGTCGCTCAGCGTCGAGGCCGGGATCGAGCTTGAGAGCAATATGGTTGACATAAAGCTGATCCCCTTCGCTATTGATGGACCGTGCGACAAGACCCTCCTGAAGAGGAAGGCATGGCCGTACGGCTACCGGGCCGGAATTTGCAGCCGAGGGATAGCTCCGGTGGTACTCGGCGTCGAGCTCAGCGAGTCTCTTCGTCAACTCCGAATTGTGCGGATCTGCCGCGGCCTCGGTTGTCTTCCTGGGCAGCAGAGCAAGCTGCTCGACGACTGGGTTGCCCATCACAAGGGCGACAGTAGCGTCATATCCGATATTCCGGAGCTTCACTGATAAGCTGATTGCACTCAAGCTATCCAAGCCAATCTCAAAGATATTGGTTAATGGATTGATGCTCCCACGTTCAACCTTGATCACAGCGCAGATTTCATTGACTACAGCTTCTTCATCGGAAGTTAAAGGCCTACCAGTGGAACCAGCAGTGTCGGTAGTTCCTGGGTTGTTGCCTTGTAGAATGCTGGCAAGGGGCAAACTTGAGAAGATGCTGTGCAGCTGCTTGATATTTGCCTTCCCTGACATTGGAGCCAGTGGGATATATGTGATTGGCAGGATGATCTCGGGAACCATGTAGGCAGGCAGCTTCCGCTGGCAGGCGTCCCGGAGTTCCTTGCCCAAGGATGCCATGTCAGACTGAATTAAGGTGGCATCTTCGCTATGCTGACGGCTCCTGTCACCAACTCGGGCAATGAACGAGATGAGCTGCGCTCTCGCTAGACTGGGATGTTTCGCAACCGTGGTAACTACGCCGATCTCAACGGGTGAAGAGGAACGAATAACCTCAGAGACCTCCCCGAGTTCCAACCGCTGCCCGCGGATCTTGGTTTGGTCGTCGCCTCGACCAACGTATTCCACAGAGTCATCGAACATCAAGCGACCAATGTCTCCGGTTCTGTACATCTTTTCGCCGTCAGGGCCTCGCACAAAACCGGTCGCATCCGGCCTGTTTAGATATCCGTTGCCCACAAGGTCACCGGTGAAACACAATTCTCCAGTTTGACCGCGAAGGGCGTAGTCCATGGTGCCAGGGATCAGAACATGGCAAGTACAGGCGCTCAAAGGATGTCCAATATTCCGAATGGTGGTTTCTTTGCCAACGAGCGCAAATGTACAACCAATAGTGACTTCGGTTGGTCCATACGCGTTGGCTAGGGCGACATGCGGCAACCCAGCCCAAGTGTCCAATACTCTCTTGGAGATCTTCTCTCCTCCAACACTCAGGTATTTGAGTTCCGGACACAGTTCTGGCCGTAGATTTGTCTGGTCAACCAAGGATGGTACCATGCTGGCGTGAGTGATGCCCCATTTCGTGATTGTCAACTGCAAGTCATCCAGGAGCATTGTTCGCGCAGCAGTTACGGTGGCCATGCCGTGACGCCAGGCGAAGAACATTTCCAACAGATGGACATCGAACGCCCGGCTGGCTTGGGCAAGATACCGTCCTCGACCACCAAGTTCCAGTGTGGCTGGCGCCACTCGACAGACGAATTCCGAGAACGATTCGATAAACGACGACAGATTCGCCCTTGACACCATGACGCCCTTAGGCTTCCCTGTAGAGCCTGACGTGTAAAGCAGGTAGGCATTGTCTTGTGGATCACTTGAATAAGCCCGATTGTCAGTGGGCATGCCTGCCAGCGAATCAACGAAAGAGGGATCGTCAATGCACATCACACGGCACGTTTCGGGGACGTCGCAGAAAGTGCCCGCAAATGCGGACTCGGTAAAGACAAGCGGGCAGTTGCCATCCTCGATGAGAAATGCTTTTCGGTCATTCGGGAGATTGTCGTCAATGGGGAGATAGGTATTTCCCGACTTGAAGATACCGACAATGACGGGGTAAGACGGAAGATTTCGTCCCGCGCAAACGGAAATCATTCTATTTTTGTATCCCAGCGAGGCGATGAAGGCCGCCACGCAGTTCGCCGCAGCGTTGAGCGTACCATAGCTCATACTCTGTTTCTCGATGCCGCTTGCGCCGATGCTGCTGGCCACTTCGACGGCTGTCCACTCCGGATGTTCACTGGCGTTGAGCTCAAGCCAGTGTGTTGGGCTGAGGTTAACCGAGTTCCTAACTGCATCACTCACATGCTGCGACGATTCTGATTTGAGCGAGCGAGGAAGGTGATTGACGAGTTCCCGTAGCTCCTTATCTGGGTTCGCCAACATCGCGCTGACAAGACTGTCAACCTGACGAACAAAGACAGAAAGTTGCTCATGGCTCATGAGAGAGGCATCCGAAGATGCTTCTAGGATTAGAGATCCATCAGCATTTTGCAGTACATTGAATGCCATAGGGTGCTCGACGTGCAACCCGATTGGATCCTCAAGCCCACGCCACAGACCATGGTCAGTAGCGGCGTTGGCCTCTGCACCCGCCGGGTGGAACGTGAATACTGCCGGATACAAGGGCTCGCCACGAGGCCGTCTGAGCATCCTGCGCACCTCGCGAGCATGTATATGACGGTGCTTCCTCGACTGGGCAGAGACACGCTGCTGTTCTGCGAGGACTTCTCGCGCAGTTCCTGTGGGGTTAAATGGGACTGGCACAACGGAAATCAAGGGACCAATGCCATTATCCAGGTCGGCATGCAGCACACGATCAGACACTGTCTCCGCAAATACAGTCGCCGGAACGCCAAGGTAACTCAACGAGACGAAACCCCATGCCGCGCGAATGAGGGAAGCAATGGAGGAGACACCGAGCTCGGCCGAAAGGGATTGAAGCCTTTCAAGAGGCTCGGTCATGGGTATTTGCTCGGAGATGAGATTATGCTCCTGCGCGGCGCTCTCTGGCGTCCTCTTACCAGTCAAGTCCGGCCAGGCGGGGACATCAAGCTCAGAGAATTTCTGCAGCTCAGAGTTCCAGAAACTTCGGGTCGCGGCAACCATTTCCTCTGTCGGAAGGATCTTGGAAAGAGCACTCCTAAGTTGATACCTGGTGGGTGGTTTGCCGGTATATGCAGAGCGTAAATCCTTCTCGAGCAGATCTAAGGAAGGTCCGTCATGGATAGAATGGTGAATAGTGAGTACCATAACCCGTTCTACACCCTTGTCCATAACAGTAACTGCCCAGGGGGGCTGCCTGAAGTAAGTCTTTTGATGCGTCTTCATGACACCTTCGATGCGAGAGCGAAGCAGTCGATCCCACTCATGCTCTTCACACACCGCATACTCCCAATCGAGAGTGGGGTGATCATAAATGACTTGCAAGATGGAGAAGTCCAGTTCGTCCTTACGAGTGCTGTTATCCACCTCGGCGACAGGAATGAACCCAGTTCGCAAGGCCTCGTTCTTTTGACAAAGTGCAAGCCAGGCTTGTTTCAACCGTGTCACATCAACAGACGTGTCAAGAGAAAAGAAGTGATTACTCCAGTACAGGTTGTAAGTGCCCATTGTCTCACTGAGCAGGCTCTCCTGGATTGGGGTTGCTCGCACGGCGAAAAATTCGTCGTCTACTTTCGACGCCACGATGTTGTGCCACTGATTGTTGAAATGGTTAATATCAAACTCAGCAGCCGGCGCTTCAAGAGCCTCGGGAGAGGATATGGATTGGATCAAGTCTTGTACTGTGACAGAGTTGAGAACTTCAATGAACGAAAGTTGATACCCGGCCTCTTTGAGCCTTGATGCGAGACGAACTGCGTGGATAGAGTCAATACCTAGACTTCTGAGCCTGCTCGCTTTAGTTATAAGAGAAGGCGAAATATTGGCAAGCGAGGCTATCGTGTGCACAATCTTTTCCATTGCGTCGGATGTTACTGGGTCGTCCGTCGGTTGACCTGCAGCATTGTTTTGAGGATTCATCCGACTCTCCCAGTCTTCGATATCCACTGAAGCATATGCAGCTTGCAGCGCGCGACGATCTGTTTTAGCAGACTGAGTGCGAGGAATCCTCTTGACTACGAGGTAGACAGACGGGATCATGTGAGCAGGGAGAGCCGTATGTGCCTTCTCTCGTGTAGAGAGAGCTATCTCGAGAGCAACATCGTTGAGTAGTAGAAGGTCGCCTTCACCCGCATTTGGTGCAGAGACGAAAGCAACGACAACCTTGCTTGGTCGATCGGGACGGTTAATGACGAGCGTCTCGATATTTTCAACCAGAGGGTGGCATCCGCGCAGCGCGAAGCTGATCTCGCTCAGTTCAACACGAATACCGCCAAGTTTCACCAAGTCGTCAACCCGGTTGATATACTCCAGCGACCCGTCAGCGAGCATCCGAACAAGATCTCCAGTGTAGTAGAGAATTTGTCCAGCCTCGTCGCTCCAAACATATTTTGCCTTGGTGACATCCTCTTGGTTCAAGTATCCCGGAGAAAGTTGTGGACCGCCCAGCGCCAACTCCCCGACGGCGTTCTTCATCACAACTTGCCGGTTCCTGGTGACGAAGACCGAAACGCTTTCCATGGGCCAGCCGACATTGGCGCTCTTGATGTCCCTGCACTCGTTCCCGAACTCTCGTACGGTTGAGACGATTGTCGCTTCCGCGGGGCCATAGGTGTTGTAGGCTCTCATATCAGTGCCCCAGTCGTCGGCAACAGGCTGTGTCAGTTTCTCGCCGATCATGGTGATCACCTCCAGCGTTTCACAACTTTTTCTCGGGACACCGGCGGCGAAGGCAGGAGTAAGATGCGCATGGGTTGCTCGCGTGGTGTTCGCCAACTTTGCAAATGAGCCGAGCATAATTTCTCTAGTTGCAGAGATCAGCACTCCTCCCAAGCTCCAGGCGTAGAAGATGTCCTGAATTGACACATCGAACGTGTATTGAGAGAATTGCAAGCATCGCACAACACCGCCAGAAACGTCGGATGGTATGTCCTTCTTGAGCGACTTGAAACAGGACACAGCAGCTGAGTGCGTGATAGGCACGCCCTTAGGAGCACCAGTGGTTCCACTCGTCCAGATCAGGTATGCTATGCCCGCCGGACTTGACAAGTTCTTCGAGCTGGCTCGGCCGATGCTCGGCCAACTGACCAGCGGATCAGCGTACTTACTAACATCAACGACATCGATATCAGTGGGAATGGCATCTTTCGGTTGCGCTCCATCCTCGCTGGAGACAAGAAGCAGTCTAGCTCCAGTTCGTTTGATCAGATCATGCCGACGTTGTGCAGGAGAAAATGTATCAATGGGGCACCATGCGCCGCCAGCTTTGAGGATGCCGAGTATCGCAATATACATCGCCGGGCTCTTCTCGATACAAATGGGTATTACTGTGTTTGTCAAGTGGTCGTAGGTCTCACAAAGATATGCTGCCAAATTATCAGCCCGTGCATTGAGCTCCCCGTACGTCCATGAAATGTTTCGCGGATTTTGATCATCATCGAGGTCGTATTTGAATAGAAGTGCCATGTCGTCTGGATGTAAATTTGCGTGTTCCTCAAATTTGGTGTGTATCAGAGCTCCGTTGGAAACTTCTTCGGCCATCTTCGGCGTTGGGTTGTATAATGCCTTGAGGTTAGGACGGGTATACAACAGAGCGTTCTCGAAGTCTCCATCCGGATTCTTAATGATAAAAGCAACGATGTCGTCAAATTGATGTAGCATCACCTCAGCCCCGTCGCGGTCCAGCTGAGACAGACCAAAGTTTGCGCGCAGGGTCAACGACGAGTCTGCGGCGGGCCAAACCTCAATCATAACGGCGTAATCGTTCGCCATTGGAGGATGCTCGATCGACTTCCATAGACCACTAGTGCTGGAGCCGGCACTGAAGTCCTGGTAGGCAAGAACCGTGTCATAGGGAAGCCTACCATCAGCGGTGACTAGCGATCCGAGCCGCGGTTGTAGATGCGATAATGTCTTTGCGTTCACACTCGCCAAATGAGCCACGACGGATTTGTTTGTCCACAATTTTCCCCCGGCCTTGGGAATCTGCCCGAGCGCCAACCTAGTAGGAATCGTCGTGAAAGTCGGACCAACACAGATTTCGGAGTCAGGATCGAAACGCCCAGATACAACGCTACCCATGACCACGTCTTGATCTTGGGTGCCGGTATACGCGAGTAGAAGAGAGGCCCAGGCTGCTTGAAGGACTGAAAGTGGTGTGGACCCGATTGCTCTGGATCGTCGCTTAAGAATGTCATGTGTCGTGCGAGCAGTGATTTCGACGCAGTCAGTAGTCTTAACAGCTGGAGATCGGTAGGCGGTAAGAGAAGGGAAAGCAATTGGCGAATAGTTATTCAGATATTCCTTCCAAAAGTTGGAAGTTGCTGTTTGATTTGGCTGAAAATGGTTTACAACAACGTGCTCTAGCGACGTTCGGCGTCCCGGAGGGTGTCCGTTATAAACAGAAGACACGTCCTCCAAGAGAAGTTGCAACGAGCCCCCATCGAATATGCCGTGGAACATGCTCAATATGATGACCTTGTCTGACGGCTCGAGCAGTGATAGCTTCCAGGGGGAGTCCAGGAAAATCGTGTTTTCAGCCTCTCGAAGGGCTTTGGTCAGGACATCTTTGTGCATGCAATCCCCGGAAGTCTGATAGACAGCCCAGTCCGGAGCTGCTGCTGCATCTTCTTTGAGAATACATTGCGCAAAGGGAGCCATGTCATTGTCAACCCAGCAGAAAATCGTTCGGAAAGAATCATAACTTCGGATCACCGACTCCCAGGCCTTCTTGAGCCGTTCAACGTCCACATGAGGTTCAAGTGAAATCACAGAATGGTAGATGTACGACCGAGTAGCGAACGAGCTATCGGCTGAGCTACGTAAGAAGCTCGTTAGCATACCAGACTGCGTCTCCGTGGTGGGCAGGACAGTTTCAATCCTCTCTGGGCTTATTCCAAGCCTTTCCGCGCATGTCGAGTGGTTCGTGTCGTTGAATGCTTGCAGCTGCCGCTCCAAGGACATACATGAGTGATTCGCCGGCTGTCCATTGGTATGTCCTCCTAGGTTTGCTTTACCACTCAGAATGAGTGAAAGCAGCCCCTTTATGGTATCTGACTGTAGTACATCTCCCACCGATAAATTGTCGATAGATTGATCTCTCAGCTTCTGTAGTAATCGCATCGCGCCCAGAGAGTCTAAGCCTAGCGAATAGAGACACGTGCTGGGTTTGATCGCAGAAGTCTTCTCGCCAGAGGTTTGCGCAATGAGACTGACGACAAGGTCTCGTAGCTCCAGAGATTTCTCGTCCTCGAGCGCATCCCAATCGTCTTGCGCCGTGTCGCATGCTTCCGAAAGCTTGTTCGAAGGGAGGTAGGACTTGATACCACTATATTCGCCTTGTTGCAGCATGCTGTCAATAGCTTTACGGTCGACCTTACCAGAGCTTGATCGCGGGATTGCGTCAAAGAAGACATAGGAAGACGGACACATGTATGCAGCAAGATGACGGTGCGCACATTCATCGGCCAATCGGACAATCTCTCGTAGTGCGTCCTCGCCAAGCGAGTCTGTCACAATGCATGCCATAATTTGCTCACTGCCTTGTACCGTTGCAACACGCTTGGGGACCACCGCCACAACCTCACGCACTCCAGTCAAGGTAGCAAGGACAGACTCAATCTCCCCCAGCTCGACTCGCCGACCGCTGATCTTCACCTGGTCAGATGTGATTCTCCCGAGGAACTCGATGACTTGCGCGCCTTTCTCATCCCAGACGATGCGAGCCATATCACCAGTTCGGTAGAGGTATCCGTACTCAGGACTGTGGACAAAGGATTTGGCAGTTTCTTTCGGGCGATTCAAGTAGCCCTGGCTGACCTGTGGCCCTCCAATTGCGAGCTCTCCAGCAAGGCCAGCTGGAATAGCTTTAGGGGTATGGGAGGTCGGGTCGAGGACGAAAATTGAGCATGTCGGCAGTGGCTCGCCGATGATTGATCCACGGGTACGATACTGGACTGGTGCGAGGAATGTGCAGTTAATTGCTGCTTCAGTAGGCCCATATGCGTTGACTAGCATCCTTGGCGTCGAGGCAGAGCCCCCGTTCAGGTCGTTGTTGTGCGCCTTTTGGGAGAAGTTGTCGATGACTGTGCGATTGAGCTTTTCTCCCATCGTCCACAAAGATTGAAGGGTGGTCAATCGGGAAGGTCGAAGGAGTGCTGCTAGGCTTGGCGTTGCCATCATCACGGTGGCTCTGGCCTCGTTTATTGTTCCTTCCAGGTCAGTAAGCGTTAAGCTTCGTGGTGCCGAGCAGAGAGTGCCGCCACTACTCAGCGTGACGAATATCTCCATGAGAGACGGGTCGAACGTAGGGGACGCGAATTGGAACCATCGGAAATCGCCAGCTGAGGCGCCTGGAAGTGGGATAGCCGTCGCGTGGGACTCTATTGAACAGGTAACTGCAAGGTGACTGACTTGTACGCCTTTGGGCTTGCCTGTAGAGCCGCTTGTGAAAAGAAGGTAGGCAATCTCATTGTGGTCGATGTCTGGAGGCTCAAAGAATCTGTCTTGGGTTGAAATCTCATTATGCTCTCCGGAGAAGTGCTTCCACCTAGAGACTTCAGCCACGTTGACCCAGGTGGGCCTTGATATTGTGTCATCGGCTGCGTCTGGGAGCCATGGCCCAGAGGACGGTTCCTCACTGTTACCAAGTATCACAGGGGAGTCGATATCCTGAAAGATTTCGCGGACTCGCTGAGCTGGAGCATCCGTAGGAATGGGAGAAAATGCATAACCGGCTTTGAGGATTCCGAGATACGAGATGTAAAGTTCGGGTGAAGTTGACATATAGACAGGAATGATGCGACTGCCAGTTTTGCGCGTATCGTGTGAGAGGAGCGTTCTAATGTGGATTGCCAAGGACGTGGCTGCAGCATCGAGAGCGGCATAGGTTAGGGTGCTATGCTCGGCAATAGAGCTGGCTGATGGCAAAGAATGGACAAAGTCTAGTGCAATGGCACTAGGGCGTTTCTGGGCACAGCCCTCGAAAGCAGAATGAAGAAGGAATGGTTTGGAACGGTGCGGCGTTTGCGCAGAATCTTCGTCTCGTAGAGGGGGTATCATCAAAGGCGGAAAATTAAGGACAGACAAGTCTGGAGTCTGGTCAACCGGCAAAGAGTGTACACATCCAATGGATTGCTTCATATGGTACGCCATCGTCTTCAGCAGCTGGGCCACTGCTCCATCAGGGATCAGTCGCTTTGGATAAGTGAAGCTGATCTGGAGGTCGTTGTTGGACATCCGAACGTACAACGAGAGACACTACCATATACGTTAGCTATTGTCTCTCAACGTTTTGAAGCACACTGACGTTTGTCTCTGCCAAACTGCTGAGATCGGTGTCACCGTTCTCGGGACAACTGGCCAAAGCTAAGTCCAGAGCGAACTGGACCTCATTTCTGTCGTAATATGAAAAGTCGAGTTCACGCACTGCGCATTGCCGTATTGGCTGCACCTCCAGCGTTTGGTCTGTCACAGTCACGGAAGCGCATATGAGAGCCTGCGATGGTCCTGTCGAAGACTGGCACGAGATGGCAAAAGCAACATCTTCGAGACCAGTGAGCGCGCATACAAATCGAGCGTATCCTTCTATCAATCTTTCCGCGAGATCCCCGCTAACATCGCTGGGGCCGATCTTTAGCCAGGAACTTTGTCCAATTGAATCATCCGTTGGTCCTTCGGCAGCATATTGGTCGATAGTGTCTAGAGCAGGAATCTTTGTCACAGGAACAATGCCAGCCACATTTGATCCATTTGAAGCATCACTGTGAGAGCCGTTGACGTGGTTCGTGGTTTCCGTTGGAGCTGTGAGCCCCTCATCCGCGGAGTTTGTACCTGCCATGGCTTCAGTCGACTGCGGGCGGAATTAGCACGCACCTAGGATAAAATCAGTCGCACACTGGAATGTGGTGTAGTGCTCGAAAGCCTCGAAGGATGGCGGCACGCGGAGGCTTTTGAAGACATGGAAAAAGCAAACCATTTCATGAAGATCAACACTTCCGAACTACACTTTTTCCCTGCGAGCAAGAACTCTGCCCCTCGCCGGTAGTTGGAGTGGAACCTGGAGGGGTTACAGGTAATTTCATTGGATAAATCCCGCAGCTAAGAAAGTTCCGCGATGGTTGACTAAAAGGAATGACGATGATGTGCCAGAAAAGCTGCCAGAACTGGATGCGATTAGCCACGTTGGGCAACGGATCAGCTGATAATACGCGCCAAGACGCGTCAGGAACAAAAAGCACCTCATTTCTCAGGCCATTATTCCTCCGATTGCGCCCGGACTCGGGATCATTATCTGATTAGATCATCTGATTAGATTTGATTCGTTTAGTTTGCAAAACACAGCCCTATTTTTTTGCATCACTGCGTCTGTACTGGGATCTAAGGGTTATGATATTTTCTAGCGGGTACTGGTTCTGAATACCTTACCACCTGTTTATGTTTTCCTTCTTCTTAGGCAAATTGTCCAATAAAATCTAATGATGTCCCTCATTTCAGGGCTCAACATTTTGAATGTACTTATGCCAGTACACTCACTAGCACCGACTCTGGCCATAACCATTAGATGCCTGGACATGTCCTCTACACGACAACTTTAATAAGAAACCGAATTGTACTACGACTCGCGAGGGCGAGCAGAAGCCTGTTTTGTTGCATTTCTGGCCTATGGTGCGGTGGGACGCTCCACAGGAAACAGGAACCGAAACGTGGTTCTCCCTCACATTGAGAGAAAAACCAACTTAGCGCCGCGATAGGGACACCACCCATTCGCATTCTTCGTGAGCGGCATAGGAGGACCACCTTGCGCCAAAGCGTTAAGTTCAACTGACATGTAGGGTCTCATTGCTGACTGCAAGGCTGTATGTAGTTCGCCATCCATTAAAAATGATCAGCTTTATCCCACACGTACAGCTGGATCATTGCTCTCTTTGAACAACATCCACGGAAGTGTTCTGGAGACAGTTGACACAACTACTCCGTAACTCCGTAGAGTTGATCCGGCTCTTAACGCACTGGCTCCGGGACAATTGTTATCTGATCAAATGCAGCCCACGAGGATTCTCTCCGTCTATCTGATTCGACATTGTCTCCATGCCAAGGCTTTACGTGAAAAATCTGATAAGCGAGGCATACGCCATCGGGGGATGTTCACTACAGATTGGCTAACGGCTGTACAGTGGAGATTTTCTTCGAGAGAGCCACATGGATCGATTCCTCTCAGCTCGTCATTCTACACAGATGTGTCAGTAAAACATGCTAGTGGGCTCACAGCAATGCCAGGAAGAATCTGGATATCTGCAAGCATTGTGAACACGCCTTCTCTGTTAGGTACCGAGATCCGAGACAGCGACGACCGAGTTATGTATTATCTGAGGCGATGGCTTCGTTGGAAGCGTAGTAATATAAAACGGTTTTCCTTTGGTGGGTTTCGTATCTGAAGATCGACTTTTGTAGTCCGGGGTTGGTATAAGAGACAAAGACCTTAAAAAAATGGCGACGGTACGACGTCTGCAACAGACTCTTTCGCACCTTGAACCCCCAAAGGGGCCCCAACTGCTGTCGATCGTCGAAGGCCCAACCCAGCCAGAACTACTAGACATTACCCTCGGCGAACTTCTCACCCTTCAGAGCCTACAATACGGCGACTATGAGTGTCTCGTTTTCCCTTGGACCTGCGCGCGCTGGACCTACGCCGATCTCAAGGATGAGGCAGATTGGGTAGCTCGCGGCCTGCTGGCCATGGGGATTCAAAAGAGCGACCGGATAGGGATTATGGCGGGTAATTGCGAGCAGTACATCTCGGTTTTCTTTGCCGCTGCGCTTGTGGGGCCATTCTGGTGGTGCTGAACAATGCATATACCCCGTCCGAGCTGTACTATGCTCTCGGGCAATACAACGGTTTCAGCACATACGAACAAGTCATCCAGCGCGGTCTACCGCTTCCCAGCCATGCACTGCAGGACCGAGAAGCGGAGCTCCATTCTGCAGATGTCTGCAACCTGCAGTTCACCAGCGGCTCGACGGGAAATCTCAAAGCCGCCATGTTGACACATCAGTACATCAAGAACTAGTGGCCATGATAGTAGCTAACTGTCACAGCAATCTAGTAAATAACTCCCGCTTCATCGGCGACCGGATAGCGGGAAGGTTCGGAAGGTGGATTTACGCAAGATTGCGGCGGGGGTTTTCGAGAGACGGTTGGCAGCAATTAAGGAAATGTAGGCTTGTCTCACTTAATGACTGATGTATATACACTTGAATTCTTCTAACCTTTCTCATTTTCATCTCATTTTTACAGAGTTTGACTCAATGATAGAATTATTTCCCGGATAGACGCGGGTGAGCAGTACAGAAGAGACTAGGGGAGAAGAAATGCCCCACCGCACAATCAGATTAGATGGCCATCTAATCTGATGAAGAGTAACCAAAATCAACCAGTGCCAAATCCTGGCCAAGTACCAGAAAGTGAGACACTTCACACCTTCCTTTAATAATACCGATAATCGCTGTCCCTTGACAGCGTTCGTTTTCATTTACTGTAAATCCGAAAGAAAATAATGTACCAGTCGAGCCGATATTCGGCTCTGTGGGTCATCCACATCGACCGGAGTACACACCCACACAAGGAGGAAATTAGCCAAGCAATTCTGTCGTGAAATTTACCACTTGGAGTTTGAAAGGGATTATAGCGCACGTAGGAGACTTTCTGATTTGGCCATTACCTCCGATGAAGAAGATTCGCTAAGCCGAAACGAATCTATTCTCAAGGAGGGCAATCACAGGCTGACGGTTGCACTCTAGTGTGTCTCTATTTTTCAAATTTAGCTCTGACGGCTCTGACGGCGTCATTGATTGATAACAGGAACAAGATATCCCCACTTAGTCTGTCGTATTGCGACGTCGGACTCGGAGCCTCGGAGGATTTGAGAACAATCACAAATGAGTGGGTTGTAGTGGGACCTGCAGATAAATGCCGCATTTCAATAATGCAGATTGCAGAGAGTATCAGCTGTCTCCATTTGCAAAGCTGAAATAACACTACTGGTGTTGGCATTTGTCTCATTGCCAGATCAAGATGTGGCCGTGGAACGGCGTGATCAGATAACTTTAGTCGATATTCGGATCAGATAACAACCTGAAGGCATACCCTCCAGCCAAGGATACAGCCACCGTACTTTTACGCAACCTCTCCTAAGTCCGGCTATGATTGCGTAACAGTATTGAGATTTGTCCTTGGCTGTGCCGACAATCGACTGACCAAGATCAATTCGCTCATCTGATAAGGAATAGCCGGAAGTGGGGTTTGCGTTGCATCCCATGGTATTGTACAGGACACGATGGGCCCTGGCAACGATGGCATAGTAGTAGAAGATGAAATACACAGGTGAATTAAGAATAGGTACTCTGAGAAAGTAATCACTCGAGCCCGAAGCACTGAGACGCCAAGCGACATCCTTCGTGAATACGAATCTTCGGCTCACCGTTGAGTCCTATTCATTGCAGCTCTTTCAACAGGGCAAACCCAAGGCCTCTTTTATCTACCTCCATGCGCCATACCTCTCAATCCAATCCACCCTCGCAAGCACCGACATGCCATCAAACGAAGGCCTCATCTCCCTCGCGCGTCGCTTCCGCGTCCTCATCGCAGGCGCCTCATACGGCGGCCTCAGCGCAGCCCTCACCCTCCTCGACCTCTCCCGCGGCCAACTCGCCCGCTTCAACTACGACCCGGAGATCAAACCACCACAGCACCACATCCCCGTAGACATCACCTTAGTAGACGAGAAAGACGGATTCTGTACGCACGCACTTGGCCTATCCTAATACCACGAACTAGCTAACAGGTTCACTTAGACCATCTGATCGGATCCCCAAGAGCGCTGGTAGACGAGCAATTCGCCTCGGATACCTGGACGCGCTTCGCGGATATCAAGCCTCTCCAGTCGCCGCATGTGCGCTTTATCCGGGGTAGTGTTAGTGCTATCGACTGCCAGAGGAAGACGGCCACGATCCTCGACTCGGTGAGCGGGACGAGCAGGGAAGAAGGGTATGACTTTTTCGTTGCGGGGACTGGGCTGCGGAGGGTGTTTCCTGCTGTTCCGCAGAGTCGAACGCGGGATGCGTTTTTGGCGGAGGTGAGGAGGCATACTGCCGATGTGGTGAATGCTCGGCTGGGGGTCGTGGTTGTTGGTGGAGGTAGTTTTTTGTGCTTTGCTAGGTTGATGCCGTGGCTAATGCGATGACAGGCGCCGTCGGAACGGAAATGGCGACAGAAATCAAACTGCTTTATCCCCAGCTGCATGTGACGCTGATACACTCCCGTGAGCGTCTTCTCTCCGCCGAGCCTCTGCCGGACGACTTCAAGGACCGTGTGGGGACGGTCATTCGCGAGACGGGCGTGGAGCTCATCCTTGGGCAACGCGTTGTCAGTACCACCGCGGTAGAGGAGAAGACGGGGCGAGTCTGGAGTCTGACGCTGGCGGACGGCCGGGTCATCAAGGCGGGTCATGTCCTCAGCGCGGCGTCGCGGTGCACGCCTACCTCGTCGTATCTGCCACCTCAGGCCTTGGATGAGGAGGGTCACGTTAGAATTCAGCCATCGTACGTCTTGTCCTTTCCCTCCAGTGGACGATCAGCTGATGGCGCATGCAGTCTGCAATTCCCATCGACGATCCCGAATGCCAGCCACCACTTTGCCATCGGCGACCTGGCTGCCTGGTCCGGCGTCAAACGCTGCGGTGCTGCGATGCACATGGGCCACTACGCGGGGTATAATATCCACCAGTTGATACTGGCCGAATGCGTCGCCTCGAAGCCTGCCTTTCAGGAATTGCAGGAGATTCACCCCATGATCGGGCTGTGTCTGGGTAAGACGGCTGTGTCGTATCACCCGGTGGATGGAGTCAGGGATGGTGAGGATATCCTGGCGTCCATGTTCGGGGATGATATGGCGTACAAAGGTATGTCTAGTGCTATACAAGGAAGGGTAGTGCTGATGTGCATCTACACAGTGTGCTGGAATTATATGCGGCTGTCGGAGCCGTGGGATGCGTAACTCGTTGAGTACGCAGCAGGCTTTGTAGAATCGATGTCCAAGTATAATGGCAATACCAAATTACATCAGTCATGAGAAACATTATATCATACAATCAATCAGTTCTTAAAGCCTCCCTTCTCGACTTGGACTGGAGGTCCAGGTACGGCGCTTCCCCCAGACTACACACTCTGTCTCCCGCGCGCGCTTCGGCATAGTCGTACGTGGCACAGTGCCAGGTCGACCGGTTATCCCAGATAGCCAGGTCATTCTTGTTCCATTTGAACCGCACCTGGGCGTCGTGGTTTTGCGTGACCAGCTGTTTTGTCAGCCTCGATCATCACACAATGAACATATACTGCAGGCAACATACATTAAACAAATACTGCAGCAGCACGTCCGACTCGTCCTTGGTTACCCCGTTGATCCTCTTGGTGAATCCCTTGTTGACATATACGGATTTCCACCCGGTCACAGCTATCACCGTCAGCATCGCCATCACACTCACAGGAACAGAGGAGAACGTACGATTCGTCCGAATAACCGGATGCACAGCCTGCAACTCCTCACCCACATTCAACGGCGACCCCCTCACCCCCTTCCTCAGCGGATTCCCCAACCGCCTCGCCTCATCATGGAAGAAACTCGCATCATGCGTCGCCGTCAGCCCCTCCAGAAACGTCGCCATCGCCGGCGACAGCCTATCGTACACCTCGTACCCGGACGCCCAGAGGGTATCGCCGCCGGTCGGCGGGAGGGTGTGGATCTTGAGCATGGAGTAGTCGGAGGGGACGCGCTCGAAGCTGATGTCCGAGTGCCAGCCGACGGAGGCGAAGCGGCTGGTGTCGCTGAGCTGGTGGGTGAGGCCGCCTCCTTTCTTCTGTTTCTCGCTGCTGATGACGCTGATCTGGTCGCCTAGCTCGCTGCCTTCTTCGGTGAGGGGGTGGACATGCAGGCCGGAGGATTCGGGCTGTACTTGTTAGATCTGAGGGGTCACTGGCGGGAATAGGGGCTTACGCATCCCGCGAGAACGGTCAGTTTCTCCATAAACTCGCGCATCTGCTGCGGCGTGACATCCTGGTTACGGAGGAACACGACGCCCCGTTGGGAGACTGCGCCGTCAGTTCGGTCAACAGGAGCTATCGGGATACGTACTGGTGACTGCGAGATCGCGAATCAAGCGGTCGCACTCTGGGGATGATAGCATGTCAACTACCTGCAGGCCGGTGTACTCTCTTCCAATGACCGGAGTCACGTCCATATGAGAGAAGGAGTCCAGGCTGCCAGAGTACTCCAGTGGCCGGGAGATGGTTGGCTTGGCCAGTTCATGGCCTCCTCGGATGGTCTCTGCGACAGACGGCATTTCGCTTGCTTATGCTTATGCTTATGCTACGATAATATCAGTATCAGTGAGTCGATCAGAGTGTTGAAGTGTGGGAATATTCCAACTATATATCACGTACTATATAGGCATATACGACAACCCAAATGACACCATCATCCACTGACTCGGACTCGGGCTATCATGACCACCACTAGCAAACTAACTCACGAATTACCCGTCTAGACTGTCATTCGGTCTTAATTCCAGTTCCCCGCACAGGAGAGGGGCTCCAATCCATTAATGATCCAAAGAAACCACGGCGCTGTTCTCGGCGGGGCATCGGCGAAATTCTCGGTGCCACCAGCCTCTAACTTTGCTGCCAGCGAATTAATTGGTGGACTGGTAGTACCAGGCGATTTGCTTTTGTCTGTGAAGCTACCGAGCAGCTAGGTCATGTTACCCCTAGACGAAGCTAATGTCATGTTACTTTCAGGCGATGCCACATTTGGTGGCAAAACCTGGAGAATCCGGGGAAGAACCGCTGCTCTAGCTATAGTTACACATGACAGAATTGAGTCCGGGGAAGCTGTCGAACCATTCCTAGATATGACTCTTGAAATAATGAAAGGAAAAAACTCAAATAACCCAAACACAACCTGGTAAACCAAGTGGCTCATTCCAAGCCATTGGTTGGTTGTATGCAACAGGCTATCGATGATGTGCTCGGAGGACTTCTTTATGCCATTTTAGCTCGCATCACCAGATATTCATTTCACATTTAGCTTTGAGCATACATTCAGCAAGTAAGCTAGTACAGTACCTAAACTATCCAATATACATGTAGGCTGTAGCTACAAATATATATACAGGCTACAGCCAACACCCGACGACCACCCACCCCATTCCCAGCAACCACCTGGTAAGCACAACCAGATAAAATGGAAGACATCGAACAAGGCAAAGGCCCAATAACCTCGCACCCTAAAGACGGACCCAAATATGCCGAAGAAGAAGACACCCACTCCAAAATCTCCGTCGGGGTGGGCCAGTCCCAGCTCGCGGGCGTGACGCCGCCACACGAGTCCTACGAGGGATACCACCGCTTCGACCCGACGGCGTCGTGGAGTCCCAAGGAGGAGCGCAGCGTGGTCTTCAAGACGGATTTGATGTTGATGACTTGGATTTGTCTTATGGTGCCCTTCCTCCCCTTTTCCCAGATTTGTGATGACAGTACTGACTTGAGTGATAAGTTCTTCGGCCTCCAACTCGACCGCGGGAATCTCTCCAATGCATTGACGGATAATTTCCTAAAGGATCTGAACCTGACTACAAATGATTACAATAATGTATCTCTCCCCTCCATCCTTCATAAAGAAAACCGCTGATAGGGCTACAGGGAACAACAATCCAACTCGTCTGCTTCCTCGCCGCCGAATTCCCCGTGCAGCTGCTCACCAAACGCTTCGGCTTCAGGCGCGTCCTGCCCATCATGATGATGGCCTGGAGTCTGGTCTCCTGGACGCAGGCGTGGATGACCTCCCGGGCGTCGTTCTACGTGACGCGCGCGCTGATCGGCGCGTGCGAGGGCGGGTTCATCCCGGGCACGATTCTCTTCGCGACGTATTTCTATAAGACGGGGGAGTTGTCGGTGCGGTTGTCGTTTTTTTGGTCGACGCTTAATGTAAGTCGCTACACCCCAAATTGAATGGCTGGTGATGCTGGTGCTGACGGTGTAGGTTGCGCGCATTATCTCCTCGTTGCTGGCTGCTGGCATTCTACAGTTGCGCGGTGTCCGCGGCCATACGGGGTGGTTCTGGCTGTTTCTGATTGAGGGATTGTTGACCTTTACTATTGGCTTGATTGTATGTCTCTGGATCTGGCTGATGGCTGCGCTGACCGAAGCAGAGCTTCTTCTACCTCCCTGCCTCCCCCACTAACACCAAGAGCGTGCTCTACCCTCGTTCCTGGTACACCGAGCGCCAGGAAGTTATCATGATCAATGTAGGTCATCACTTTAACTATTGCGTCTGCCATCTAACAAGTGAAGCGCCTCCTCCGCGACGACCCCTCCAAAGGCCTCACCCACATCCACGACCGCGCCACCGTGTCCGACATCCTCAACGCCTGGAGCGACAAGTCCATGTGGGGGCTGTACCTCGTCGGTCTGGTCGCGTATATCCCGCAGTCCCCGGTGCAAGCGTACCTGTCGCTGACGCTCAAACGGCTCGGCTTCTCCACGTTCGACGCAAACATGCTCTCCATCCCCTCGGCCGCGCTGCAGATCATCCTCATGCTGGCGCTGTCCAAGAGCAGCGATTTCTTCAAGGAGCGGACATTCCACTGCTTCTTCGGGGAGTTCTGGTCGTTGCCGCTGCTGGCGGCGTTGCTGGCTCTGCCGTCTCATGGATACAATTGGGGGAGATTCGCCATCACGACTATGATCTCCGGGTATCCGTACTTCCATCCGATTGTCTCGTCGTGGATCTCGGAGAATACCTTTGATGTGAAGAAGAGGGCCATCACGGCGGCGACGTATAACGTGATTGTCCAGGTTGGCTCGGCTATTTCGTCCCGTATGTCTCCCAGTTTCTTTCTTGGGATCAAGACCAACTAATGAGGCAGAAATCTATCGGGCCGATGACTCGCCGTACTACTACAGGGGCAACAAGGTGCTTATATCCATCTGTGTGCTTTCGCTCATCGTCTTCGTCTCCCAGCGCGAGTTCCTGCGCTATCTCAACCGGCAAAAGGAGAAGAAGTGGAGCGCCATGTCGGCCGAGGAGAAGGTCTTGTACCAGTCTGATCAGGAGGCGAGAGAGAAGGAGGGTAACAAACGTCTAGATTTTCGGTTCAAGTATTAAGTATAATGTCAGTTATAATGCCAGTGGTATATAGCAGCTCATAAAACAAGATCTGATGCGTCAAGTTCCTATTATTGGTGCATGCCAGAAAGACATATCCTCATTGCTGGGTAAGGAAGTTTCAAATGTGAGAATGTCATCTCTTAAACACTCCTCTAGCAATTCCTCTTCAGGAGTTGTCCATGATGGCAAAGAGGTGAAGAGGGATGCCATCTCCCCGATGTCTTCCGTGATGACCAGTGATTCCGTCGTCCATGGGTCGGAGGACGTGTCAGATGTCGAAATTGCAGTGATTATATCGTCGGCCAATATGCAACCGTCAGAACGATCGGTCTGCTCAACTCCGCCTTCTTGCAATGCGTATGAAGGTCCAAAATTGAACCAACCGCTCATTGTGATTACCTGACTCGATTCGGCAGGTTGCTCGACAAATGCATCTCTACACGTTGATGACTCCGATGACTCCGATGACTGCTGGAATTGCGACTCAGTCGGAGCTTTGAGCGATGCTCCCAATGCGACTCCACTTATCGATTGCGCCTCGGCCATCTTCTTATACAGCAATTCGACCAGCTGCTTGTTGCCACCACCCCGAAATGTTGATAGAATGGCATGTAAGCGGGCCAAAATCTGACTTGGACGACTTTCGACGTCCCAAACAGGAGGCCCCGGGAGCATTGCCAGATTCATAACCGCATCCGCCAGCGAACTGGCAATTTCGTACAGTTTCAACTCCTACATACGTCAGCGCGTCAGTGTCCAGAGGTAATCCAGCGGCGTCAATGTCAGAGGGCAATCCATACCATTCCCAAGCCATGTGCCTCAATCGCCGGTCTTGGTAACTGAGTTACTATGGCCATGAGCTCCTTCGCGACCATCACTGGGAATAACGGTGAGAACAGCGACGTCGGTGAATGTGCGCTTGTCGTCCTGTTTCTTGATAGATTCTTCCACAGGATCAGACGCATCCAATGCCGGGTGACACATAGGTCTGCTTTCTGCACGTCCGACGTATGCTCCAGCAGTGTTGACCCGTCCTGCAGTCCGTCGTGTAGCAGTTTGAGGAACCTGCCGTCCGGTGTACCCGTTCCCATCAAGTCATAAGTACCGACGGTTTCACCCTCTATAACATCGAACATCTTGGACTTTTCGAAGAGGCGGAATAGATTGAGTAGTTTCAGGAATGCGGGCAAGACTTGCGGCTCGTCATTGACGTCAAGCCCAGGGGTCGAGATGTTAGTTCTAAGTATCACCGGAAGCTTGTGAAGGATACAAACACCCCTACACCATGTTAGGATAGCCGTGGACCTGCGAGATGAAGGAGAATTACCGTTCCGTCACAAAAAGCAGCCATAGAATGCGACGGCGGAGTTGTTGTTCCTCCGTACTGAGTCCGATGTAAGAAGCCTCCTGATGTAGGCGCATCATTTGCGCCATGGTAATGGCTTCCCTCAAATAAAGCAACGACTCACTTCCTCCAGACTGTTGGTTCTCATAGTATACATGTAGAAAAAACGACGTCCGGATATTGTCCAAGGTTGGTTTCGATCTATATCCACACGAATCACGGGCGTACAGGCACTCGGCTGCGAATGCGTCTGCAGTGGGCGAGTCGCCGGTAGTCAAGTCTTCGAGCTTGAGTTGAGCCAGTGTTGCTGCTGCGACGGCTGTCGCCAAGGTGTACGTCGACAGATCCGTTCGCTCCGTGTCTTCTTGTAGTACCGAGATGAGGCTTTCGACATTGACGATGGGCCAAACTGGATACATGCGCACGTGGTATATGTAGAGCGGGGGAGCAAGGATGTTGGTCGGTATTCGCAATCTGTTGCAGTCAGATAATGGTCCAGAATGTAGCCGGATATTCAATACATACCTCTCTGTTTGATGGCCAGCCTGTTCGGCTGAAACGGAGGAGTATCCGTCATTTTGCGCGTCCAGTCCACGCTGGGTCTGCTCGATGAGATACTTTGTCGTCGAGCGCAAACGCTGCGGACCTCGAGGTTGCTGAACGCGGATGTAGGTGCATCTGATGCGCGAATTAGTGCAGGCCTGGCATGGCTGGCCGCCTCCACAACGAATCTTGCGAATCTTGCACCCGTCACAGGCACGTTTGGTCACATTTGATCGTGAAGCCGGCATGTTGTAGACACTCAAGTCGTGGCCATCGACCAGTGTACATGTTCATGACAAATTATGGACCTGACAGCAGTCCACAGGAGGAGAACACCAGGCCGATCTCCTTGGAAACTGCGGGGTAACCAGCCGTAGATGGACCCAGTCACCCAAGGTACGAAGAACGCTGAACACCCTTGGTAGGGTAGAATAAGAAGGTACAAGACCAGCGGTAACAAAATATTACTTCTCGCTGAAGTCGTCGAAATGCACGTGGACACGCCACAATATTTCTTGAGAAGTCAGCATCGATTAGCTGGTCATTATCGCTCGCGATCTTGCATTCTACAAGCCCAAAGTTGCGTTACTTTCTCCACGAGGCACGCCATAGCTTAGGCCGACTATGGTATCGAGTGTGGACTCTGGAGTCTGGACCGTAAACCGGAGATCAAAAGGCCGAGACACGTTCATGCTAGAACCAGAAGGATATCTGCCTGGCTGAAGGACACGAGTACTGACATCTAAGGTAGTGATTAGAAGTAGAACGGTCACAACGGTGTAGCTGTGGTTGCGGTGCCGACAATTGAGTGAACTCCAAAGGTCCTTACAGCGCGAGGCAGTAGAGCAGTCACCTGATTTATTCATGCCTCAGTCCTCAACTGAAGCCTCAATCTAATGCAACAGCTACTCTGTACTTGAATATCCAGATTCATCATGCTCACAACTCACCCTCTCGCAGACAGAGCACTGCCATCATCTCACTCTAAGATGTCGACTCTTGGACACTGTTCCATAGTTCCATGATTCCATCATCCATGGGTCATTTCCACCATTTCAACACTAACCCAAGATGAAAAGGACCCTCCGAGTATTACTCCGAGGACTCTCCCTGCTCCGCACAAGCCCCGCGCTCGTTGATAACTACTGCCATGATTGGTGCCGGCTATATTGGCAAAAGGCGAATGGAGATGTTCTTACACGGCACACCTCATGAGTTAGAGCATCCCACTTCTACAGACCAATACGTTGACACCTTCCTCTTAAGGTCCCCGATCCGCTAAACTGTGTCCCGCATTCTGCGGCTTGCGAGTTGCGATAGAAGCCTAGACCTGCGAAGAAGATAAATTGGCTCGAGTGCCCTTCTGGTTCATATCAGATCAAAAACATACAAGGATTCTTCCAAAGTCAATCGATTGTTCTCCAGTCATGGCGCTTACCAACAAGAACAATGACATGCTCTACCGACGAGTAGGCAATTCAGGTCTACATGTCTCCGTCATTGGACTGGGAGGGTGGTTAACGTGAGTTTGTTCCGTTTTCAACCATAGCTCTTTCTAACATGCTTGTCACAGTTTCGGTGGTCATGTCCAAAATGGTAGGTGCCATTTGGTGTTAACTGCAAGTGTGGTGCTGAGACTATCCAGAGGTCACCTTCAACTGTATGAAACAAGCATATGACTGCGGAGTCAACTTTTTCGACACGGCAGAGGGGTATGTCGTTCAGTCCTCTATAATGGCCTAAGCTTATGAAGCAGCTATGCAAACGGACAATCCGAAATCGTCATGGGACAAGCCATCAAGAAATTCGGATGGAAGCGAAGCGACCTGGTCATCAGCACAAAGGTTCGTCCTGCCGGCCGATTATCAATAAATCAGCTGACAGATGTAGCTCAACTGGGGCATGGTGAACGGTGAAAACCCGGTCAACAACCACGGTCTATCGCGCAAACACATCATCGAAGGCACCAAGGCCTCGTTGGAACGTCTGGAGCTCGAATACGTCGACATCATCTACGCCCACCGACCGGACCGTCTGACGCCGATGGAGGAGACGGTGCGCGCTTTCAACTTTGTGATCGAGAAGGGATGGGCTTTCTACTGGGGTACATCCGAGTGGTCTGCAGACGAGATCGCCGAGGCTTGCGGCATCGCCAGGTCGCTAGGTCTGATCGCGCCCATCGTCGAGCAGCCGCTTTACAACATGTTGGATAGACAAAAGGTCGAGGGGCAGTACCAGCGGCTGTACTCGCGCTGCGGGATCGGCCTGACCACCTTCTCCCCGCTGAAGATGGGTCTCTTGAGCGGGAAATACAACGACGCGACGACAGCGCCTCCCCCTGGTTCGAGATTCGCCGAGAGCAACGACCGGTTCGCCAACGGCGTCCGCCAAAACTACGGTAATGACGAATGGGTGGCAAACATCAAGAAGATTATCGGTCTGAAGGCAAGCATCCTCCCTCCCCTTTTGTGGCTGCACTAACTTGACGCAGGAGCTGGCGGATAAACTGGGCGTCAAGCTGTCGCAACTGGCGCTGGCATGGTGCCTGAAGAACGAAAACGTGTCCTCGGTCATCACCGGCGCCTCGCGACCGGAGCAAATCGTCGACAATGTCGCCAGCCTGAAGCTGCTCCCGAAGCTCACTCCCGAGGTGATGGCCCAGATCGACGAGTTTCTGGGCAATAAGCCCGCGCAGGATCCCGCTCGACAGGACTAGTCCACTGTCCACGGCTTGATAGATGATAGACCAAATACATGGACAATATGCAATGACCATGTCAGCCTTCATCCGTAGACTCGCCATTCAATAATAATTTCCGCCGCCGCACCCTCTCCCTGTCCAGCCCACACCCTTGACATTCAATCCCACCCCCATACCCCAGCCCAAACTTCCGACAAGTGATACAAATCACATACAGCACTCCATCGATCCGCACCTGCGCCCCAGGGCCATATCTCGCCTCTTCATCCGTCCCCGCCCTCGGCCGCAACCCACACTCGACACAAAACCGCTTCTCCGCGTCGCGACCGTACCTGCCGCGTCTCCGTCTGCGCATCCGATCCGCAAAGCGAGACGCGGGACGGAGACGAAGGCAGTACCGGCATGCGTAGATGTCCCTGGATAATGCGTAGTCGGTGGTTTCGGCCAGGAGGAGTTGCGAGTGGGTGAGGGGTGGGAGGAGAGCGTAGAGATATGCGCAGGTTATGCGAAAGTAGACGATGTCGGGGAATCGGAGGTAGGTGCCGATTAGGAGGTGGAGTTCGGGAGGGAGACTGAGGAGAGTTGTTATGTTTTTTGTCCTCGGGTTATCCTGCATGTCTCATTGTTGTATATGAACAGGTCATAATTGATGGGACAGACGATGGCTTGATGCAGAGCGCATCTCATGGTGCCCAGCAGCCCAGGAGGAGAGGAGATCAGGAGACTGATTCAGATTGCGGGGTTCATAATCAATCAAATCAGCAACAATGGAACATCAGAACATGTTTATTGCTGTATCCATGGTAAAGAAGGCATAACAACCGGATATCTGTATCTATATCTATCTATATCTTGCAGCTTGCCATAACTCTGCAGAATGTCGCCATGCACTAGTCCCTCTCCCCATACCTCCGATAGGACATTCTCGCTCGGTGCCTGACGCCAGCATAGTCTTGTCCTTGAGCTTAAATTCGTGGCAATAATAGCATCATTGTATATACTTCTATCCCATCACTTCTGGAAGAGACGAAACCATCCCTATCATCGACACTCTTTGAGATCGACGGTCAGAATCCTGAAGCTGATTCCGCGTTTCGATCTCTTTCCACCCCACTTCCAAGCCCCTATGCTCCATTTGTCATCATTGGAAAGCAGACTATATGTAGACACCATCATGCGGCATGCCTACATAAGCATCAATTGACAAGAACATACCATCAATACCTCAACCTCATCCTAACAAACTACCTAACCAACCCATAACCCTCAATCTCATCAACCAACCACCAAAATGTCGTTCGGAACACTCTACTCCTACCCCAACAACCCTCGGGTCATGAAGGTACTCCCCTCACCCCCTCTCCGATAGTTAGTACCAGGTCCTAATGAATTCAATAGATCCTCGCAGCCGCAAACCTCAACGCCCTAAGCATCCAAACCCCCACCTTCCAAATCGGCACCGACAACCGCACCCCCGAATTCCTCTCCAAATTCCCCTTCGGCAAAGTCCCCGCCTTCGAAGGCGCGGACGGGACCAAGGTCGTTGAATCCGACGCTATCGCGCAGTACGTCGCCGAGAGCGGGCCCGCGGCGGCGCAGTTGCTGGGTACCACGCCGGTTGAGCGCGCTGCTATCCGGCAGTGGATTTGCTTTGCTGATGGGGAGGTCCAGGGTCCTATGATCCAGTTGGTTCTGCCGCGGCTGGGTTATACGGCGTTTGATGAGAGTGTTGAGAAGAAGGGCCTGGAGAAGTTGGAGAGGTCGTTGGGATACCTGGACGGTCACCTCAGAGGCCGCAAGTGGATTGCCACCGAGGAGCTGAGTCTGGCGGATATCAGCGTCGCTGCTGCCTTCTACTGGGCCTTTGCTTTTATCATTGACCAGGAGATGCGCCAGAAGTACCCCTTTGTTGTCTCTTGGTTTGAGAAGACCGTCGAGAGCGAGGGTGTCAAGCAGGCCTTTGGCGAGAAGAAGTTCATCGAGAAGCGTGAGACTCCCAAGGCTTAATTTGTCATACTTTAGCATAGCATGATACCAAATAGCATCAATCCAAGCAATTGATTTCCCCTTTGCACCTTCACCTTATACATGGATGCTGCTTACGACAGGGACACTGAGTACGAGGAAAAATGAATTGCCCACACTAATACTAAACAGCTATGGATATCATGAGGATTCAACCAGGATGTACTGATATGCTTCGAGACAGTCGTAGCCATCATAGACGAGCCAACAAGCTCTTGCCATAGTTCGCCTCCTCCAAAGACCTGACAACCTTCCGGCTGGCCCAGTCCGCAATCGCCATGTTCGTCACCATCGGGTTCACACCGCTAGCACTGGGAAAGACAGACGCATCCATGACGTACAGACCCCGAGTGCCCCAGACTTGACAGTCTGGACCGACAACGCTCGTCCGGGGGGTCGTCCCCATGCGGCAGGTACCCATCTGATGAGCACTGGCGTATTGTGTGCGTTCGGGGTCGACAGGATTCTTGCGCCGGAGATCGGCAATCCACGCCTGAAGTGCTGGGTTGTTGACGCCCTCGGGCGCGTTGGGATCCGATGCCTCCGTAGGACGGATGAATGGCGGCATTTCGCGGTTCGTGATATGGAACTCCCTTGCCCCGGATATGTATGCGATCTTCGCTGTCGCAATCAGAGCTTCGACGATGTGCTTCCGGTCGTAGGCCGACACTGTGTAGTCGATCCTGACACGGCCATCTACAGGGTCAGGGTACACTCGTCCCGCGTCTCGTTCTTTGGTCAGAGCGATGAAGCCGGCCATGCGAGGCAACTTGGCCGCCCAGAGCTTGTAATCCAACCCGTCGCGCCATGGGAACGTCGGAAGATAGAAGGCAGGCAGCATTACCACGTTCTCGATCTTGACTCCATGACCCTGGCTGTCCAGATCTTCAAACTCGTTGACGAGTGTGGTCAACGCAGCACCTTCCCAGGGACGAATTTCCTCGTCGAAGACCGCACATGACAGGACAACTATGGTTGTCAGCAAACTCTTGGGGCAAGCCACATCAATTCAAACTCACCAGGATGGAGGTAGAGGTTACGCCCGATTTGTGAGTTCTTGAGCCCGCTACGCAGGAGTAAGAGCGGGCTGTGCAATGATCCACAAGAGACAATGACTCTAGCAGCGTTTATAATCACCTTGCGGCTGGTGCGGTCCGGCGCAGCGGTTCCCAGATAAGAGTCCCTGGAGGCCCAGGTTCCCTGAACTCCAGACGCCACCCGTCCGCCCTTGGTCATCTTGAAAAGAATCTTGTCCGCACGAAAACCTTCAACGAACGTGGCACCAGCCTTGGCGGCGTCGGTCAAGAAAGTCTCCCTGGGCCCCTTCTTGCCACAGGAATGGCAGCCCATCGTGCAGTATCCGCAATAGTGTTTCGTTCCGCCAGTGTTCTGAGGGACAGACTGGGCTGCATATCCCAATTTCCGAGCCCCGTCAAGCAGAACACGGTTGCCATAGTTATGCTCGGTATGATCACTACTGACACCCATCCGATCGCAGACACGGTCCAAGGATTGTTGGTATTCGTAAGACTCGAAAAACGGCAGCCCGTTGCTTGCCCATTCCCGGCGCACGTAGCCCTGTGTCTGTAGCGAAGCGGACCAGTTGACAGTGCCACCTCCGCCCCATGTCGAACCAGCGAGGACGGCCATCGACCCGTCGTCACTCATGGTTGCTCCTCCGGCTTCGAACATACTAACAAAGCCCTCGTTGAAATCCATAGGGAAGTACTTGGATGGGTAGTGGTAGGATTTCTCCACGACGACGACTCTGTATCCAGCCTCGGCTAGGTTTTTGGCAGCGACACTACCACCGCAACCGCTACCTACTATCACAACATCGGTTTCTATTGTTTCAGGCTCGTCGCCAGGAGGAAATTGCAGGAATTCGTATTCAAAACCATCCGCAGGTTTGCCGTGGATGGGAACGCGAGGGCAGCCAACGACTGTACGTAGCGTGGGACTGGACGAGGTCCAAGTTTTCTTAAAAATGGCCGTGAACGCCCTATAGATGGCACGAAGAGGCTTGATTCGGGAAGTTTCCCAAGCGCGAAAGATCTTCTCGCGGACTTCAAACGGTTGGTCTTGAATGAAAGTGGTCGAGCCAGTCAGAATGAGCGAACCGGCTTTGGAGCTAGATTTTGTTACTTGGTCAGTCGACAAAGTGAATATGGTGAGGCGACATACTTGAGAGCATTGAGGATGAGATTGATGCCACTTTTCCCTTCTTCGTGAATATAGTATGCGAAAAGTCGCCGCAGCCCCTCCACGAACTGCGGGTTGGTGGACACATTCTCATCCAGATACTGTTCAGCAATCTTTGTGGCGTCCGGGTCGTGAATGTGAGATGCCAGAGTTGAGACAGCATCCTTGAATGTCGATTCAGGTACCACCTTTATATAGGGAGACTTAGGAAGTGATGTAGAACGAATGGAAGGAATCACGGTGTCTGCCAGAGACAACAACGTTTTCCATTGCAAGTCGGAAAAGACTTGCGCTTCAGGAATCGGTGGAAGAGGCACCTCCAGGGGGACGTATGTAGTCACAGCCTGCTCAGCCATGACGAACAAGCAGCCGAAGAGTAGTAATAACCAGTGGCCTCGAGAACGAGGAATAAGTAGGTAGAATAAGCCTGCAGAGAGCAATGGCAGTTAACCAGGACGAGGATCAACCGCGCGAATGTGAAACAGAAACACGAAGAAAGACAGCGGGAAGCAACGTGATGATAAACAACGTCCTGGTGATGCTTTCCTCTTCAGTATAGATGTCGAGTATCCGTATGGACTATGGAGCTCCTTCCTAGGCACGAACGACTGCGCTGCCCAGAAGAGTAATGCTTGCGAACTAGCCCGAAACCCGGTCCGGCCCTACCTTCCAAATTATCAGGATTGTATTGGCGATTCCGAGTTGGATGATTCAGGGGCAATGGAGGTCAAGGTTTAATACTGTTCACCGTCTCAAACCAGGTCCTCTTCGACAGTTGCGTAGAGGCAAAAACCGAGGCAGTGGCCATGATGTTGACTGAGCTTAGGACGCGGTGGGTCGAGCTCCGAGCAAGGGTCGTCGAATGAGTGGACTGAGGGGAGGATCGACCGTTTTTGGGGATACTGATTGTCTGGTTCGAGGCCATTATTGCCTTAGTTAACGCCATAGCGCTCGAAAAGGCCTATCATTCCCAGTCCCATAATAATCAGCCAAATAATGAGTCTGGAGATGTGCGGGGAAGAGGAACGATCGACCGTCACTGAGCCGAGATCCATTACCGTTTTGGCCGGGGTCTCCATGTGAACACCTTCAAGGGACATATTTTCCATTCCTCTTCCGACAGTCATACTCTTCGGATAGAGGGGCAATTGATGGATATGGTTATGATTGATCCCCGGATTTCGGGGTTTGAGTTGATGCTCTCAAGCTCCAAACATGGTTTCGTCATTTGTCTTTGTCACTTCAACAAGAGAATCGTGGTCTTTACTGTCAATTGATCGCCAGAAGGTATTATTTACTATAGTCAGGAATGCGGACATGTATGTTCCAATGGTATTTAGTCGAGTGGATGTTGATGATGCACTCGTGTTTGATTGCGTCCATAGTGTAGCCTATCTCGCACTGCAAAATAATGGAGTCACCCCGTCTCCTACTGATTGCGTTGAGTGAAGTTCTAATAAGTTTCTGACATCACCGATTGAAGTATGCTGTACTTTTTATCGGAAAAGAATGGTCATGCAAGAAAGCATCTCATGCTCCAAGTCTGGCAAACTCCACGAGTCACGCCGCAGTTTGCGGTCGCGCGTGTTATCTCAAGCGCCCGTCATCACTAACCTCCATCACCTCAACCAGTCGCGTCCATTGCGATGAATACCTGCGTCTATGGACTGAATTGAATTATTCCTGCCAATGTTTCAGGCGTAAGTTGAACACATCCACATGCCTTCGTCTCTAGCCACTAACACTGATAAAATTCAGGGGCCACTTCGGTTTCCGAGCACTTGCATGACGGGCCTCGATCTTTAGCCTAAGCCGAGTCTGCGACCTCAATGAGTACTGGGAGGACACACAGAGGGAACAAGAAGGGAAACGAACATGGCCAGCAACGACTCCGACTCGCAACGTTCCTCCACTCCCAAAAGGGCCAAGTCGACACTGCCCGCTGAAAAGGTCTTTTCGATCCAGATTGGGACCCAGCTCTTTCGTCTTTCCGGGGCCTCGATCGCCTCCGATGGTCAGTTCAAGTGCTTGCGCCTATAATGACCTCCTGCTAAACGTCCTGGAGCCCCGTCCTATTTCTCCCAGTTCTTCGAAGAACAATTGCTCCAGAACGGAGAGAACGCGACTATCCGGACGCTATACATTGACCGAGATCCAGAAACGTTTCGAGAGATTGCCAGGCATCTACAAGGTGGGGTGAACGCGATGAGTCGGAGTACAGAATCTAACGTGTCAACAGGCTATCACGTAGAACCCAAGGATGAAGGGGAGTTTGTCAAACTGTTTGCGGACGCGCAATTCTACACCTGTACGGAGTCACGTCCTTTGTTGATGGCCTCAGAACGATAGACTGATCCACGCAGTACCCCGACTGATCTCGCAGCTATTCGAATCCCAAATCTTCATCCAAATCGGCGAACGCCATTTCCAAATCTCGCGCGACATCTTCTCCGGCCCCGGCGATTCTCCCAATTTCTTCACCCTCGGATTCGCCGTCTTCTTCGCCAATCCAAGCGAGATCTTCCCCGGGCTAGACCGTCACGGTCTGCTGCGCCCACCCGCCATCGTCCCCCCGCGCGTTACCCACCGCTCCGGCGACGTATTCGCAGAGCTCCTCCATCTCCTCCGCGGATACCCCCTCCAGATCAGAAACGAGGAGCATCGCGCCGAGCTCCTCCGGGACTGTCGCTACTTCCACCTCCGCGGCCTCGAACAGAAACTCATCCCACACCACATCAGCTTCAATCCTATCCGGCAACAGTCGGAGATCGTCATCCGCCTCGACGATGTCCGGCCCTCTGGAGTCCGCCATGCACGCGACGACAGCTCCCGCGATCGGGTAACATACGCCCGCCCTTTCGTCGACGAGACGCCGCACGACCTGATCCTGGAAATCGGCGACGAGAGTACGATTCTCGACACGCGCACTATGCGCGCGGTGTTCCTGAATCTGGCGAATGCCCGCATGTCGAGCTTGGCTCAGGTGATTGCCAAAACAATGGGTCTAGAGGGGAAGACCCCCTTATACAGGACTACGGACGTAGCACACCCCTCGACAGGCGGAGAGGGCTTCTCCATCCGATTCGATCGTGAGACCGAGCTGATCCTCAACGGGCAGACTGTGGATTACATGGACTTCCCAGGCCGGACTGCAAAATCGTCTGAGCACCCACCTGCGAAACGCAAGCGGGTAGATGAGGACCTACAGTCTGGGTTCCTGGTAGTGAAGAACGGACAGTGGCGTTTAGTGGTGGACTCTGGTCCCGCGAGTGCAGAGCTGGTCTTGATAGCGGTCAAGTTGGACGTTTACACCGAGGAGAGGGTGAGGAATCGCTCTAGGGTTTTCTTGGGTTCTTGATGCGCTTGTCTATTTCTAGCGATGAAAGTTATATACCTTTTTAGTAGCTACTCCTAGACGTAATCATAGGAGACTTCAATCAGAGAAACCCTCCCACTCATCCTCATCACTGCCTTCCGTCTCATCCATACCCTGAGACACTGGCGCTCCCCTAGTACGCTCTACACATTCCTCATCGCGCACAAACCCTGCAACGAAGAACCCCCCAAGACCCTCCTCATCACCGGCCCAACACCGCAAACAAGCCTCTAGCTCTTCATCTGATAGATCCACAGCAACAGCGACCTCGCCATCACCATATCGGCTCTCCGTCCTAACACCACGGTGCGGCCAGACCCTCATACCGCGCGGTTGCTCCTCCCGGCGCATGATCCTCCACCCGCGAGAGCGCGCCACGTCCGAGGCCAGCACACGAGACACAACAGCCTCGTTCTCGATTAGGTGGATCGAGCACGTACTGTAGGTGACGCGGGTAGCGGCCGGGAAGCTCAGCGCGTGTTCGACGATGCGCGCCTGCAGGTTGGAGAGTTTGGTCAGACGGTCTGGGTCGAGGGTTGCGCTTGCGAACTCGTTTTCGTCTGTGGCAGATGCTGAGGTTGAGGACTGAGCGGCGATGTCGGGCTGAGTCGCCTCCTCGTCGTCGGGTCGGCGTTTGCGCTTCTTCCCCTGTGCTTTGCCGGTCGGCGTGGATGTAGTCGCGGGGAGGGCGAGTTTGGGGACGTCGTCGCGGCCGACGATCCCGCTGCCGGAGCAGCTGGGGTCGAGGAGGAGGCCGGTGACGTTCGCGAAGCGGGACTCGGTGGGGTCGAGCGCCAGGAAATCCTGGCCCTGGAGGACGGTGACGATATCGTCCGCGCCGGCGGCGGTGACCATCTTCTGCAATGTCTTGGACCGCACCTTGGACGCATCCATGGAGAAGATGCGGCTCCTGCCGGCGGGATGCTTCGCAAGCAACGAAGCCATGTGCGTCGTCTTGTTGCCAGGCGCCGCGCACCCATCCAGCAGATCGCCGGACCACGCCTCGCTATCCCCGAGCAACAGGTACGCCGGGAAACACGACGCCTTGTCCTGCAGGATGATCTGCCCGTTCTTGTACGCAGGGGACGAGGTGAAGTCCACGCCCTGCGCGACGGCCACCAGATCCGGCACGTGGGGGTCAACGTATAGCTTCGCCTCGTCTTTATCCCCTAGCTCCGCGAGCGAGGTGACCCGCGTATACGCCTTGAATGTAGACTGGAGCTGCTCCTCCAGCGTCGTGCGGACGTTGTTGATCCGCACCCAGCGCGGATACACGGCCGTCGACGATATCCCGAGCACACTCTGCGCGGCCTGTTTCTCGCGCAGCACCGCGGCCTTCAGATCGGCTACCGAGGCGCATCCGCGGCGCACGCGCGCCTTAACGAATTCCCCCTTCAGTCGAGTCTTGTGTCTCTCGACCGCCTGGCGGAGCGGATGGTTCGCGTTGGCTGCGATGCCATTCTTGGCGAGGAGGTGGTCGTGGACGAGCAGCAGGGCAAGTAAGGGGGTGAGCTGGTCAACCACAGGTCTTGGTCAGTCAGCAGGAAATATCTACTTGATAGGCAAAATTGGTTGTAGCTACCTTGGGCTCCTGCTTGAGGATCCCCGCGGCCTCAATGACTTCTTTGAGGAGGATATCCCATTTCGAGGCCTCGATGACCAGAGCGTAGATTTGCGCCGGGGAGGATTTGAGGTTCCGCGAGCTGTAGATGCGCGATTTGAAGGAGCCCCCTGTCGATGAGGGTGCGGTCAGCACCGAGACCGCGTCGTAATAGAGAGACATCACTCTGATGTTTGTCTATTGGAATCATCACAAGCTGGTTGCATATGATGAAGGAAAATCCAGCCTGTTTGCACTACTTTGCGCTGTTTGCATCCGTTGCGCTGATAGGACTGATAAGCATAGCTTATCCTCAGCTTCACTCTCCATACTCCTACTGAATCAATTCACCAGACACATTTCTACCAATTGATGAATCACAGTGACCGACACACAGCCCAAAAAATGACCATCTACCCAGCCCCAAAATCCTTCACAGTCGTCCTGCAACCCCCTCCAGGCCCGAACCTCACCCTCCCCACCCCCTCCAACCCCTCCCCACCAACAAACCCCCCAACCTTCACCGACGCAATGGCCATCCGCCTCAAGGTCTTCGTCGAGGAACAGCACGTCCCCGCCTCAGCCGAGATCGACGACGACGACCCCCGCAGCTGGCAATGGGTGATATACGACACTACCACTACCAGTACCACCACCGTCAGAACACCTGTAGCGGTAATTCGGCTCGTCCCGCCGCCGCACGCACCGCATGAGCTCCTTGCGAACCCGAACGCGAACACCGGTGCTGATGCGCCACTGTCGAAATACGATACTGCGCATGAGCCGTATATCAAGCTGACGAGGGTGGCGGTTTTGAGGGAGTACAGGGGTCTAGGGCTGGGGCGGAGACTGGTTGATGAGGCGGTGGCGTGGGCGAGGGGCCATGTGGAGGAGATTGAGGAGGCGTGTCGACGAGTAGTTAAGAGGGAGCTGAGGTGGAAAGGGTTGGTGCTGGTCCATGCGCAGGTGCAAGGGGAGAAGATGTATGAGCGGTTTGGGTTTGTGACGGATGAGAAGATGGGGAGGTGGGATGAGGAGGGGATTGAGCATGTAGGGATGTGGAAGAGGATTGACCTAGAGCCTCGTTCATAGATTACAGTACGATTAAGGATAAAGCGAGAAGATAGAATCATTTGTAGTGTATTAAACAACCGTCTATAGTACCGTGGTTGAAACAGAAGTAATGAGATAACCACGCCATTCCTTCGTAAGCGCCGTGAACCATGAGAATGAAATAACAGATCGCCGCTCAGAAAGGAGCAATGACGGGGTATCGTCTGAACAAAAACAAAGCCCTTTCTATGAGACGCATGAAAAAACTATGCGAGGAACGAAAGGGTACGAAAGGCAAACCCGGAATGAAAACCAGTACTCCGACAAATGACCGAAATGATGGCCAGAAGACCTCGCTGAAGATCATGAGGACAGATTCAGAGAATGAACCTGGAGATGACATGCATATGCAGAAATGTAGGATTGTCGTAGAGGGTAGATCAGTGATCGATTAGAAGGTGCTCCAGTTCCAGCCGCGGGGGACGCTGGCAGCGATCTCAGTAGCCTGGCCCTGAGGAGCTTTGCCGGCTTCTTTCAAAAGGTGGTCCTTCTGCGTAGTGTCGGAGTCGGTAGCAGTATTCGCCTCTTGACTAGTATTGCTAGTCGTCTCCTGTTGCGCACTCAAGAGTGTCTGGATCTTGTTCAAACGCTCAGTGCGAGCCTCTTCCCAGCGTTGGTAAGCGCTCCAGCAGAGATCGCAGGCGCGAGAAAGAACTCCTTCGGGATGGAAGCGAGCATCTTGATCAAGAGGCACCATATGGGGAGTGTGAGAGGAGCAGAACACATGTCCGCAGTGGCGGCAATGGTGACGACGCAGGAAGAGGCCAAAAGACGAGCGGCAGGTGGGTGAGTCGCAGTTGGGAGAAGCAGCGTCCGCCTGTGGAGGAGTATTGTTAACTCTGTTGCTCTTTGCCTAACACAAGGACAGTCCAGAAGGAATAGATACTAATCACGCCATCGCATGCGATGACGAGCTTAGACGCCATTCGCGAGGATTCTTGCGCAAGTAAGGGGTATATATCCCACTATTCCTCACAAGACGCGAGAAAAGAAGAAAAAGTAAAAAGAATACTAACCTTCCAGTGTTCTCTAGTCGGAAGACCAGTAACTTGACCAAGGTGCTCCGTCTTCATCCACTCATTCTCAGCCAGCTTGCTGATGGTGTTGCTATAGTTGCTCTCCATGGTGGAACGACGGCTGGCGAGCGCACTAGGTTCTTCGTCGTTCAAACTGTCCAGAGAACCGTGCACACTGCGCGGAGGGGTGGGAGGAGAGGACTTCTGAGGGCGTTCGGTAGGACGCAGGGCAGCAGGAACGTACAAGGGGCCCTTAAGAGGTCGCAACTGGCGACTCTGCAAAGGAAGATGCTGTAGACGGGGAGAAGTGGGAGAGTTGTTGGCAGGGGTGGCGGATGCTGAGTTGACAGGAGACGGATGGCCATAAACAGAGATCTGGTTGGCAGACAGAGGAGAAATAGTGGTAGTCGAAGTGACAACGTGAGTGGCCATGATCTGTAGTTTGTGTGTTTCGTAAGGGGATCAAAATTCGTATGTGTTGTCGAGGTGATCTCAAACAGAGAGTTGTAGAGAAGAGAGAACACTGAAATGGCGAAATAAAAGCAATACGCTTGTCGAAAGCAGTGAATACACGCTGGTTTAGGGGTAGTGAATGGTGGTCGCTAGTATTGTTGAATAGCAGCAGACAAGCATCGCTCACAGGAAAGAGCAGCGACCAGTAAGAAAAGTAGTATATGCAAATCGGAAGGATAATTATGATGTATGGGATACAAGGGATATGCAAAAGATAAGCGCTTGATTGATCAAATGCTAGTTGGATGGATATACGGAGAGCAGAAGAATGTAGTACCTTGCTCACAGGACTGCAGATAGGGAAAGAAAAGCAAAGCCGTGGTATAGATCTGGGCGAGGCCGAGTACTAATAAGGATATCCCAGGGAACGAGCCAAGTCCCGGATGGAAGAACGGAACAGCCAATGTCGATGGCTGGCCGGGGAAAGAGGCGAGGCGACACGAAACGGCGGAATGGAGGGACGACTAGATAGTAGTACGTAGTATTATTCTTAGTAGTAGTATTATGCTCTGTGGAGGACTGGAGGTCACCGAAAATTGACACTAACGGGTTAGGTTTGAGGCTAGAAAGTCCGAAGAAACACAGTAGTGGAGCTGGAGGAGGGACGGATGGAGAAAGGGATCGTTTGAAACGAATCCTAACAGCTGTCTACCTAACTACGGACTACGGAGTAGACGAATGGATGCTAGATAATCATCGTCGGCCGGTTGACGGATGGTTTCCTTCCTACTCTTACACTACTGAGAAGTGAGAACAATGGATATCTCTTTATTTCCAAGGCCGAAAAATAGACTCCAAAGGATCATAATCATGACGGCATTGGACCGGAGGGTGCACAACGCTGAGTGGCCCATGGAGAATATAAGATTCATGGTGGCATGGTCCATACATGGATATCAAGAGTATGATGTACATGGTTTCAGCCTGCATCATGGTCTTGAAGATAATACCTTACCTTTGATTGTACGGTGTTTATGTGAATCCCGAAAACCAGCCATCGGAAGAAATACTTTGTAGGGAATATCCGCACTCGATCGAGAACGGCCTTTTTACCGAGGGCCGTTCTCTTTTGGCTGATTTTCGGGATTTCCTTGTCTCATCATCTCATGTGGTCTGGTCTACCGGTGTTACGGTCTAGCTGCTGACATTCATGATTCAGCATTCTGTATGCATCTCATTCATGGATAATCATAATTTTCCAGATGATCCCCGAAATTAATAGATAGAGTCCGGAGTACGGATACGGAGAATAGGTGTCCTTCATTCCTCGAGGATCTTCGCTTTTCATCCAAATAGGCGGTATGGCAGAGTCGAAGCGGGATTCCGGTTGGGGGAAAGGCAGCAAATCAGCGAGCCCATCAACTGGCTAATCGGCTATCTACCTACTCCGATAATCTTGCGGTAGAGTGTTCATCCTTGTTGACTCGTGTCGCATCCTCCTTGCAAATCCTTCAAAGTCATAATGACAACTGATCGAAGCTACTGTTGACCGCTTCTTCCTGATTTTCATTCCCATCTGTTTGGTCGCCAACCCCTCCGAGTCTTGGTTCGATGCGAGTGGCAAGCCATAATTCTTCAGAAGAGCATGACTTCTTACCCCTTCAAGTAATCCTCAGCACATCAGTTCGACTGTTGTCCCCACTGTTACGTTGTGGATGATGTGCCATCTCCAAATCTCCAACCGCCACCTTACAGCCGGAGTACTTCATAGGCTGCTGTGGGCATGGCTAGCTCTCTGGTTTTCGTTAGATGGATCCAGATTCCAATGGACAAGACTACTATGAAAACCGACTGCTCTTATTGGATGCTGCTCCAAAGTGCCACATGCGACAACGACCCACAGTGGCCAGCTTGACCGAGATATCTCCTTACCCTGTATGGAGTAGTTGACGAGTAGGTGGAAATGGAATATGGTATGTGCATCAGCATATCACTGCTCCATACGGAGATACCTACGATGCTTACTGCAAGTAGCCTCATGACAAACATTGACGACAAGATGATGCTAAAGGTAGATCCCCCTTTCTTCTTGAATTTCCCGTCCTTATCGGTCTGGTTCCCAAACCATTGTCTAGCGGTGTGGTCACGAGCCTGGAATCCATCCCGCTTCCAGCCATACTACGACGGGCTGCTACCCTGTCTATTGGGCACTGCTACCTGGCCAATCCATTGTGGCGCCCCAACCATAGGGTGGAAACCAATCAATCTTGAGCGGTCCCAGTGGGGGCTCTTGGTCGCCTTGGAATGGGCGGGAGGTTCAGTTAGGTTCTTTGATCTTGTTATCGCAGAGACCTGATTGGCTGAGATGACCAAACACGTTCCCATTGGCCAGTGCCCCCGACTGCACGGACAGACCCCGAACACTGACTAAACAGAACCGCGCTCTCCGGAATTTCCATCAGCTTGGGCAAACGAGATTATGTAACAGATTTGTCCGCCTCTTTTTCCGCGAAAGGTTAGCGCTTCCATACACCTCGGCCCTTTGACAGTTCACTTCGATAAGAGAGCTCTCTTCTATCTGATTTGGCACGTCGATTGTGTCCAACCCCAAGAGTGTAATTAGCAGGAACAAACAGTTGGGATCCCGGGGTGTTGCGGATACCGCAGCACACCGCGGCTAAATGGATCTGTCCAGGTGAGGCATTCTGCTCACCGTTAAGCTGCAGCTCACATGTCAGACATACTGACATGCATATACCCCTCTTCATGCTGGTCCAGACTGGCCGAAGTAGTGCTATTAGTAACAGAGACTGTTAGAGATCCGCTAATAGTAATAGTTTACTATCGCCAAACTCCAAAGTCATCAAGGTCGAGGAGTCGCCCAATATGGAAATATGTTTTGTGATCCTATCCGGCGGAGGTTGATATCTTTTTCTCCCTTAGTCCCTCCCATGCTTAGTATGTCATTTAAATGCTTTCATAGTCCTCCTATATGAGAGTAATACTCCATACAGTGGACATATAGGATGACCGCCACAGATAGTCGTCAACCAGTTATAGTTATTTAGGTTTAGCAATAGTTCGATAAAGTTTGCCTGAATCTTATAAAATAGAAGTATACAGATAACCATCTACTACCATTTCAACAACAAAAGCTCATCTCATTCTTACATTAGTACTAATGGGACAGATAGAGCGGATCTGCTCACTCTATTCCCACTTGGATTTTCTTCTCTAACGGCGTACATACTATTCAGGGCTTGATGATAAGTAACAAGAATCAGTATGACTTGTCTTGATGAGACAGTAGATAAACCCAATCAACTCGACATGTTCTGCTGCTGCTGCGGCTGCTGCTAAATGTTGGCCTCTCCTTATTTGCAACCTTTCCATATCTTAAACTGTCATTCAGGATCGTATCCTGAAATCGAACTTGCTTAGTCTCACTCTCACCTAATGATCTGAAAGTCCTGCTGGGTATCCGAAGTTAGAACTTTAACCCTTTTTCAAAGCATAGAGACTCTTTAGCTTCCTCTACATCCCTTGGGCCTTGGCCAACGGCTGGTGAAGGAGAGTGGCAGCCGCACTATTCATTCGGCTTACATGCCAGATACTCAACACATTATCATAGATTAAGACAATATCAGTTGTACAGCAAACCGCTAAGTCAAGAGAGCTAATACAATGACAACGCCATCCCCAATGCTCAGGATACACTGTTGGAAAGACCAAAAGCCCCGATACCAGCATGACGCGATGTCTGGCTGACAGGCCAGGCCTCAGATCGCACCAAGCTCAAGCAGATGATGCTGCTCTCTTAGGAACGCCACGTCCTCCGTCAGAGCAGCGTTCCGATCCTCCAGATTTTGAATACACTTTATAGCGTTGGTGAGGATTTCACACTTTTTCATCGAGCACGGCCGAGTATTGGAGACCTTTTGTTGGTTCCGACAACTAGTTATGACCTTTTCTAGGGTGGTAAACTTGGCGTTCATGTTGTTGCGGTACCGCTTCTCGATGATATTATGGGATGCCCGTTTGGCAGCCTTGCGGCCCTTGGTTGTTTGAGAATCAGCAGCCGAGGTTCCACTCTTCTTGGGAGTCGGGGTTGATGAAGGCGATCGAGATAGTACGCCAGTGATTAGAGAGAGATGTTCTTGTGAAATGATTCTGGGCTTGTCAGCTATGTGACTCATGGAGTCAGTTGAGGTGCTTGGAGCGGTGGTGTCTGAGGTTGGATTTGAAGTATCAGATGAGGTTGAATCTGATTGTTGCGCGCAACAAGTTGGTGGCCACAGGTCGTTCTTACTTTTGGCCTATATCACAGCAAGGTTACAACGGAAGAGATGATGGTTTGGGTCAATGGATAGCTTACTGAAAGGGGGAGACCAGAAGAGACGACAGCCTCCCCAAATTCACTGATATAATTAGGGAACTTCACATTTTCGGGTGACTCTGGTAGTTCGTCAGGGAACATGTCTTCTGGATCCAAAACCATATTGCTGGTGGAATCTGGGGGTATAGTCTCTGGCAGCATGCTCCTCAGTTGAAATGCATCAATGGTATTGTTGTCATCTGGTAGCATGTCGGGATATGTAACTATACCAGAGCTCTGCTGGAGACAAAAGTTGCTGTCGGTTTGGAGTGGCCACGATATTGAAGCCCGGGTCTTGCCGTAATAAGTCATTTGAGGTAGTAGTCCACAGTTTTCAGAATAGAATACTGTTATCCTGGATCACATATTTGTAGTTGTATAGCAATTTGATAGAGCTTGAATAGCTGTTTGGAGTGTTAGAGTGGGGATGTCATAGCTGTGGACGATATATACCGATACAAAACGTTGCCACGGGAGCTTATTGAGCTTCATGGCAGCATGTGTCATGGCCGGGGACTGACATGTCTTCAGAGATTAACCAGGGATCATGCTAAATGCCAACCAATACTGTTCCAGCAAGATCTGAGGTAAGTGTCGAAGAACGGATGATTGACCCCCTGACATTGCTCCTAATGCGATGACCTTGACTCGAGGGTTCAGGAAAGGCTATGTCATGAATGACCACATCTGACTCGATAAGAGACATTTTAAGTTCGATTCTCCCTTAACATTATTCGAGAGTCCAGTCCAAAGAGCTGAAGCTCTTCTCCTTCTCAGTCATGACGCACCAGCTAAGGATTAGGGATCGCTTTTTCTGCTCCAGACGTTCAGCTGCTGCTTCCAAACATGAAAGCTGACTTGTCCTCTGCAGAGGATAATGGATCGCGACGAGACCTCCGCGGAATCTTCTGTCAATCCTCAGAAGGAGGGCCATACTGCCTGGAGAAAGTCTACCCCGCCTACGGTTGTCGCCCCATGGACGCAATGGGCAACACCAAGACCATCAGCTCTGTGTATCACCGATCAAGAGACGTACCAGCCATCACTCTCAGGAGCGGCATCAATACAATATCGATCTCCACCGATGAAGCTCATGTAGTGTCTAGGCCTTGTCAATCGACACACCTAGATTGGCCAGGTGGAGTTTGCCTGAGCGGCCGTCAGACTTTTCACCCCAGCATCAGTCAAACCAGAGTACCAGACTTGTGGTCCAGTGGAGGCTGTCATCGAAGCTTGGCTTCGTCTTCGACATTTCATTACGACTTGAGTGAGATGAGACCGAGCCAAACTGAACAGAATCTCGGCTCGAACCATCTTTCTCTCAGCGGATCAAACAATTGACACTGTCAGAATACCGACAACTGCAGACTTTGCAGTTCATTGCCCATGTGATGCCAGTTCTCGATAAGTCTTACTCTTGGCAAACTGTCAGATAAAAGCTCTGCAATAAGGTTTGAGTTTGACGCTTTCCAGTCATTCGGGTATCAGCAGCAAGGGATTTCCATGGATAGTTGGATACCGGGATGAGTTGACCATAGCATGCGTCTAACCAACTAGGTATGGCCGGATATGTCAGCCGTCTAATCACCTTAATGGAACTGTTCACCGGCCGAAATCAGAGTTCCTGCGATTTCAAGTACTTACTCAACAGTCAGCACTCATCACTCAATTCTGCCATCTCTCTAAGGAACTCATGTGACGACACATCGTAATCCTCCTCTAATATACCTAATGTTCTTGTCAAGCCCCAGACAATCAGCATGACTGACTCTCCAGGACCCTAGATGTTCACATTGGCTGAAAGCAGCTGGCAAATACAGCTATCAAAGCTACCATGGTTATGACAAGCATTTCTGGGGTTATGTTTAAGCCACCTTTTCAGAATGACACTCACACTTCTCTCTTTGTGGACATACTTCAGTGACATCCAACTTAAAACATTGTTTGACCAATGCATCTTCATGATCTGGGTCTTGGGAATGGTAGGTACCTCTCATTCGGAGCTCCCAAGCATCCTATTACTTTTTATTTTTTATCCATTGCGCCGAGAACCAATTTGTTAGGAACAGCATACCGTATCTTGCAGCATGCCAGACTGTTGCATTCTATGAATCATTAAGACGAGCTTTTGTGTGGATCTTTAGGTTAGATATGGAATAATGATTTCTATCTTGTACCAGGTCAGCCATGGCGACTGCATATTCTGGATGATGCTCAGGTTTAAAAGCCTGTAGCTTCTCTGCATTAAACACTAGACTACTATCAAGCCTCCTATAGAGTGGTTTTACTGAAATACAAGATCCTCGTGTTTCACCTCAAGCAGAATATGTGGGATTTCAGCTATCTTGCAAAGAGAGCCCTCTTCAGCCACCCTCCAAAGTCGAAATCTGCCGAACCCGAGAAACATGTCCTCGACGCCGAATCAGCGCCTATTCCAATGCATGATGCCGACCAGAATGACCTTTCTCACGATGACCACGCAGCCCCCATGATCGTGTGCCATTCCTGGCCCCCGATGAATAAGAACGAGGCCACGACACACCTGGCAGAGTCATGGGGGAGTAACCTCTCACCTGCGGAGAAACAGCACCTTCTCAAAACGTACGAGGAATCATTCGACGATTATCGGACGGTTAAGAGGGCGCTGGTGCATACTTTTTCCAAAGACGGCGTGACATGATTGAGCCTTCATCGCCACCTGGAGCAACAGGATTACAGGCTATACCGGCATCTTCAACTTCATCCTACAAGACACTGTGTACATGGATTGCAGCCAGTATTATTATCCGTGTCCTCGGCAGATACAGATTTAATATACATAGAGCTTGTCTGACTGCGTATGGAGCATGAGAAGTGATGGCCTCTTGCAATAAAGCCATACCTAGCAGGGCCTGGATATAGCTTTACCTCGGATGGTCATAAGAATGCATGTTTGTACCTAGCTTGTATATACTTGCTCGCAGTTAGATCGTGAAATATACATCAGCTTTCTGCAGTAGCTCAGCAACCTAATGGATTAACCGCCTCTTGGAGTATAGAGTGGCCTGATATGTTCTGGTGAGGTCATGTCACTGATTCAAATCTATGCGTCATTCCCCACGCCCCAGCAATGTCAACTTAATATTTGGAGCTGGGCGTCTGACAGCGCCATAACCTTAAAGATACGGGGTCTCGCCTACTAAGCTATTAAAACATCACGAGCAGAATCAAGCACACATCAATAACCGCAAGACAGTCATACGATAGTAGACATGCTCTCGACAACCACCGGCCCACGCATCGCCATCGTAGGCGCAGGCCAAGTCGGCGCCGCAGCCGCCAACGCATTAATCATGAACTCGGTCGCCAGGGAGCTCCTCCTCGTCGACATCAAAGCCGACCTCCGCAACGCCCAAGTCCAGGAACTCTCGGACGTGAGCCGGATGAGCGGCCGCGCGGAGACGCTCGTCCGAGCAGCCACATACCACGAGGCCGGGCAGTGCGACATTGTGATCATCACCGCCGGGTCCAGGTACTCCGTCGGCGAGACCAGCGTGCAGCACACGTATCGCAACCTGGGGATCGTGCGCAGCGTGATCCAGGCCATGCGCCCCTTTCGCGCCGACGCCGTCCTCCTCGTCGTGTCGAATCCTGTGGATCTGCTGACCACGCTGGCGCAGCGGCTGTCCGGCCTCCCTGCGTCGCAGGTCCTGGGGTCTGGGACGCTTCTTGACTCGGTGCGGCTGCGTGGGCTGTTGGCCGAGCAGGCTGGAGTGCGTACTCCCAACCCCCGTCGAACTTGACTAATTCCCTGGTTGAATAGGTCGCCGCGGACTCGGTGGATATCTATGTCCTCGGGGTCCAGGGCCCCGAGGAGGTCGTGGCCTGGTCGACTGCCGCGGTTGGGGGTCTGCCGCTGGCGTCGGCTGTGCCGGCGGAATCGATCGATCGTGGCCAGCTCACCAAGGAGTGCAAGTTGATCTCCCGGGCCATCATCCAGGCCAAGGGGGCAATGCCGCTTGGCATCGGGGCTATCATCTCCCGAATCTGCTCGTCCATCCTCAACGACCAGCGGGATATCCTTCCCATCAGCCATCTGCAAGAGGAGTTCGGTTGCTGTCTCAGTTTGCCGGTGGTCTTGGGACGCAAGGGAATTCTAAGGACGATCCGCATCGCTGTCAGTGGGGAGGAGTGGGCTGGGATTGCCCAGTCGGCCAGAGTGTTGAACGAGACAATCGAGCATGTAAACGAGTGATTCTTATACATCAATTTATAGCGAGTGTAAAGCTGTCATCTCCAAATTCTTATGAATATACAACGTAAGATGAATTACAGGACTACTTTTTCAGATGCCGCTTGACGGTTACGAAGCTGTCCGGACTGACTGAAATCGAATCGATGCCCGAGTCTACCAGGAACTGCGCAAACTCGGGATGGTCACTGGGTGCCTGGCCGCAGAAGCCGATCTTGCAGCCCTTCTGGCGCGCCACCGCGATCACTTGGGCAATCATCCACTTGACGGCCTCGTCCTGTTCGTCGAAGATGTCGGCCAGCTCGGCCGAGTCGCGATCGACCCCCAGAGTCAGCTGCGTCAGGTCGTTGGACCCGATGGAGAACCCGTCAAAGCAGTCGGCAAACTCGGCGGCCAGGATGACATTGCTGGGGATCTCGCACATCACGTACACCTGCAGGCCGTTGGCCCCGCGCCGCAGACCGTTGTCCGCCAGCACGTCCAGCACCCGGTGCGCCTCGCCCACCGTGCGGCAGAAGGGGATCATCACGATGGCGTTGGTGAAGCCCATCTCGTCGCGCAGCCGCCGGATGGCCCGGCATTCCAGCGCGAAGCCCTCGCGGTAGCGCGGCGAGTAGTAGCGCGACGCACCGCGGAACCCAAGCATCGGGTTCTCCTCCTGCGGCTCGAACTCGGCGCCGCCAATGAGCCCGGCGTACTCGTTGGTCTTGAAGTCGCTCATGCGCAGGATGGCGGGCCGGGGATAGACGGCCGCACAGAGCGCCGCGAACCCCTGGGCCAACCGGTCCACAAAGTACTCGCACCGGTCGTGCTCGTAGCCCGCTGTCAGCCGGGCAATCGCGGCTTTGGCGTCGGCATCGCGCAGCCGGTCGAAGTGCACCAGCGCCATGGGGTGCACCCGGATCGCGTTGCTGACGACGAACTCCATGCGCGCCAGCCCGATCCCGTCCGCGGGCAGCCGCCACCAGCGGTACGCGGCCGCCGGGTTGGCCAGGTTGATCATCACCTGGGTCGTGGCCGGCGGCAGGTCCGTCAGATCCACCGTCTGCGTGGTGATCTCCGCGCGGCCCTCGTAGACCAGCCCGGTGTCGCCCTCGGCGCAGGAGACGGTGACCTCCTGCTGCGTGTGCAGCACGTAGGTCGCATCGCCCGTGCCGACCACCGCCGGGAGGCCCAGCTCGCGACTGACGATGGCCGCGTGCGAGGTGCGGCCGCCGTGGTCCGTGACGATGGCGGCCGCCCGCTTCATGATGGGCACCCAGTCCGGGTCCGTGGTCGGGGTCACCAGAATCGAGCCGTCGACGAACCGGTCCTGGTCGCGCGCCGATTCGATGAGGCAGACGCGGCCGGCGACGGCCGCCTCGCCCACGGAAACGCCAGTGGCAAGCACGCGGCCCTTGCCGGCGCCGCCGACCTTGTACGTGTGGAGGCGAGCGGCCGCGTCGCCCCGGCGCGAATGGACCGTCTCCGGCCTCGCCTGCACGATGTACAGGCGTCCCGTGAGCCCGTCCTTGGCCCATTCCATGTCCATCGGAGCCCCGTAATGGCCCTCAATGGTACACGCCCAGCGCGCCAGCTGGAGGATCTCCGGGTCGCCGAGCACCAAGGCGGCGCGTTCGGCCTTGGAGGTCGGCACGTTCTGCGTGGGCTGCTGCGCATCGTCGCTGTAGATCATCTTGATGGCCTTGGCCCCTCGCGTCTTGCTGATGATGGGCCTGCTGCTGGTGCTGCTCAACAGAGGCTTGAAGATCTGGTACTCGTCCGGGTCGACCGCCCCCTGGACGACGTTTTCGCCGAGACCCCACGCGGCGTTGACGAGGACGACCCGGTCGAAGCCGCTCTCCGTGTCGATGGAGAACATGACGCCCGACCCGCCCGCGTCGGACCGCACCATTTGCTGCACGCCGACCGACAGCGCGATGCCCATCTGGTCGAAGCGCTTGGTCTGCCGGTAGCTGATGGCCCGGTCCGTGAAGAGCGAGGCGTAGCAGCGCCGGCACGCATCGAGCACCGCCCGCTCCCCCGTCACGTTCAGGTACGATTCGAGCTGCCCGGCGAAGCTGGCGTCCGGCAGGTCCTCTGCAGTCGCGCTGGAGCGGACTGCCACGCTCGCTTGCGCCACGCCCACTCGCGTCCCCAGCGCGCGATAGGCGTCCCGGATGCGGTTGGCGGCATCGTCCGGCCAGCTTCCCCGAAGAAACAGCCGGCGCATCGCCTTGCCCGTCTCGGCCAGCCCTGTCGTGCCTGCTTGCCAGTCCGCCATCAGCCCGGCCATCGTGTCCCGGATCCCATTGCCGTCCACGTACGCCCAGTATGCCTGAGCCGTAGTGGCAAAGCCCGGCGGCACGGCGATTCCCTTTGCCCCAAGGGTGTTGATCATCTCGCCCAGCGAGGCATTCTTACCTCCCACGACGGCGCCGTCCTGGAGTCGGACTTGCTCAAAGTCACGGACAAGAAAGTCACTGCTTGTAGCCATTCTTTGCTTTTTCATTCACTTCTGTCCTCTCTCTCCGAGATGAGAAGTCGTCTGGCAACATTGTGGACTACTAAAATAGGGCAGATACCTTGTCACCCCATTTTCAGCAAAAGCCGGTTCCATGGAAGCCTTCGGCCGGTGTCAGGCAATCTAGTACAAGCAGAATTATCTCATGATCTTTGGAGTTTAGTATACATGACAGCATTATGAGTTTATGACCATGGTTCGTTTGCAACATTGGGCACCACCGCACCAGCCTGATCCAATATGATTTCATTGTTATACAGTAACATGCATCCCAAAGACGAGAGTGAGAGTGAGAATGAGAAGAAACCGCTCGGACAACAACATTCTCCATATCCACAGTACAGTCTTTCTCTCCTGGCGCAGCCTCATCATACTCCGCAAAGCTGTCCGGGGCGAGGCCATCCTCCTCAGAGAAGGACAGTGCGCGCCATGTCTCTCGCCTCCTGGTACCTTTGGCACACCCTCTCGATGTTGATGTCTTTGACCCTGCTGCTCTCCTCTGCATCATATTCGATATCGGCCTGGACGACATAGTAGAGCGGGCTTGTACTCCCTCTCGTAGCCGGCGTCGAACAGCCAACGGTGGGCGGCTCCTTGGCAGCTTGGAGAGACGTGTAGCTGCCGGGAGCTCGGATCTTCTCCACTATATTGCTGGGATTCTTCTTTATGTGGCTGGTGACTATAAGAATGTGGAAAGTTGCTCTTCCATAGGTTCTGGCGTTGTAGCAAGAGATCGCCCACTACTGTTCTATTAGTAACCTGGTATCCTCTCTTTTGAGTCAGAGAAGAAAAAAAGAAAGAAAGAAAGTGTTATTTTGGAGGAGATGGATTTTGATCGCATGATGCCTAGCAGCGTGTGGCATGATCCATGTCTATGACGCTGTTAGGACGATGCATTTGAGGCCTATTCGAGACTTGAACCTTAAATATCCAACCGTAATCTTGCTGTCTATGATTGCTAGGAGACGAGGGTTGAACAGTGACTTGGATGTTAGCTTTCCTTAGTCCACAAGCATTCCTTTCGAGGAAATCAGGGTTATCATTTCTCGGCTCCAAGCCTGCCAGAAGCGTCACAACAAATTGGCTCTTCCATTCTTATGTCAGGAAGCAGCACACCCAACAAGCTCTCTAATTCTCATCCAACTGTGGGATGACCACTGAAGGCAAGAGGTTGAGACTGGTCATCGTTGGCGGCGCCAGGGGGGGAATGTCCGCAGCGGTTCGAGCACGGCGCCTGAACGAGGATGCAGCGATAACTGTGATCGAACGAGCCTCCTATATCAGTTACACCAATTCCTTCGTCCCCCTCAGCCTGGGCAGTGTCCTTGAAAGGGACACACTGATTGCACTCCAGACACCCGCAGGGCTAAGTGCTCGATTCAACCTGGACGTGCGGGTTTGTACCGAGCTTGTCAGCATTGCAAGGGAGCATCACTCGATTACCGTGACATGTCGGAAGACGGATACCGTCTATGACCTGCCGTATGACAAGTTGATCCTCGCCCAAGGCGCAGATCCCGCGGCGCTTCCACCGATTGCTGGGATAAGCAAAGCGAATGTGTTCCCCTTGCAGTCCCTCGCAGATCTGCAGATGATTCGCTCGTTTGTGGTGCAGAATGACTGCCGTGAAGTAGTAATACTGGGTGGCGCATTCGCGGGCCTCAAAGCCGTGGAAAGTCTGTATAGTTTCGGTCTACGAGTCAGCGTGATCGAGGCCGGTGACCGCCTCTGTCCGGAATTCGATCCGGATTTCGCCAACATCGTTCAGAAAGAGCTCACGAGGAAAGGGGTCCAGATCTATCTCGAGTCGGAGTGCCAGATGATCGCAGAGCCAGATGCCAGCGACCTGTGCTACGTGCAGTTACGCGATGGCTGTAGCCTCTCCGCGGACCTGGTAGTCGTGGCCACCGAACCCGAGCCTCGAGTCTGGCAGGCCAAGAACGCAGGCCTCGAGGTCCGGAAAGGCATTGTGGTCAATGCCTTTATGCAGACAAGTGACCAGGACATATATGCGGTTGGCAGTGTGGCCGAGGTGGTGAACAGGATCTCCCATATGCCGCAGGTATCATCCATGAGCGGACCCTCGAATCGACAGGGTCGGCTCGCAGCCGATCACATCTTCAACCGTGCCACAGCCTACCCTGGCACCTGTGGAACCCATGTCTACCGCGTCTTCCACTTGACGGCGGCCATCACCGGACTTTCTGTCTCCGAGCTCAAGCAGATAGGGTACGAGCCCCAATCTGTGACAATCCACCAGCCGGACCATGCGGGGTACTTCCCGTCGTCCCAGCAGCTGACCTTACGAGTAGCCTTTGAACCAGCGAGTGGGCTCTTGCTGGGTGCTCAGATTGTGGGACATTCTGGCGTGGAGGGCCGCATTGACGTTATAGCGACAGCCATGCAAGCTGGGATGACGGTGTTTGACTTGGAGCATCTCGAACTTTCTCATATGCCACAATACGGCTCAGTGAAGGACCCCGTCAATCTGGCCGGCTCGGTAGGAAGTAATCTGCTACGCGGGGACCTCCATACAGTCCTTCCCGGGAACCTACAAGGCCGTCTGCATGACTGGCAGATTATTGATGTGCGGTCCGCAGAGCGCTTTGCACAAGGCCATCTACCTCTGGCGCGAAACATTCCTATCGACTCGCTAAGGTCCAAGCTGGATGAAATTGAAAAGGAACGCCCGGTCCTGGTCTACTCTCGGGTAGGCTATCATAGCTATCTGGCCTACCGAATCCTGGTGCAGTCAGGCTATCGGGCCGCGAATCTCGACGGTGGCTTGAAGTTGTTTACAGATGGAGGATATCAGCCAGAACTAGTAGTAGACGCGCAAGACGGCTAGCTCAAGGGAAGTGACTGACTTGGTACTGCAAGCCTGAGGAGCCAACTACTACAGCTTAATCTAGTCAATTTACTCTATGATTCTGTCAGGCTGTAGACTATCTAGCCTGTTCCAGCCGAACAAGCAATCTCCCGCTTTCCCATTGATAGAGCTCCCCTCGTGAGGGCTGAAACCTTTCGATGAAGATTCACCTCAAGGTTAAGCTTAATGATTGCCTCATGTTCGTTGTTGACGCATGCGGATACCGGAGCAATTGGTACCAAACTCCTTGACTCGATCTCATGATGAGGCTTTGAGCATCGAAACTCACTATTACATCATGGATATGTTTATGCTTTCTCAATACCCAGTGTTATCAAGAGGAATTGACTGCGTTGGTCTACTATTTATATGCTTAACTCGACCCGCTACCCTTGAGTAGACCATCCCGGATATTGCTGAACATAGCATACAATCACTTCTTCTCTGAACCTCACGCGAGACAGTCATGGCTTCCAGCAACGATAAACCCAACTCTGTAGAGGACGCCATCGCCAAAGTGCAGACGGCACCTCCCGTCCAGAAACGCGTTGACCTCTTTCGCAGACTGATAAAAGATCTGACCGAGGATCCCGTTGCGAACCCAAATATCCCGAATGTCCTCTTCGAGACAAACTGGGCAGAAGACGACGAAGTCAAGGCTGAGAATTTTACTCGTCAGATCATCCAGAGCTTTAAAGCAACTCATGAAGAAGGATGGACGCACCTGCTGCGAACATGTACTCCCAACCAGAGTAGAATGCTGCAGAAGTTCACTGAGGACTCCAGCATGCAGGATATTGCTCATCTGTTTGATTTCGGCTCGACCAGAGCAACTCGTGAGGGTTTCCAGGATATGGAGAGAGCTAGACAGGTCCAACTTCCTCTCTCCCGCGATGTCGATGGTGGCGGAGAACCGTGGGAGCAGAGGGTGAAGAGCAAGCTGAAGAGACTGTTCCACTCCCGTGATGCTATAGCAAGAGACAGAGTTGATATAGGTCTCTTTGACGATCCCCAGCGCTCAACCCCAGTTCTGGTATTCACGCCCTTCATCCATGTCGAGATCTCTTGCTAATAACACGACAGACTTATGAGAACGCTGCTTTCTCTAACTGGGGACGAACCGTTGAGAACAAGCCTAATTACACATGCGTCCCAACGACCAACTACGGAGTACAGCAAATCGTTCAATATGCTGCAAAGAAGGGGCTGGGAGTGCGCGTATCAGGCTATCGTATGTATTCTCCGTGGTGAGCTTCACTATGACGCATACTAATACTTCCAGGCCATTCTTGGGCACCGGTTTTTGCTCGTGACGAGGGATGTATTCTCATATCTACTCTGAGTCTACACCAGGCAACAGCCATTCCCAACGTGGAATCCCTGGATCCTCTCTGTCCCACTCTTTTTGGGGACAAGCCTACAAGGCTCAATGCAATCACAGAAGTAGGCCCTTTGGAAGAAGATCCGACAAAGTCACTAGTCCGGGTGGGCTGCGCAACAACCAACGAACAGTTTCGATCCTGGTGTATCGCGACGAAGCGCCTAACCTTACCCCTTAATGTCATTATGGTGGAGATTACATTTGGTGGTAGCAATGGCCCGATCTGGTATGTCGAAATTCCCATCCTGCAGAGGACAGACACTGATATTCATAGCCACGGAGCCGGCATCAGACACCCAACACTGAACGACCTCGTCTACGCCATCGAGTATGTAGATGCGCATGGCAAGCTGCAGATGATCACCAAAGCCGACGGCGACTTCCTCTCTGCAGCCAGTGGGTGCTTTGGATTGATCGGGGTCGTCACCCATATCACCCTCGTAGTCGACCAGATGACATACGCGGCCATGACACCCGAGAAGATGGCAGTAATCGATGCCATCCCGCCCCCAGCCAGCCTTCGTTCCCGCGTCCCTCAACCGCTTTACCAGCCTCGTACGCCGGACGAGATCCGGCGTGCCCAAGAGGCTTTCGAGAAGAGGGCCGCTGAGGATTACTACGCTGAATGGTTCTGGTTCCCCTATTCCGACGAAGTGTGGATCAACACATGGTCCACTACGACGGAATCTGTAGGTGTGCAGGAGTATCCGGATAATGTCGAAATAGCGACGCAGTGGCTTCAGGCTATTGCTATGGAGGCGCTGCAATACCTCGCCAAGGACACAAAAACCGAGGAAATACTGCCAATGCTGAGGACTACTGCGGTTTGTAAGTGCCTTTAACCCAGCATCGTCCACTCGAGAATTCACCTAATGAAATGGACAGCAAGGCTAGCAATGTCCGCCCTGCCTGCCGGCACCGAAATCAAAACCTGGGTCCCAGACGCCCTTCATTTCAGAAGAGCGATTCAAAACACGCGTGTCCGGGATTTGGAACTTGAGATCCCCGTATGCTACCCTTTCTCCTGGCCAGGTCAGACATCCGCTAATGACAAGCTGAAGCTCCCTCACCGTCCCGACGATGCCAATAAACCCGACTTCGGCATCGTCCAACACGCCTGGTGGGAAGCAATCATCAAGGCCTACGAACACACAGACAAATGCCCAATGCGCATGCCGCTCGAGATGCGAATCATGGGCGGCAGCAATGTGCTGATGGCGCCTCAGCGCGGTAACCGTCTCGGAACATGCTCGATTGAGGTCGTGACGCTTCAAAGCGTAACCCAGTACTGGGAGGCGTTTGCTCAAGAGGTCCTCGATAAATGGATGGAGTTGAGGGAATGGAATGGGCAAAAGCTCAATATTCGGCCCCATTGGGCTAAGGAGTGGTGGGTTGTCCTCTCATTGTCCACTACACAACAGCCTAGGCTTGGGATATTATCTAACGGCTAACGGCATCATGCAGGCAACAATTCAAAGTAGATGACAGGCCCTTCGCCGAGTATCTCAAGACCGAGAGCTATGGCGATGCTATCCGCCGATTCAACGATGTCCTCGCAGACATTGGTCAGAAACAAGGTTGGCAAAGGCAAGATCTGAAGAGAATGTTCTCGAATGAGCTGTTTGATTATCTTGTCTTTGATGATATTAATCTTTAAGGATATGCCTTACGTTGTTAATTATTCCGCCTGTGAGATCTCGTCTATCTCATCGTATATAAGCTCAGAAAATCCAGGGGGAAATATTGCCTAGAAGAGCAGACTACTGCCTCCATGACACTTACGCGATATCGACGTCTATGGCCTGACAATGCGCCTAGGAGAGTAGTTAATGGCAGTAGACCTAAGCATAGTAATCTGTTAGACTGCACGACGCGTTCCAGAGCGAGACTGGAGACTCATGACATTTATCAAGGATCTAGATCCATCAGCAGCCAGTCACTAGTTGATCAGGGCTGGACATGCTGCAGGCAAGCGATGTATCTAGGACATGAGGTTTAGGGGGGAGCAGGCAGCAGACGACATAGAAGACTTATTATTATTACAGACAAGGCAATGTCTTAGGTACAGTTCTAAAAACCTGACTAAAAGCAGAGAATATACCGGGCTAAGCCTAGAACTTGGATTACCTTTGGGGAAATAAGGCATACCAGCTAGCACACAGTTTAATCTCGCAATTTTCATCGTAGATCAGGTAGCACCCGGTATCCTCTCATGTTTTGCTCAATCTGCGCTGTCACTCTGCAGGTTTTATTGATTACCTTTAAAGGACTTTCTTATGGCCGTGGGTTTTCCATGGACGGTGAAACTCACATGGCGAGGATTCCTGTTGATTTGTGAAACTGGGGCATGGGACATGTGCGCGGATCATCATGAGTAATAGCGCAGATCAGATAGTCTCCTTCTTCTTGTCCGTATGTGGAAACAAGCTGCTCCGTGGAATTACTCCATTGTCGGCGCGTCTCCTGGATCGCCAGCTAAACTGCAGCGTTGAAATTGCCGTCATATTTCCCTCTGTCAGTAGTGGGTGAGGATGTTGCTCCCGATTTAGGGTCTATTATTCCCATATCCTTGTTCAAAGTCTTGTGCGTAATACGGTCACTGCAACCAGGCGAATCGGTCACTGGATCTGATAGCATTCCGTCGTCAGGTCCTCCGGGATATCGGCATTGGAGAGGCCTTGGGAATCCCAAACATCTAGGAATGCGGCTGGCTCAACCTGTCGCAGACCTGGGGGTCCAAGGAATCAGACGTAAGCTCTGAATCCCCCCAGTTACTATGCGAATAAAAGTCCTGAACCCATGCAAGGCTGCCCCGAACCCTGCAAGGACGCTGCACTTTGCATTACCAGCTGCTTTAGGGTCTGTGCCCTGGCATAGTCCTTTGACAAAGTCACAGACTGGTAACCCGGTTTCCACTGCGATTGTCTGACCGTCGCGATCAAGCATCCCAGACAGCAGTCAAGGCTTCACCCAGACGGCTGTGGAGATATGCAATAGTCCTTTCTAGAGCTTCGGTTTCCTGCTCCCGCGACTGTGGGTAGCCAGGGGTATCTGAAAAGTCCGCATCGTCGAAGTGAGCTTCAGGGGTACAGAGGTCATTCCAGTCAGGACTCAGGAGCTCCGACAGCGCCCCAAGTACCGGTTTTTCTAGCAAGTTTTTCAAGCGAATCGGGCTCAAAGCATGTCCCGTCTGAGCTAGTACCGCTGCAGTGAAGTGCTGCTCTTGTTATTCGCTCATGTTCTGAATATGCGCCAAACCGGTTCAACCGAAAGACGAGCAGACCTGGATGAGAGGAAACAGGCCTAAAGGTGCTAAGATCGCGCTGGCTTTGACGAACATTTCTTATATTATCAGCGTGTTGCAAAGAAGCAAGATAAACGAGTTGGACTTACATTATAAACCCCACAAGTGGTTCTTGCAGTTCCAGTTTTTGTTTTGTCTAGGATTAGGTGTCAATGATGTATCCATTGAACTCTAGTTATCCAATTCCAGGATATTCCTCTTCGGGACAAATATTTGAAAGACAGATTCTTCTTTGCTGTATCCCATGTCTTATTCAGAGTTTTGACTTCTCTCTTGCACGCAGAACGAGGATAGTCTAGCACCTTTTGTAGGTGATTCCTAGGGTGCCAATCTTATACGGAAACCTAGGAGGCCCCGGAACCAGACCTGACCTATCCTGCCAGAAGACACAGAAGTATGGAGAAAACGTCATGAAGCTAATTTATCCGTCAGTTGGAAAGCATTATCTCACAGACTGACATGGTATAAATAGGCGCCCTTTCCCGGAAGGAGCCTTTCCTGCCTACGTCTTTACAAATATATGCAAGGTACTCTTCTTTCTCACTTCAAAAGAGCGGCTGAAGAAAACAAAATGCTGGAGACAAAGTGGCAGACCTCTCTTGTCAGCGAAGCAAGCGTTGTCAACTCGCTTATCAATAACCATGGCGTGTACGCTGGAAGCGATGGATACGTCCTTAGGCTCGACCCCAGCGATGGCACCGTGATGTATAAAAACGACCTGAAAGGATGCGGCTACGGTGAAGTGCGCCTCGCAACCACTCTGGATGGCGAAATGCTGGTAGCAGGACTCAATGGGCACGTCATAGGGCTTGGGATTTACGGCCTGGACACTTTGTGGTCTACCGATTTGGGGACCGGAGGCACCATCGTGTCCGTCGTGTGTGGCCGCTCAGGTATCTACGCCGGTTCGAACGGCTACGTGTACCGCCTCAATCCGCATACTGGCAGCATCATAAGAACCAACGACCTGCCTGGTTATCGGAAGCATGAGACTCGTCTAGGGCTCCTGCCCTCGACCAAATGGCTGCTGGTTGGCATTAACGGGTACACCCTGTGTCTAGATACCAATAGCCTGGAGACACAATGGGTGAATGACATGCCTGGTGCGGGTAAGGATCTTACTTCTGTTGTCGGGGGGATTGGGTTTGCATATGGGGCGTGCAATGGAAGGGTTTTCGCCTTACAGGACTGGAGCGGGACTCTGTTGAACGAGAATGACCTATCTGGAACAGGGAACAATGAGGTTCGCATGGCTCTCGACACCACCACTTCTCGCCTGTACGTCGGGACAAATGGGTATGGGATCTGCCTGGACGCTAGAACCCTGCAGACGAAGTACCAGACATCCTTGCCGGGATGCGGCTACCACGTCACGGACGTGGCTTTTGGAGACCAAGGCGTGGCGTGGTTTGCCTGTCATGGATATGTCTATCAGCTGAATCCGTCGGGACAGGTGCAGGCGCAAAACGATCTCAAGGGACGGAGCACCTTTGAAACACGTCTGGCTGCTAGTTCCAGCGGCGATCCCGAACTGATTGTCGGCATTGGGGGATATGCGCTTGGCCTTGATATTGCAAACAGTCCACTCCCTGTTGACTTTACCGGCCAGACGTTTGCTGTCACTTGGCAACCATGGATTATCGATATTTTCAATTGGAGAACATACGACCCTTCGACAATAGACGGAGTCGGCATCCTGATCGGTAACTACGAGGGCAGGCTCATCGGCGAAGACATGAAAACTAGAACCTGCACATTCCTCCGTCCCAATTGGGAAGGCAACAGCTATACCTGGGTCTTCAGGCCAGATGGCGCCATCATTTACAAGTTCTGGGATCACGATGATAGGAGCAAGTACACCCGCCACAGTCAGCTAGGCAACGGGGCGCCGGTCATCTGTGCGGGCGAGTTTCGCTTGTCGACCGACTCTAATATGGAATCGGTGATTGCAATGGTGAACGACGCGAGCGGGCATTATAAGCCCGATGGGGGCGCCTGCCTAAGATATGTGTCCTCGAAATTTGAAAATCTGGGCATCGATACTTCCGAGACAGTGTGGTACTGGAGAATCAAAGAGGAATCAAAACTATAGTTCTTACCAACTGATGCTATTTCTAGCATGGTAGGAATGATACTGCATATTCCGTATTAGGGCCCAACTACTAAGATCCATCGATTCTGCATGTTGGTCAACCTTTTCCAGGCTTCCGGCACCTACCAAGCTGCAGGTGGATGAATTTTGTGTACAAAGTGTCAGCAAAAGCTCTTAGGTGCTTCTGCAGAATTGCCACATTGGGAAAGGGTTCCGTAGGGTGAGCTGAGACATGGATGAAACGTTCAGTGTTTTTGATATGTTTAGGCGATTATTAGACTTGAAGTACGCTACCAATACTAAAGCACAATGGTATCGATACTTGACATGTTCGCTGTAGAGGCAACAGCTTAAGACCCATTATGCTTCACTACTACTCCTGTACACCTGCCGCTCTCACTCTCAGAATGTAAACTGCGGAATGTTAATCGTGCTGACAGTCCATGTCTTGCCGCCATCGGAAGTCGACATCTCGCCAGTGACGCCCTGGCCCTTCCAGTTGGTGTATTTGTAGTTCGGGTCCGCGACGTCCAGAATAATCTCGGTGTTGATCCAGGCTAGGTACAATGTATGTTAGCCAGTGCCTTCCGAGTATTGAAATTGCCATGTACTTACAGTGAGCACCGACTGTGCCACAGTCGGTTGCGGCGCATTCCACAGCACTACCCCAGCCCATGGCATGTCCGTCACTGGTAGAGAGTGTAGACACTTGCCTTCCGTTCAAAAGAACATACTGTATGTAATTGCCAGTAGCATCATCGTACTTGTCTGGAGAATGTTAGTCTGCATGTCCAGAGTGCGGGCGTAGGTGGAGATATGTCGCTGTTGCTTACAGTGCATCGTTATGTGGTCGCCAGGATTGGCGCCGGCGCCCGGTGCCTGCACAGGGTACTGCCCGTTGGCTAGATGATCGTGTGTCAGTGTCATAGGTGCAGGTAGGAGACGTGTCATGATAGATCAACTGACGTCTACTCAGGAGCGTGTAGGCATAGGTAGTCCACCCATTCGATTGCCACTTCTCGGCGATGGATTGGATCAAGTCACCGTTGGAGGTGCCCATGCCGACCCAAAGAGAGAGGTCTCCCCCGTTGTTTGAGACAAAGCTGGGCAGGATGAGTGTGGAGGTTGCCTCGCGGATGAAGGAGTTGGAAGCAACAGGACCAGTGCTGAAGGCAGGGCCCATAGCCGCATTCACGGCCGTAAAGGCCCCTGCGGTGAGAGCAGTAGAGAGAAGCTGGATTAGCCAAGGCATTGTAGCGGAATTTGGAAGTATATGGCTGTTAGTTCAACGTGGACTATGTGACTTTGCTCTTGTTCTTGCTCAGAAGAACAGCGAAGCCATTTTATACCTCGCCTTTGGTGACATCTTGATCCCAAAATCAGTCCCTGAAAGTAGTCCTCTGATCCCCTCTCGCCGGACTGTGTCAGAGTACAACATGTATGTCCTGGTGGGATTCTCCACCATTGATGACTCGGGCTGTGAGACATCTGTCAAGTCGATACAACCTGCGACAGGAGTGTTGGGAATAAAACCACCAATAGGTGGATTTATGGCGCTATGGAATAGCTCTCTATAACTCACATATTCGCCATAAATGAGACACAAATTCGGACTTTGACGAAAGTCATGTTGAGTGTACTCACAAACCCCTTGTCAAATCCGGTCCGGGCTGCTACTCGTCGAACCCGAGAGGGAAGCCCTGAAGCGTCTCCCCTGCAGTGGGACTGAACACCATCATTCAGACTCGGAGAGTTTCTCCGGGTGGTCGATCACATCGCCACCTGCTAAGTCAATCCGTATCCAACGACGACTTGCGCGGTGCATTGCCGGGAGATTATCCTGAGCTATAGCCGTTCACCATTCTCTGGCAGTCGTGGCACTACGGGTTAGGCAGCCGCAAAATGCTTGTGAATCAATGTTCAGAAAGCCAGCTTCTCCTTTTCTGCACAGTTGAACTAGCTTAATGGTGGCTTACTGCGAGACCTCGAACTCTTCAGGGTTCAAGGACTGGGGATCTTGGCGGAGAATCTCTCCTAATGCAGCTTATGATCCACTGGCATAGCTCGTTATCCCTCAGTCTACTAGGCTTCGCTGAAGGATTCGGCATATTGAGGCTGTTTGACATAGACTGAGTAATGCACGAGTCTTCAAACAGCGACTGTGACTGGAATTCTGTATGAAATGAGGTGCGCTTGATACAATCTGATATAGACATTGTTGTGTTATTTTGTAAACCGAGTCTGAATCGATTTCATCCATATGCCATCTCGGAGAGAGCCAAAACCAGAATGGATGCCATGGCAAGGTGAGGTCAATTGTCAGGGGAAAGCTTTGCTTCACCTCTGCAGAAGTGTAAGAATAGTCGTTCCTGATATATTAGACATAAATTGCGCCCTTCAAGAAAAGAAAAACTTAATTAAATGTTCTAGTGGGTATTGGAGCACGCTGACAAGCTGGACAGTGGGCACTCCAAGCCGGGAGGCTTCAGGATTCAAGTCTTGTTTTGACGGAGGATCATCGACTAAGAGTATATTTTCCAAGGGCTACTTTATCTGGTCGTTTAGCCACGGATCCTGGAGCAGTTCTTTCGCCGTCTTTCTGTCCTCAGGTCGCCATTGAAGCATCTTCCTCATGAATGCTAGAAACATTTCTTTATTTCTTCCCTCGAGAAACTCTTCCGACGTCTCCAAACTTACTTGCCTTGGTACCTCTATGTTCTGCTTCCATTTCCCTGTGGAAATTGCTTATAAGCACTCTTTCATTTGCTTATCTCACTGAGTAAAAGAGAATACTTACCATCATCAGTAAAAAACTCATGACTCCTTTTGCCGCGTTTGAGCAGATCTAAAGGAGGCGGTCCCAGAATGCCAATCACCTCAGCAAGGTGTGCACGGGTAGAATACCCTTTCCCGTCGGGATCGTTGCCATAGAACAGGTGCTTGCCCTCAAACAGATCCCAGATCTTGTTTCATACCAGTTAGCGGTCTATAACGAGGTACCATAGGGGCAGAGCATACCATGACGCCGACATTCCATATATCAACTGGATAGCTCCATTCAGTTTTCAACATTACTTCTGGCGATCTGTAAACATTGGGCTGTGCATCATGATTTCTCCTCTCATCTCCTCGTACAGCTGAACCAAAATCGCTCAGGACTGCTCGGCCAAATATCTTTGGCAATTCAAACCGTCGAGAAGCATATACCGGCATACCGTCAACAAATTTTCGCGGCGAAGGGTTCTCCAGTTCAGCTCTAGTGAAACTGTCAAGGATCGCTCTGTCCTCTATTTCTTGAAGAATGTTATCGCCCTTGATGTCTAATCAGGATGTGATCAGTAAGCGGGCTTTTCGAGAGTGGAGAGAATATCTACCTGTATGGACAAGCTTGCATTCAGTATGGAGATAGTCAAGTGCAAGAAAGACCTGCATGAGGCCAGCCTTGAGTAGATCTTCAGTAAATCGATGGTTAGGGTTGCGATATAGCAGATCCCTGAAACTCTCCCACATTGGTTTCTGAACAAGACAGTGATGGGCCCCTCCGGGACGAGGAATGGTGAATGTATCTAGTGCTCTTCTCACATGAGCATAGCCAGGATGTGATGGGTTCCCTTGGTTGAGATGCTTATAAATCTGAAACTCTTCCTGGTTGGCTTCATTGCGTGTATATACCTTGAGTGTCACATACTGATGACCTCTAGTCACGTTAGCTGGGCATGATTTGAAGCAATGGAACCGGCACTGCTTACTCGAGATCACGAGCAAGCCATACTGTGGAGGTAACCCCGAATCCAAGTTTACCAATGACCTGGTATTTGGAACGGAAGACATCGCCAATATTGACGGGATAATATTGTCCTTTCTTGAACTCTTCGAAACGTTCCTCGTCAAGTATCTTAGATGCACTGACGGTTTCGAAGCCGCCGGTGGGAAAACACATTGGAGGGGAGGGAGGCCTTCGAAACGTATTTCTGGCCCATTTCAAGAGAGTAGCCATGTGAGAGTACAAAGGAGCGCTGATAGCGCCGACACATGCGTGGATGAAACTGTAGATGCCTGTGTTTACCTCCCAAATATGGTTAGCGCGGAGTGGTGAATATATATTGATTCTCCTCACCAAATGTATGCTACGTCATCCACTGAGTTACACAAGCACATCATGCCATCTTACAGCTTACCCGTACTGATTTCTTGCAACGCAGAAGGGAATACTCTTCAGTCTCTTCTAAATTCCAGAAATCCAGCTCCTTAAGTCAAATCAGGATCAAAATGAAGCTAGCAGTCTTCAGCGCCAAATCCTACGACAAGCTCTTCCTCGACAGCGCCCTCGAGAAAGACTACGCATCCTTCTGCGAAATCGTCTATCACTCCTTCGCTCTATCCCGAGAGACCGTCTCACTAGCCAAAGGCAGCGATGCAGTCTGCGCCTTTGTAAACGACACACTGGACGGGACAGTCCTCAAATCCCTGCACGCATACGGCATCCGCGCAATCCTGCTGCGCTGTGCCGGTTTCAACAACGTCGACCTGCAAGTTGCCGAGCAGCTGGGCCTGTTCGTCGCCAACGTCCCGTCCTACTCCCCCGAAGCCGTAGCCGAATTCGCCGTGGCGCTGATCCAGACGCTGAACCGCAAGACCCACCGTGCTTATAACCGCGTGCGCGAGGGGAACTTCAATCTCGAGGGGTTCCTGGGGCATACGCTGCACGGGAAGACGGTGGGGATAGTTGGGGTGGGGCGTATTGGGCTGGCGCTTGCGAGGATCTTCCATGGGTTTGGGTGCAAGCTGCTGGCGTATGATCCGTTCGGAGGAGAGGAGTTTAGAAAGTACGGCGAGTTCGTTGACTTGGCTGAGTTGTTGTCGCGGAGCGATGTGGTCAGCCTCCACTGTCCGCTTACGGAGGACACGCGACATATCATCGATGATGAGACTCTGGGGCAGATGAAGAAGGGCGCGTTGCTGGTTAATACCTCGCGTGGAGGCCTGATCAACACCAAGGCTGCGATTCGGGCGCTCAAAGCGGGCCACCTGGGTGGTCTGGCGTTGGATGTGTACGAGGGGGAGGGCTCGCTGTTCTACAATGATCATTCGGCGGAGATTATCCATGACGACACGCTGATGCGGCTGATGACGTTTCCCAATGTGCTTGTCTGCGGGCACCAGGCGTTTTTCACGCGGGAGGCCCTGGGTGAAATCGCGGGAGTCACGCTGGGCAATCTGCAGGATTTTGTATTGAAACGGACATGCAAGAACTCGTTGGTGCGCGAAGGCCATCTGCTGGTCAGGAAGGATACAGAGCCTGTTCGTTTGTGACATGGAAAGGCGTCGCATCAAGCATTTGGGTATTCGCATTTCGGGCTATGCAAGAACCTATTCATAAAGCATTATGGCTTCGTTTCTCATTATGTACACTTCAATGCAGCCTGGCCAGGCCGCGGATATATGCCAGCCCCCTTGGAATGATTCGGCTCCCATGAATGATCAACGGGACGACCGAGATCAACCACATAAAGCACACAAACCCGAAAGCAGTAATAAGTTCGAGTCTCTCAACCAGGGCCAGAATGGTTCTGTCCATGACTTTGTCGTAAGCAGCACGCCATCTACTCTGGCCTGCCAATTGAACTCGCTTTGCCTGCTCTCTTTCCTCAACCGCATCTGCCATCTGCCAGGCGACCCTGCGGTTAATCTTCTCCCACGTCGTATCTTCTGCATATGCCCGGGCAGCCACGGCTAGGGACGACAGAAGCGGAGAGTCGAGCGCTACCTGCCGCACCAGAGCAACAAAGGTCGCAATGTCATTCGGAGGGACCAAGTATCCAGTCTCCTGATGGCGTACAATATCCGATGGTCCACCCTGATCCCGTGCGATAACAGGCAGACCGCTAGCCATCGCCTCGAGCACCACCAGCCCGAAAGTCTCGGTGATAGAGCAGTGCAGGAAAAGGTCTCCCGAAGCATATGCGCGAGCCAGTGGCTCTCCGGTCAAGAAGCCGGTGAATACAACATGATCTCTGACATGATCAAAAAGACGGTGAATGCTCCTTTCGACCTCCGGATTGCGGTTTCCTCCGACAATCAAAAGCTTGAAGGGTAGCTTCTCTTCGGCGAGTTTGGCTGCAGCCACGGCCAGGAACTCGAATCCTTTCTCTGGGGCTAGCCGGCACACGCAGACAAGGATGATCTCCCCATTAGGCGCAATCTCCTTCCGATAGGCCTCGTCGCGACGAGAGGGACTGAACAAGGTGGTATCGACGCCTCGTCCCAATTTGACGGCTCGTGCGACGGGCGCGCCGGCCTTCTTCAGGTAGTCTAAGATGCATGATGATGGGTAGAAGATGGTATGCACAGCGGGATTGCTAAAAAGGAAGCCCTGCACCGTGGCCAGCAGCCAAACCGACCACCGAGTCAAGAAGGCTGGGAGGATGATCTCACTGTATGCTGACAGGTCGGTCTGGAAGTTCAGTAGCACAGCGGGCGGGTTTCGAAGCTGCCGCAGGTACAGTAGCAACTGGAAACCCAAGGATGCCGGACTTGCCACATAGACAATATCCGGCCGGACGGACTCCTTGTAGACATCTCTCAGGTGGAAGGGGTACACCAGCGTGAGATCAGGGTTGTACGGGAGAGGATAACCTGGCAGTCGCAAATTCGCCACTGGTTGCCCGGGCTGTTGGGTACCTGCAAATTGAGGTGCCACTACGACCAGGTCGACCTCATTGCGACGAAGATAATCGATCAGACTGCCGGTTGTTCGACTGACTCCGTTGACAGGGCCAAGCGACTCGGTGGTCAACAGCACCTTCTTCCCTTTCAGAGACCGAGGAAAGCTCTCTCTATCCATTTATCCTAATCAAGTATTGCGAAGTATTGCGCAAAGGTGGTGATAAGTGATAATAAGTATATTCTGTAGAGCAAGTAACTGAGTCAGTTAAACCAGTCAGAACCCCGTCTACGCGCCTGCATTAAAGCTATGATGCGAGGGTGAAGTAACCGAAACCGGAATTGCCATCCAAAGTCAAATGGGAAGTGAACAATCATCGGCGATCACAGCAGATAAGAGCGTGATTGCTACGTTGAAGCCAGAGCGCAATGGTTCGTGTAGGAGGCCGCGCTGGGTGCACGTGGGCCAACTCTTTGTCGCCCGTCCGCTGCAACAATCTCCCCTCTCCCGACCAGTGGGAGTCCGTGAATCCCCCCGCGTGCACCCAGCAGTCAAGCTCTTTGGGGATCCATGCGATCGACTCGACTGTCTTCTCAACCTAACCTTTGGTTATTAACTTATTATTGCTTGCCCCTGTTCAACTTCCCACGACCGTCGCCTGCGCTAGGACTAGGAGCATGGCGGTAACGATCACAAGGCACGCGGGGGCCTTTCTGTTTGGCCCCTCGCTGGAGGGGGGGGCTCGATAAGGGTGAAATCGGGAGGTAAAAGTCTATAAACGCTCTGCGCCCATTTTCTGCAGTAGAATTTATGTTTATGGACTTTGATGGTCGTCGAACAAAGGAGTCTGTCATGATTGAAATGGCCTCAGAAACTCCAGCTGTCGCAATGGATCTCCCATCGTCCCCTGCAGGAACCTCGGACGCGAGCTCTTATGATGGCTCGACGCGCCCTACAACCCCTTCTTCAAGTCCGCTGTTTTGTGCTTCTAGAATGGAGGATCTGGCTCTGTCGCATTTTCTGCATTCTCCTGGCTCTGCTTCGCTGCAAAGCTTTCCGGCCTGGGGACAGGTTAAAAACGTCTGCGTGGTGGGCGCTGGATACGTCGGTATGCTTTTGCTACAGTGTCTCACTTTCTCAGGGGCAAAGACTCATCGTTACAGGGGGCCCAACCGCAGCCGTTCTTGCACTGTACAACCCGTCGATAGCAGTCGAAGTCTTGGACCGAGACCCTGTTCGCATTCGGAAGTGGAAGTCACCACACCTTCCTGTACATGAACCTGGCTTGATCGACGTTGTCCGAGTGACACGAGATGGCGCGGAGATTGTCAACCAGGAGACCACGTCCCAGAGCAATGCTACGCGGTTGAAGCGGCGTGCAAACCTATTCTTCACAAGTGACTCGGTGACAAGTATCTCACGAGCAGATATGATCATGCTGGCGGTCAACACGCCTACCAAGACGTTTGGTCTGGGCGCTGGTCGTGCTACGAATATGGCAGCTGTTGATGAAGCTGTGCGGCAGATATCCCTCTACGCGAAACCAGGTACAATCATCGTCGAGAAGAGCACAGTTCCTTGTGGCACTGCGCAGCGCATTCGAAACATGGTACGACTCTTGACCCCATGTGCATGCTGTTTATTGATCACATCTGACGATGATAGTTGACGACCCTGAGACCCGGCGTGCCGTTCGAGGTGCTGTCGAACCCTGAATTCCTGTCCGAGGGCTCCGCGATTGAGAACCTCATCTCACCCGACCGTGTTCTCATCGGATCATCTGGAACACCCTCCGGACAACACGCAGCGCGCACCCTTGCAAAAATTTACTCGTCTTGGGTGCCTTCCTCGCGCATCCTTGAAGTCAATGCATGGTCGTCAGAACTGGCAAAGCTTGTTGCCAACGCCATGCTCGCCCAAAGAATCAGCAGCATCAACTCGATCAGTGCTATTTGCGAGAAGACAGGAGCTGAGGTCGATCAAGTAGCTCAAGCGATCGGTCTGGATGCCCGAATCGGAGCTCAATTCCTCAAAGCCGGACTCGGGTTCGGCGGCTCGTGTTTCCGCAAGGATATAGCCAGCCTGACATATCTGGCCGAGTCATTGGGCCTGGAAGATGTGGCTCACTACTGGAGCCAAGTCAACGTGATGAATGAGATGCAACGCAATCGGTTCGCTAAAAAGGTCATTGAGAGATTCGATGGTAACTTGACTGGCCGAAAGATCGCCATGCTTGGGTTCGCCTTCAAGAAGAACACCGGCGACACACGAGAGTCCTTGGCAGCTGACGTGATCCGGTTGCTGCTGGAGGAAAAGCCCATGGAGATTGCGATCTTCGATCCCTTCTGCCTTGAAAAGGACATCATGCGCGAGGTTGAGTTCATCTGCGGCGCCTTGAACGGGAAGGTGGTCAAAGTCTTTCCCGATCCGTACCAAGCTTGTTCTCAAGCCGATGCAGTCCTCATCATCTCGGACTGTGATCAATTTAAGAATACGCCGACCAAGTCGAAGCCAAATGCATTTGCGCCGAGGGCAGAGGTCAAGGTTGTCGACGCTCTTCCCGAGGCCGTCCCGTCCAAAGATCCAGAGGATGACATGTGGTCATGCAACGGCCTGTCATACCGCCTGTCCCCGCAAGAAACCTGCGGGAAGGACTGTGAAGCATGCCGTTCAACAGCCAGCCATCCCACTGCTACCGAGCCTGTAGAGTGGGCACGCATAGCATACAACATGAAGACACCGAAATTGGTCATTGATGGACGCGGAATCGTGGATATTCAAGAGATGGAGAAACTCGGTGTCTACGTGGATGCCGTTGGCAGACGACCGGCTACCATCGATTCGGCAGGCATTGACCCTTTGAACTGTGACATCTAGCTCTGAATTTTCAGGAAGGCTTGTTGCAATTGATACCCCTCGCTATCTGCTTTCTTTTGTGTACGTCCCTCTTTCATGCCGCAGTTTCACACCATATCATCTAGACTGGATTAATTAATATGTCGGCGTTTGCTATAGGCTGTAGCATACCTTGTAATATTGTACTCATCTGTCTATACACTTCTTTCTTACAGCGACAAATCCTTCCCTCAGACTGCCAGAGTGGTCACTACAAACAAGTCGAGCTTTGTACAAACGTAATATCTCGACAACAAAGTAAAGATACTAGCTGATGCCGGACCAGAAATCATGCATAAGCAGTAAACGACCCATCTATCTCCTCCACCTTGGCAACAGCCCGCTTATACCCATCCATCGCCTGCAATTTGTCCGCGTATTCCGCCAACCTCGGATACCTCGCCCGGAGACCAGGCATTTTACCCAACGCCGCAATAACAGGGAAGCTCATCATGATATCCGTAGCCGTCAGCTCCCTCCCGCACAGGTAAGGCCCGCCTCCCGGCGCGGTCTTCAGCTGGTCCTCGAGGAACTCAAAGTGCGAGGTCAGGTTGGGCGCGACGAACGCCTGCTCGACCTTTGAAGCGACCATGCCTGTCAACGGCTTGATGAAGAATGGGACGGGGGCGTTTCGGATGCCTGGGTGTGTCGTGTCAGCCTCGCCTTCATCAAACTAGAACCGGACGGGGGGACAGGAAAGCTCACTATCCATCACCAACTGCATCACCAGAAACGGCATGAAGCTGCCCTCCGTGTAATGCATGAAATACCGGTACCGCATCCACTCCTCCGTCTCCCCGCCTACCTGGTCCTCCTTGCCGGCAATATAGCGCCGTGGAACGAGCTTGTCGCCCCCGAAATGATCGCAGAGATACTCCATGATCAGCCCCGACTCGGCGAGAACCAGCGGCTTGGAGTCGGGGGAGCCGGGGGTCTCGATGCTGAGAAGCGGGGATTTGCCTAGCGGGTGGACGTCCTTGAGCTCCTTTGGAGCCAGCATGTCGTGCCCGCGCTTGAAGGTCTTGAGCGAGTAGGTGAGGTGGAGTTCTTCGAGGAGCCAGAGGATGCGCTGGGCGCGGGATTGTTCCAGCCTGTTGGTGGATTAGTTTTGGTGATGGTGGTGAGGTGGGAGCCTACCAGTAGAGGGTGATTTTGGGGCCTTTGTTTGCGTCTGCCATTTTCAGTAGATTAACTGTCTGATTTAGATGCAGCTCAATTCGAGTGATGCTCTCTACACGAAAGCTGATCCTGTTGACATAGACTCGAAAGCTTAGTCGGCAGCAGGAGAATCAGTACTTTTATATTTGATCTACGCGCTCTCTCAGGTATCCATGGCACTACTTCTAGGCCTGTTTCATGAATAATCGCATCGAGCTCAACCTCGGATGATTCGTTCCAGCGGCCCCTGTGAAAGTCGGGAAGGTTGGCGTCATCGATGTATGAGTGGGTCGATTCAGATCAATATCCGTTTGTACAGATAGCAGTTTCAGGTCATATAGCTGATATGAGCCTCTTAATCAGCGAGTCAGTAGCTGTTGTGCCCTCACAAGGCTGAATTGTAGCACCAATTTCCCACTCTTGTTGTGGTAGAGAGGGAGCCCTGACTAGGAAGAACGGAGTAGATGCCATCAATCTCAGGCCTCAATATGCGGCCGCTGACTCAGCGCCAAGCCTCAGGTGACCATCCACTGAACTTCACGGATATCATCACCAACACCATCAGACGAGTATTACGGCCTCGCCTTAATTGCTGACGTCGCAACCATGGCCGGCCCTAGCAAGTGTGAGTGACTTTCCCGGAAGTGGCTTTACCTCAATGCTGATCAATTGCTCGCAGCTCTGATCCTTGACCCGGCCCTCCAGAAATACTACGGTACTTCCCTCCGTCCTACCCTGCAGCCCATCGACGAGATAGCTTGAATGCGCCGCTTGATTCTTGCTTGATTCTTGACAACATGCCCAGGAAAGGAGACTACTAAGCGGATGGCTAATGATGATGCTCTGCAGAACTCACCGCAAACCGATACAAGTACTTCCGCTGGACCCCGCGCCATGCCTGGTTGTCGTTCATCTACATGGTTGCGATCCCGGGTACATTGGGCTACATTGCGTACAAGACAGACGTATGTCTTTCGAATCTAGAAATCGTGGAGAAAGTGAAGGGAAAGCTGATGACTACCGAAACAGGGCAAATACGAATTCCGCGGGAAGAGGAGAGGCGATACCATTCTCGAGTACTAGGCTGTCCGTGATTTGTGTTGAGTGAGGTGACCTTCAGGATTGTTTCTGGGAGGACTCAGAGTATGGAAACGGCGGGTACGAGATCGAGGTGTGCGCCGACCCGCTGGCCTTGTACCTATTACTAGAATATAGCGCATCGACTTCACTTTTTGTTCAATCGTTCCTCTTGAATGAGCCGACCTCCTCCCTTTCTCTGGACCGGTTGATACATTCGCAGTTTCTAATGCAAATGCGAAGCACGAGCCTTATAATTGAACTGCGTGTGAGACGCAAATCGCGTCCTGTCAATTGCTGGTATCAACAACGAACTGTAATGAACTGATTTTCCTACCGTAAACTCCATGTAAGCATTAAAGATACAACTCAGAGCAGCCTAGTACGGCGCCCAGCCCCTTCTCCCAGATCCTCCACCATAATTGCGCCCTCCTCCATCCGGTAGCCTCTCACCACGCCTCCAATCCCCAGATGGTATCCTATCCCCTCTCCCACGACCAGGCCTTCCAAACCCCGGATCACGGAACGCCCTCATGCCCCCTCCAACCGTACCGCTCACCGGCGCCCGCCCCGTAATAAGCGGCGGAGCAACTGAGCCGTCCTCAAGCGGCGGCAGGATCGCGCAATCCACATAGTCCCCAATCACAAAACGCCAGTCCTGCAGCGTCTTGTCCGCATCGTTACCCTGCAGCCGCAGCGCACGCCGCCCCGTAGCAACACTGCTCCCGTTCTCCGCGTCATGCTCGTCCCGGTACGGACTGTCCTTCGGTCCGACGATCACACTCCCCATGTCCTTGCTCTGGTAGCGCCCTCGCGCGTCGCCGCCCATTGTCGCGGCGGCCTTGGTGTCTGGGTAGATCAGGCGGAAGCATATGCGCGTCCCGACGGCGGGGTCGGGGAGAAGCGATGGTAAGGCCGAGGTGAGGAGCTGGGTTAATTCTCGGAGGGTGCAGGACTGCCAGGTGTAGATCTCGAGGTGCGGGGGGAGGCGCGGTGCTGGGGGAGGGGAGCGAGCTCGAATTGCGTTAGGACCGCTGGTTGGCCCACTGTAGGAAGATGAGGATGGGGCAAAGTCGGATAGTGGGTGGAAGGAGTTCACGCGGTAGAAGAGCTTAAGGTGGAAGGGCGTGGTCTTTTGACGGTCGATTTGCGGTTTGGGCGCATCTCGGGGTGCAGCCATGATAGCGAAACTGCCTTGAAGGTAAGATACAATTCTCTCAATTGCAATAGAGCGTGCGGTCTGATTTCAATCGTGCGGCTGGGAGCTGGCGACGTTGGTGGTTGAGCGTTCCTTGTCACGAGAGCAGAGCTCCGGCGGAGGAAAGAAGCTCGCCCGCCGAGTCTGGCCGCTTGCACCACGACTATCACTTTTTACATCTCCGCAACTCTCATTACACACTACGTCTTTATTAACAGTGATACAGCTAATTAGCGACCCGTCGAGAGAATACAAATACAGCCATGGATTTCGCATCTTTGATGGCCAAGGAAATCTCCAAGGCCAAAAGTCCCGCCACGCCCGGCTCAACATCATCAGGATCAGAGCAAAAAGAGCCAACCAACCCAGATAAGAAATACGTCCGACGCGCCGAACTCGAAGCCGCCAGGATTGCCGCCTACAACGCAGAACAGGAGCGCCTACAACGCGAACGCGAGGAGCGCCAGGCCCAGAAACGCAAACTCGAAGAAGAAGAAGCAGAGCGGCGGCGCGAGCGCGAGGAGAAGAGGCGTCGATTAGCCGAGGAGTCCCGGAAGAAGCGAGAGGAGGAGGAGGCAGCGAAAGAGCGAGAGCGCAGGAAGAGACTGGGTCTACCTGAACTGCCACCCGCCGGCGAGAAGGCCGAGTCGACTCTTGGAGATGAAGAGGAGGACATACCGGACGAGGAGCTGAACCAGAAACTTCGCGAGCTCAAGGAGCCTATCTGTCTGTTTGGAGAGAATCACGTCGCCCGTCTGCGGCGATACCGCCGTCTCGTCCGTCGGTCGATGACACCTCAGCCGAAGCTGACGGACGGGCCTATCCCTACTACCCTGGAACCGGTACCGGAGGCGGACATGAAGATCCCAACCGCTCTTCCTAAGGACGCAGAGGCTCGCAAGTTCTTGTTCCGGCAGTTGGCCTCGTACTTCAACATGGTGCTGCTGGAGTGGGAGCGTGCTCTCGCAAGACGGGACATATCGGTCAAGCAGAGTCTAACCGGTCGTCAGGCCTACAATGCGATGGTTCAGTCGAGGGAAAATTTGAAGCCTCTCTTCCGGAAGTTCGAGAAGAACGACATAGACGATAACCTGTTACAGCCCATTATGGAGATCGTGCACAAGGCTCAATTGCGAAGATATGTTGATGCCAACGACGCATATTTACGCGTCAGTATCGGAAAAGCGTAAGTAAGCTCTGCCTCTGCATTTAGCTCTATTCTAACGGTCTGGTACAGAGCTTGGCCTATTGGTGTGACTATGGTTGGTATCCACGAGCGATCAGCCCGAGAAAAGCTGCACCAGAGTGATCAACAGGCACACATTCTCAGTGATGAAATTACCAGAAAGTTCTTGCAGAGTATCAAGCGGTGCTTGAGCTTTGCGCAGACCCGCTGGCCTCCGGATGATCAATTGCAGATTATGGGTTAGATGGATGTAGTTTTGCCAACCTAGTAATGATAATGATATATACCCTGTAACTTAGCCTGTGCTATTTACTTTATGAATCCGACAACATGTTAAATTCAATATGTTCTAATATATACTTGAGAATACAAGCAGCAATTACAACGAGCTCCGATAGAGTTCTGAATATCTAATGCTTAAGTATGAGTGCGCGCTAATTCTATGACTTCCAAAACCTCATCATCCAGCTCCATAGGCCATCCAGACTCGTGGGGGGGGGGTTTCTCTAGTCTCGGAGTCAATCTTCTCCAATTGCTGATAATCATCGCCGTTATGGTAGATCTCGTGCCCTTCCATGCCGTTCATCACACGCAAAGATGAGCTTTGCGGTCTGGAAGAGGATGGTGTCCTACACTCGGATTTATCATCACCGGTATGTGCTCTTATAAGTCGACCGGCCGTCTGCACGCAACTGCCGTAGGCAAACCGGATCAGGGAATCGCCAGTGAGACTGCCAATGATAAAGACGTCTCTGGCGACCTCGAGATCCTCCAAGGCCTTTGCTCTCAGTGTCTTGCCCGATATGATGGGGCTTGGCTCTGTTCCATCTGGACACCCAAGAACCTCGGAAAGAAGGGGTTTATCCAGGTAGCCAAGGCTTCCACGACGACCAGTAGCATATACCAGACCACGGACGGTTCGTTCTATTGTGCTTCCGTCCGGCAGTTGAAAAGTTACGACTGCAGATTTCGATTGCATTTCCACTGCAATCACTTCCGCATTTGGAAGGCCTTCGTAAACCTCATCCCAGGCCCGACTTTCCAGGAACGGAGAGGATGTCGTCCGCTTTGGTTTGCCAGGACGCTTGTGTGTGCCTGGCTCTGCGGTAAGAGCAGCTCGCTTCATCAGTCGATATACCCCGGCATATTCCGGATATGCGCGCTGGTGACAGCTGCGGAGTGGAGAGGGATGTCCTTCAGGATCCCACTTGAATACATGAAGGATTTTTTGGTTCGCTGGAGCAGATATTATGATATCCGCGGCCGAGAAGCCGGATCCTATAACAAGGAGCGGTATCTCGGGAGTCGGCTGAAGAAATCGTAGGGGTTGTAGCATCGGGAGGGGCTGCAGCACGTGCGAGAATATTCCACTCGCCAGGACCAGGTGCCTGCAATGAATATTGTGAGAGGAAATGGAGAAACCATTTGCGGTTCTGGTGATACCGCTCAGAGTCTGGTTATTTTGAAAAGAGTCATCGATTCCAACCGCCTCAGGATAGGCGCTGAAATAGTCCATGATCTCCCTCCTGGTGGGCCGCGTGAATGCCGGGAGATCCTTGCCATTGACCTTGCGGTAGTGCTCGGCGAAGGAATATCCTGGCAAGCACAGCATTGACGCATAGCTCAAGGTTTGAATATCCCAGCTAGCGAATACCAGGTTGTCGTTCCATTGACCACCAGCCTTCGGCGCATTGCCAAATACCAAGTGTGGGACGGCCTTTTCGGGCACGTATCGCCATTCTACTCTTGTTTCACCCTCTCCCACATCCACATCGACGCTCGGCCGGACGAGTGTGTCGAGCAGAACATTTACCGGGAGAGCCTGCGTCGAGTACGACAATCGTGAGGCATGGAAATGCTCGGTCAACGACCCTACATCCGCATCCAGTAACTCCGGGTTATCCTTAAGTTTCGCATGGAGTAGAGGGTCAGGATGCGGACGATTTATGGAATAGTACGGGAGATGACCATGGAGAATAAATGACAGGATCATAGCCGATGGCCCGTTCCCTATGAGTTGCAGTCTCAGTCAATCAAGAGCCACGGTGATTGGCGAGAAACGACTTCATTCCCTTGAAGAATGGCGACATACCGATGATGATGGTGTCAGTTTCCATTGCAGGCATCTCGTGTGCCCCGGGCCGCGGCTTCAGCGCGGGGCATTCCGCAGCAGACATGCGACGGCGGACCGTTTGATAACGGTCACAGTCAGTGAGGCCCCGATGAACCAGTGACTATGTTTACTACCTTCAGATGAAGGTGCATCAACTGGAAGGCCATCGAGGAGTAAACAAGGTCATGATCTGATTAGTAGTGATTACATGGGGGAGTTTATGGAGGCTCGGAATTGGGGTTCGACCATAACGGGGCTCGCTGACAAAACAAAAAATGAGCCTAGGGAACCGGTGGACGGTGGACGGTACTCAAGATCACCGAGTGGCGTCCGGCTACGAATGATATCAGATTGCCTCGTTCAAGCCTGCCAGATCGAGCTGTCTGCCTAGTTCAGCCAGCGCTTCCAAGACAGGTCCTCCGTAGACCGATCCGGCTTTGCATGTGCAAAATGTACGAGGTACCGGAGATATGGGACATATGCAGCTCGGTGCTGACTGAGACAATGTGAAGTCATCATGAGATTCGCTGGCCGAATTCGGGATCCGGTCGCGGGGTTGTGATTCCAGATGCGGTATGTAGGGCTTAGGGTGGCGTATACAACCAGCCCTATGCCCTACTTACTCTATTTGGACATAGCTGACCCGTGATACGTTAGGCCTCTTGGTTCCTGGGATCGTCGTCCCGGAGTTCGACGGACAAACGATGAAAGATTCAAAGACATTTAGGAAGTCGGAGTCGAAAGTCTCTGCGCTGCCATGATTGTCTTACCAAGGGCTTGGCTACCTTTGTCTTGATTGGAAATTAGAGGCTTGCGTTCCCGAGAGCTGGACTGGCCTCCATAGGTCGTCCGACCGCAACTATGTATCATCTGGCCAAGTCTCTATACCTCTACGCTACCAGCAAAGAGGGTAAGGATCACACACCTCGGTCTCATTGCAAGTGTCGCTGACAAACGGGCTCAGAATACTCCGTCCTGTTACTGGGATTAGACAACGCGGGGAAAACTACGCTCCTATCGCAAATCAAGGCCCTCTATCTGCCCCGTCCCGACGGCGCCACTGCTCCCAACCCAGGCAAAACCGTGCCTACAGTCGGGCAGAATGTCGCCACGATTCCATTACCGGACATGTACCTGAAGATCTGGGATGTGGGTGGTCAAATCTCCATGCGAAATCTGTGGCAGAGCTACTACTCGAGTTGTCACGCCATTATCTTCGTCGTTGATAGCACGGACGTAGGACAAGATCCAGACATCACCCGTTTACCCTCGAACCGGAAACCAGGCTCGTTGTCGGGCCCATCCGCGTCCGGAGGTGACGCCGTTACCGAAGAAATGGCAGGGATCAATGCGCCGGGAAGCGAGTTTGGACGGCTGGACGAGTGTCGCCAGGTACTGGAATCGGTGTTGCAACACTCTGATGTGGCTGGAGTCCCTATCCTAGTGCTGGCAAACAAGCAAGATCGGGAAGATTGCGTGGAAGTTGTCCGCATCAAGGAAGGGCTTGTGCGCAAGGTCTTCGAGGGCGAATCCGGAGGCGGAGTGCGCGATAGTCGAGTGTTGCCTGTCAGTGCCTTGATGGGTACAGGAGTTCGAGAAGCAGTCGAATGGATCCAGAGTCGAGTCAAGTGGAATAAGGAGGGACGACCTCCGGTCATGAGATGAGGCTCAGTGTGGATCAGAATCCTGATGTGTTGCAAGCCGCAGAATCAAGGGAGACTTGCTGGATGCCAGTTTGGTCAGGAGCAGCTCCTCTATCTCTGGGCAGCGGAATGTTGATACCCTTCTTGTTGGTGATTGATTATTTGATTTCGGCGCTGGAGGGGTTTGTTTATACAAGATACCTAGATAGTTCTGTGCATACATTATTTGCATCAACCATCCGATTCATGACGGAATGCGCACGGTCAACTGGATCATGTGCTGTCCCAACAAGAGTGGATACGCAAAAATGAAGCTATCGCGAACTCCACGGATTCGCTTCGACAATCCCAAGAACTTCAACTCTCTACAGCAGAGGATCTATGATGTATAATTGTATATCGAAGGTACAATCAACCGGTTATATGCGAAATCGCACGCGATAGTGTCGAAGCTGAAACTCCTCCACACGATGATTCCATTCTTGACGTCACAGCACTGGCGGTTACTGAGATACACCGACCAGCTGGTTTAGGATCGCAAATGATTACCTCGTTACCCAGCGAGAGAGTCGACGGTACCTAGGAGACGAGCGTATGATATGACTATGAAGTCACTCCTATCAGCTTGACGTCATGTTCCTTTAGGCCCCTGCACCTGAGTAGATTGGAGGAGATGATGTTTCCTACAAAGAGTCTTATAAAGTCTTTGCCAGCAGTTGTTCGATAATTATCAACAATTCATCTGCCAGTCACTATCCAGAACCAAGCACAAGACCTTTCTACAAACTATTCTACAACAACTTCAACATGAGCCACACCGCCAACCCCGACTCCTTCGACAACGGAAAGAACCAGGACTTCATTCATCCCAAAGTTCAGCGTTCTGCTCCCATGAGAAAGGATGGCGTAAGTGTGCCTTGACTTCAAAACGAGCTATGCTAACGCATGAACAGCACCAATTAGGCGCAAAAGTCAGCCCTGCAGACTATAAGCCCCAGTTCAGTGCCGAGACTTATCCTCCCGGCACTGCTCCCGCCAGCAATTCATACACCCCGAACCCCATCTCGGAGACCGGCAGCCAGGCCAATAACGACTTGGTCGAGCGCAGCCATGGAAAGGAGGCCGTCATGACCACTGCCGAGTCGACCTTGAGGGGAGCCACCTCCAAGGACGTCCACAAGGGTCTGGGCCACCCCGGCTCTGGCCAGACTAAGAACGAAATCAAGCACGAAGGCCAGCACCACCGGAAGCACGAGGGCGCCGGCCTCGAGGGGGTCGGCAGCTACCGTCAGGACAAATTTGAGCGCACACTGGCTGACCAGCGCGGTATTGATCGCGAAGAGGCCAAGCCCAACGAGCACGGCGACAAGGGCGTTTCGGCTGCCGAAGATATCCCTCCCCAGTCGGCAGAGACGGTGGCCAACGAATGGCACTATGAGCCTGGTACCCAGAGAGATACTAAGCGAGGTTAAAAGCGGGATGAGATGTTTTTAATGTTCTATTTTCATGTCTTGTATAAATCATCCAATTAGCGTGGGTATCACGGTGGCATTTGCTATGCACATAAATGGAACGGTTATCAAATGGAACAAAAAAAGTTGAACATCAGAATGTTGATGATGCAGTCACGAATAGATATTTGTTCACTTATGGAGCAACGCGCTCCTGGCTAGTTCGAGCCCTGTTGTTGAGATGATGACCCTTCTCGCCATTTTGACCGAGCTTTTTGGGCCAACTGCGGGCTATGTCGATGTTCGATCGCGGAAACCACATCTCGAGAAACACATAGAGTAGGAAATCTATTACTGCACAAAGGCAAAACAGTTTGCCGGCCCAGACACCACACCCGTAGTATCGTTTTAGCCGATCGATCAAAGCGAAACTCCGCACTCTGTCAGCGTTGGCTTCCCAGCCTTGACCGGGATAATATCCATAAAATTCCTCCGGGCTGATATCACCAGTGATGCCTTTGTAGACACGCTCTGTTCGTTGAGCCACATCCGTCCAGGAATACATCATCTTGACCTGATCGTGGAATCGATCTGTTCGCACTTTGTTCGAACGCAACGCGGCAATCGCCTTTTCAGTCGCCAGGACTAGATCATCCTCTTCGGGCTTCGCAAATGTCGTCATGTGCTGAGGTAGCACTTCTGGGATGCCACCAACGCGAGTACAGACCACATAAAGACCACAGCTAGCAGCTTCGACAATGACCGTACCAAATGCCTCCGTCAGACTCGGATGTAGATAGATGTGTCCTCGGACCATGACATCCCGGACTTCTTCATGACGAATCGACCCGAGCAACTCAACTTTGTCCTGTAGCACGTTTCGTTCCAGCATCTGCTCCAAATCGATGGCTTGCGGTCCCGAGCCCGCGACGATGAACCGTACATTCGGATGGGAAGCCAGAATCCTTGGTATAACTGCAATCAGGAGATCCGTTCCTTTGTTGTAGAAGAGACGCGAGATGACAACAATTGTGATAGTATCATCTGGACCGATTGGTGCTGGCGGTGGTCGCGGTTCGATTTCTCCTGACGTTCGGTCGCCCTTGCGAATGTCGTGGGAAAGGGGGCGAAAGTTCTCTGCGACTACGGCGTTGGGAATGACCGAGACCATCAAGGGGTCTAATGATGCTCGAAGCACTGTATTCTCCTTGCTGCACCCACTGGTAAGAATGAGGGCATAAACCTAGCCTTCCCATGCACGTACCATGTATGACTGACACAAATGACATGGTCAACGTCGCTCAATGTAAATTTGAGCATCTTGTTCGCCAAAATCGAACCGGCATCCGCAAATCCAAATAGAGAGTGATCGGTAAAGACCGTGCGTAGACCCATCGTTCGGGCATGTAGAATGGCTTCGTGGCATAAGCTGCTCATACTACCATGGCCATGAACGATTTGTATTTGTTCACGAATCACGATATTCCGGAAAAGGGGGAAGAAGGAGAAAACTGTCGGCATGGTCGACTCGCGATAAATGACGAAGAAGGGAATGTGGTACACTTTGAGACCATTGGTAAGATATCGAACTCCGGTTCGCCCTTTGTATGCATGAGTGATGATAATGACTTTATGCCCGCGGTCGATCAGTTTCTGGAATACTAATGAGCAGGTATATCGTGTGAAAGGAAAGAGTATCCATACAGATGACAGTTGGTATATGTGACTTTCAACTCCGCCTGGTAGAATAAGTCAATTCTGCAGGGATACAACGCGCGAGGAGGAGACGAACCTGGTTGGGGGAAGAAGAAGTCACAAACCATACTGCGCAAAGCATTGTCAGCTTCATCTCCTCGCGATGAGTATGGGATAAACTAACGCAATGTTGTAGGGCATATTGGCGGCTCCGCTTCGTCTAGCTGGTATCCAGACAACTCTGAGAGGTAGCCGATTTCAGCCTACCCATGGCGAGCAGTTTCGCCCTTCGATGAAACCAGTACACATCCGGGTATACCAGCGTACAGCGACAATATGCGACGAGATGAAAATGATCTTCAAATGGAGCTCCAGACGTGATTAATCCCTGAGGCCCACTTGCTGGCGGCATACGGGGCGGTGTATGAATTCTGCCGGGTAAGCAACAAAATTATCCCACCGCGGAAGGAAATCATGTTCGAGAAGAATCCTCACAGTAGTGTTACAGTCTCAGCAACCAGCAATTGTGCCAGCTCTTGTTAGATCATGGCTGGCGATAAATCTGCACATCATGCGTCAGTTAAAAGAGATTCAGCTACTCCACTGAGCGCGAAGAAGGCCCACAAAAGGAAGAGAGAATCGGATGGCTCCCCCATTGCTACATCGACGCCAACACCTACTAAGAAAGCGAAAAAGACTCAGAACGGTTCGCCAGCCGCCGTCCATTCAAAAGAGAAGTCAAGCAAAAAAAAGCGGAACAAGTACTCGGACGAGGACGGTATTCACGAAGAAAAGGCCGGGGAAAATAGTGCTGTCTCGCCGATCAGCAGCAAAGCGAATGCTAGGAGCCAAGATGACAAGGTCCCTCAGTCTAAGAAGAAATCAAAGAGCGACAAAGGACGAGCTTCTGAATCTAATGAGGGAACTACGCATATGAACGGACGGCAGGACGACTCGGGCGACAGTTTGGAAAGGAAAGAGGACAAGACCGGCAAAACGTTGAAATCCACCAAAAGTTCTAAAGATGAGAGCGGCACAAAATCTGAGAAGAATAAGTTTTCTGGCATTCTGTCCAAGTTTGAAAGATCCGCCAAGTTGAAGGAGGCAGCCAAGGCGAAGAATGACCATACACATGACGGGGCACCCACAGGACCGCTTACCGCAGAACCCGTCGTTGCACAGGGCTTGGAGCCTCTTCCACAGCCTGAACAAATCACGGAAGAAGTTGAGAAACCAAGCTATTCATCTCTTCCTGCTTGGTTGGCCAATCCTGTCAGAGAGTCGGCCAGCAAGCGCGCCAGGTTTTCGGAATTAGGAATCGACTCAAATCTTCTTCGAGTGCTCGAAGATCATGGGTATAAGGAAGCTTTTGCCGTACAAACCACGGTTATTCCACTGCTTCTTCAAGGCCCCAGGGGACACCCGGGTGATCTTTGTATATCTGCCGCTACAGGCTCGGGAAAGACATTGTCATATGTACTTCCTATGGTCACCGCGCTGAAACCGACACCGGCGCCCAGGATGAGAGGGCTTATTGTAGTGCCCACAAGAGAGTTGGTGAAACAAGCAAGAGAAGCCTGTGAGCTATGCGCTACTGGCTCTGGACTTCGTATCGGTTCTGCTGTGGGAAATGTGGCGATCAAGGACGAACAGCGCACATTAATGCGCGTTGATCAATGCTATGGACCTGAACTTTCCAAGCAAAGACAGACTGTCGATCTCACTGGAGAAGATTGGACGAATTTTAATCTCATGAACTATGTTGCAGAGGCAGGTGACTTGAGCGAGTCCTTGCCGGGCTACGTTCAGAGGGCGGAGCCAAACATTGATATCTTGATATGTACGCCGGGTCGTCTCGTTGACCATCTCCGTTACACCAAGGGTTTCACTTTGGAGCATCTTGAATGGTTGGTCATTGATGAAGCAGATCGACTCCTGAACGAGAGCTTTCAAGAATGGGTTGATGTTGTGATGAACTCCCTGGATGCCCGCAAGAATCCCGAGACCTTCGGCTCCAGTGGTAAACTTATGGCCGAGCTGGGGCTTCCCATTCAAAGCAGAGAACCCCGGAAGGTTATTCTCAGTGCAACAATGACGAGAGATATCTCCAAGTTGAATTCTCTCCGACTGGCAAATCCGAAGCTGGTGATCGTTGGTTCGGCAGAGCCTACTGCAACGGAAGAAACAGATCATGGTGTTCCTACAACATCCGATGAACAATTCACTCTACCCTCCACCTTGAAAGAATACTCGGTATCTGTTGGCGATGGGTCGCAAAAACCGCTTTACCTACTTCAGCTGTTACAGTCTCATATCAACCTGGACACCCAAAATCAACGTTCTGTCGAACATTCCTCGAGGTCTCCAGAGACAGAAGAGTCAAGTTCAGACCATTCGAGCTCTGACGTATCTGACTCCGATGACTCGGACTCCGGTGATTCCAGCTCGGACGACACGAGCTCTGACGATTCCAGCTCGGATGAATCGGATTCAGACTCCTCGGAAGACGATAGCTCATCAAGCGACGAATCAGACTCATCGTCTGACAATGGTCAGATGGCCCAGGAACGGGCTGGGATGCAGATACCTGGCGGTCAGCATGCTTACGAGGCTTACGTGGCTTATCAAATGCAGTTGATGCTGCTTGACCAGCAGAATAAGCGGCGTCTGATGATGGCTCGTCGAGAGCAGGACAGCATGACTCGTACTGACGAAAAGGAAAAGAATACTTCCCACCGCGGACCTGCACGAACGACAGTTCTCATTTTCACCAAGTCATCAGAATCCGCATCACGGCTTTCTCGCCTTATCTCACTTCTCGACCCGTCGCTGGCGAACCGCGTAGGGACGATTATCAAGTCTAACAAGTCATCAGCCTCTCGGAAAACGCTCAGTGCCTATCGACGAGGCAGAATCTCCGTTATCGTCGCTACTGATCGTGCTTCTCGTGGTCTCGATCTGGAGTCGTTGACTCACGTCATCAATTACGACGTTCCTCCCAGTGTTACGACATACGTGCATCGTGTTGGACGTACAGCAAGAGCAGGCAAGGAGGGCTCAGCCTGGACGCTTGTTGCACACCGTGAAGGCCGCTGGTTTGTGAACGAGATTTCGAAGGGCTCGGATGGCAAGATTACGCGATCCACCAAGGTCGAGAGGGTGAATGTGAAGCTTGACACCACAGCCGAGATGAAGTCGAGATACGGAGCTGCACTGGATGCTCTTGAGAAGGAGGTAAAAACGGGCGGGAGTAAATCTACAAAGCCTTAAGCTCAGGGTTCAGAGCATAGCACGCCTGTGGCGCATCTGAGGCATAACCCATATGTAAATAGCTAATTCAAAAAGAGATGCATTCCGAGTTTCAATCAGGAACCGTTCATGACTTGCTCTTACCCGGGATTGTCAACTTTTGCAAGACGGACTAACTATCCCAGAATGATTAGGTACAGGAAAGAACTATGTCCCATCATGACTTGCCTATCAGTTAAACAGCAGAAAATGAGTCTTTAGAATGTCTACGCGCATGGTCCTCTTCTGGAGGATGCACTAAACGGCCAAAAAGGGGGTGGTTACGGAGTATCTTGGACGACATATTTCTCTTCACCTTTGCAGGGGAAGCAAGGGAACAAGCACGCAGTCGGGTCATTTTCTGCTGTCTAAAGACTCGCTGTAACCATATTTGTTGCAGTATGCCCTCTCTGCGTTGCTTTTCCCAAGCTCATACCCACCTCCACATCCACCATGATCTGCTGATGGCTCAACTTCTCCAGATCCTCGTCGAATCGAATCCGGTTTCCCTCAAAAGCCACTAGGATACTTGAGCCGCCAAATTGGAAGAGCCCAATTTCATCGCCTTTCTTCACATGATGTCCCGCAGTCATCATTTCCTCATGGAAACTACATACCATGTCAGTCGTGCCTTGATTTTGACTTTCCTAGCGGAAAGAGATACTCACTCCACGGTCCCGACATCAGTAGCACCGATAGCCACGAAAAGAACAAGCCCAAAATCCTCAGTCTCAATGCAAACACAGCACCGCGCATTCTCCGTCAGGATGTTGACCGAACTCTGCAGCGCCACGGGATCAACCTGGAAATAATCCCCGGGAATCTGCTTATACCACTTCACCTTACCCTCGACAGGGGAATGGTAGCGGTGGTAGTCCTGGGGACTCAGCCGGAAGCTCGCCACCGCACCGTTCTCCCACGCCTTGGCACGGTCCTTGTCTTTGATGAGATTGTGGATGGTGAACTCGGAGCCCTTGATCCAGAGCCTGCGGGTAGCTTCCACGGTTGGGTAGACGACGACTCGGGAGTCGGCGACGACGATGGCTTTTGTGGGGTCGTGCGGTGCGTGGATTGGTCGTGCGCCTGGGGCGTGCTTCCGCACGAAGAAGTCCTCGAATGTCTCGTATTGCTCCGGGTCGGATGGCTCGAAGGCTGACATGTTGATTTGGTAAAAGTCGATGAAGGTTTTGATTTGTTTGTGGGACTGGGGTTCTGCCTCTTTGCGTCCTTGAATACAAACTACAGTCAGTGATCGCAGAACTTATTCTTGAAGGATGATGACCAACCTGCAGCGAGGTTCTTCTCATGCGTCCACATTCGGATGAGATGAGTCTGATCAATCCACTCTGAAACAGGGTTAAAGAGTAGCAGCAGCTTGAACTTCTTCCATAATTCTTGCTTCTCGCGCTTGTATTCGCCTGTCTTGCGGTCGACTGTGAGCCATCCAACTTCGCGATTCTGGATGAGCTTGGTGAAGGCGAACGCCTGGTCCACCAACTGGTGGATATAGTCGTAGATGCCAGACATTGGAAGGTCCTTTTCCGGGGTGAGATTTGGATATTCTCATGTGAGCTGTTTCGACCATAGCTCTTTGATAACTAGAGAGGTACCTCTCCACCAAATGTTTGTTTCTTTGGTGTGATGTCATCGCGATGTCAGATTGCCTTAGCCAGTTGACGATATGTTAATCCTACAGTGGTACCACGTGATATCACTGCAGCTTGAGGCATCCATGGGTGCATAGGTAAAATTGCATTTGTTGATCTGAATCATGATGTCTATATAATGTCAAGCCACAATATACAGCTCGGAGCATCAACCTCCACTATATTACCCAGTATTACCCACACAGTCCACACTTCATCCCCATATCACACTAACCCAGAAGCAGTAAAGCGTAGGCGGATGAGGATTTCGCCGAGATTCCGCCAGAAGCTTAGTTGCATTGTCCATCCACCATGATGATCCATTACCTCCACGGCAACAATGGGCTTTTCCTGTTGCTTCCGAAGCTACAGCTTATTGCAGCCTTTGGTACCTTTGGTCTATCGGCTAAATAGACTACCCGCGGAGACGTTTCGGCAGTTCGTGAATCTTCCTTGGCTGTCGTAGCTCGATAGCTGTAGTATTGGCAAGGCAACTGGCTCGATGACTTGTGTGTCAACTACAAGGAAACGGGGACGATAATCTGCCTTTACGGTTGCATTAATAATGTCCAATATCCATCTCTGGCTTTTCAGCCTGAAAGCTCGATCTGGAAGTTGAGCTTTGCATCCGCTGCAGCCGGGACTTTCCCTGCGTTGGCAATAAGACGCTGTCTGCAGTATGTAAGGCCTCGACTCTGCTCTCTACTGAATACCACAGGATCGCTTGACGCACTGGACTTGCTCATCCAGTCTAGATATCTAATATGCAGATTTGGGCATTTGCAATCCACATAATTGTTCCCTGCACATGATTTTGTCGCAATTTTCTCCAGGCAACTAGTCCATTCGGCTCATTGGAACAGTCCATGGGAAGAAAGAGGGGAATGGCATGGACTCCAGGATACTCAACTGACATCACCATCCAGGTATAAAGTCAATTCAGCCTAAATTGTGACTTTGTGAGTGGAATCGGTCAACTTGTTCTTAACTGTTTGATGTCGTCGTTCCTACCTCTATGTCCAGGAGTTTACTCTCGGTCTGACTGATCAGTCATTCCACCATCGTACGGTGATAGAATGTCGATTTACCGATTCCTGGGCTGACGCAGGAGACGACGAGTTCCCGGGGACTCTGGCGGGCGAAGGGATAGGCACTGCGGTTGGTCAATTGGTATGCATTCATATGGAGATAGATAAAAGGGATACTAACTGTCGACTCTGGTTCAATGTGTCATGGCATCCTTTTGGCGAGGATATCAATGAGGTGGTCAGGCATCGGTTGCTGGGGACCGAATTTCGGTATAGGCTTGATCTTAATTGACTGAGGCGGCACCTGCTGATCCGCATCCAAGGCGGATGGTGAAGGTTTCCGCTCTTGGTCGGAGTGAACAACTATTGTGTCCGTAGAGCTAGAACATCAGGTACAGATGTTAGCGTGTCTATGTTTTCTGTGTATGCATACAATGCTATACATACTGGTCCTCCATGTTTGCAGTGGAGCTCAAAGGGCTTTATCGACTATGAATCTTAGATGAGAATACTTTGGTCACTTAGTGTAGCTGTATTTGAAGTTGGGGGCAGCTCCACAAACTAGCCCTAAGCACTTGCCAAACATTGCTATGAGTGGCAGATAGAAATTGCACTTTATAGTGCTAGCTGGTGCTAGTCTGAGTATGCCCAGCAATGAGCCCAGTATGTTGGCCAAGGACCAGAAGCCAATGTTCTTGAACGAGGATTTTCTTAGTTTGAATTCTGCAATGTACGGGCGTGGCCACTTTGGATGCAAAGACCTTTGGATATGCAGCCGTCTGCGAGAACATCGACGGCAGCCACAAAGACATCGCCCACTTCCGAGTCAGAAACATAGTTAGAGACCATTACTGGACTTGCTCTTATGGTCTTGACTCAAGAAAGCTTCTTCTCCAGGGAATCAACTTTACCAGTGTGAGCATGATAGTATGTCGTACGGAACGAAACTGGACCCTGAGTGCCTTAGACTTGCTATTAATCATAGTCATGAGGTCTTACAGCTTTGGTGGGCATCATGCAATTTGTTTGGCATGACCTTAATGCAGAGTGTATAGGTATAGATAATAAGCTGAATAGCTCTGAATGAAGATAGATAGTAATAGGGAGAATGGATGTAGAAATAAGAAGAAGGGATGTGCAGGGCAGACAGGGAGACAGGCTATGCTGGAGATAGGGAATAATATCCATTCACTACCTTGTATTGTAAGGTAGTATTCCTTATTTAATCAGGTAGTATTCACTATCTACTAGCATATATTCACTGTCTATTAGTAGATATTATTAATTAAATCATTATATATTCACAGTCTTATATATATAGTTAAGCTAGATATGATGTAATTACAAAATCAAGACATAAAGACTTCCTTCTTTTGTAGATAGCTACCTTTATACACTAGGGATGCTGGTTGAGGGACAAAGCCTGAAACTCTTGATGCATAGTTAGTGGTTAATAGTATATACTATAAAGTTGCCCTTTATACATGTTTCTAGATTTACAGATGTATTTTGCACTAATAATCTAGTAATATCTTAATAATTTAGTATGAGAGTGCTCTGATAAGTGTTTATTAAACTAGGGGATAGGCAAGCTAATCCACAGTACTATAGTTATAAATCTAAGAGTAGTTAAAGATATAGTTCATGATAATAGAAGCAATAGTGTTAATCTCATTATTATCTGCATGTTTATCTGCTAGAACTAACTCTACTAACTGCAGAAGCTATTGTCATTTATCATCTTATAGGAGGTTTAGGTATGTATGCAAACTGATCACTGATGAGCTAGACAAGTCCCATCACATCCTCTAGCCACTTTGACAGACTGATTGCGTTGCATCCTTATTGCTTGACATTACCTTATGCTGGCTTTATCTGATGGCATTCCTATTGAGCGGGTTGATGACGACGCTTTATGTTGAGACGCTGCGACACAGTAAGAGAAAGGGTACTGACAGTCAATCATTTAGCCTGATGTCAAGCCAGCTTGGTGATTGTTACTGCTAGGATACTCTGACTCAGCTGAACTTATCTGACTTTCTGCCAGATATTATAAGGAGCGTGAAGCTGTAGCCTCCAAGTCTAAGGTGAATTTAGGGTGTTAACTATTGGCTGGACTTTTGAATGAGCCTGCAATGGGAGCATGTGGCCTTGTATTTATTCACTGCTGATAGTACAGATAATTCACTGTTATAGAATAGATAAATTGCTTACCTCCCTTGGCTAGCAATCACCTTTTCTCTATATTGTGTTGCTTGATGGGAGGAAGAAGCAACACCTCTTCATCTTACTTATTTTATCAGAGCCACCCTCTATTCCCAGCTTTAGGGAAAGGCCTGGGAAGGTATGGTTATGCCATCCTGTCTTCAACTCTAAAGATGGAAAACTGATATATCTTTAGAACCACGGACTCAACAAAAAGAAGAAATCGCGACAAGGAAATGAGCAGAGATGACTGTCGATTCAATGACATCTACCCCTCAGTATGACGCCCCCCTGCTCCTATTGTGCAATCCCTTTCATACAAGACAGACTAATGGCAGAATAGACACCAAACTCCCCCGCTGGCAAGGGCCCGACTCAACCCAAACCGACCTATTATACCTGCCTGGACAGCTCCCGGCCGGTAGCTCTGATCGGTGGCCATCAGTAGCGGTGGAGAGACACCCAGAGAGCCCGAGCAAGCTGGCTAGCGATGCTCGCTGCTGGCTGAATGCATCCAGTCAGGAAGTAGATACTGTCTTCACCACCCCATTATAGAAGAGAATCAAGTATGTATAGCCTTCCTAATTATACAGTCTCACTTACTCACATTCCTTGATTAGGGACGAGAAAGGATGATACACGGGGGATATTATTCTCTCCAGCTGCGTTTGCCAAGTCAATAGATATTGTCTGTTGACAATGACCGATCCAGCCTTGGTCCACTCAGCTATCGCTTCCAATGGGATGGCTCTGTCGGCATAACAAGGACCCAATTCCCATGTTCATGAGTACGCCACTAGACTGTTGTTCTCGTTCTGGGTCAAATCAGCCCTTCGCCTGGAATCTGGTCAGCCTATACTCATAGAGGTAATTTGCGAACAGTCCAGCTAGAATGGGGATGATGAATGGGAAGCCAAGGATCTTAGAAAAGGAACATTGTGTTTCTGGACCAGGAGACACGCGTGTTGTCCTTGTCGAGGAGGGCAATAGGCGAAGCAACTCAGTGATGCCAAAGAGGGCATACCCCAGACTTGCAAGGATGACAGTATCGATTGCGAGCTGGTCATCCCTCCAGAATGAAGAGCCCGATGTAGTATCTCTATACTACGAGATGGAAAGAAGTAATAGAACTCAAGATGTGTGATGATGATGATATCTAGTATGGAGGGAAGCTAGTACATGAATGTGTAGTAGAACGTATGTCACATGATGGTCATGTGACACCCGACGCATTTTCTTTTTTTTTTGGAAAAGGACGAGTTCATTACGAGAATGCACGCGTCCGACCTGGTGCGGCAGATACTCACAGCACAGGTGGGAATTTGTCTGCAGATCCCCCTATCGAGGCCAACTTCATCTTTACCTGAGCCTGTTTGCCTCAAATGACATGTTCCAAGGCGTACGCCGATTGCAAAGAAACCGAGCCTGACAGTTGAGTATTCGTTGCCAACTCTATCTTCTTCGAAGGGCTTGTCGGCAGATCAAGGCCAACTCGCTCGTTATATGGACGACCATCAATGTCGGTTTGGTTTTGATTCCATATATCAGAGCACATGGTTCATAATAAGGGAAACCTCCACAACCTTCAAGGTATCAGAGCTGATCTGGTATAATCAGGCCACAACTAGCACTAAGCCTTCTGTTCAATATTGCTCTCTTTACTTTATTCTATTATGGAATAATTGCCATGAGCTGATCCAAATCCATAGCAGGACCTTGCGTCAAAGATCATTTCAAAGACAATGACTTGAACTTTAATTGGTACCGGTCGCCGGGTCGAGGTTGGTAAACCCGTCCCTACCTCCACCACTTCGACGGGTCGGCATTGGGAGTTGGGACTAGTTCCGACGTAGCCAAGATCGTGGGAGAAGTCAAGACACACTGGATACATGAGCATGACCTGAACAATGCACTTTGGAACTTTGAGGCTGGTCTCGGTGAGAGACTCTTTCGGCACCAACTAGGTCAGACTTACGCCACCATGTTTGATTCTCGTGCTCACACATATATAGGCCAAATTGCTGAATACATGTTTGACATGGATCTCAAATATGGTTTCATGACAACGTACAGCCAAGCAATGTTCCTTCGAAAGGTCGATATCGGTCGGGCATGGGGGCTCCGAACAAAGCCACAAACGCGTCTACAACATACTCTGCTGGAGGAGCTCGGCGCAGGGTGCGCAACGCACGCAGACAGAAATACAGACCACACTCTCGATGGTCGCCATTTCTCAATGTTGATTTGAAAACACACCAAGAACTGACACCAATTTTGAATATGCTAGATGGCGTGGGGGTGGTGAGCACGATTCTACCAGTTTGCCATTTTTCCTCTTAAAACCATCTACTTACTGACAGCCTAGTCATGTGATCTAGTCACATGACCTGACCTCCTCCATATTCTTATCGAACCCTTCTGTATCTTAGAAAATTGAGCCACTCAGCCAGATTGAAATTGAACTATTCAAAGCTCCCATTTCCATCGAACCTCATCCATTTTCATCTTCTACTAGCTGGATATCATCATATTGTCATCAGACCGATCGAACCCCGTCATTACTATATTTCAGACCTTTCTCCTTTCTCATATCAACTGGGCTAAATGTGAAGTACCATCATACCTCTGGTGTTTTGCACCTGCTCTGTTTGATCACACTGTTATAATCACAGTCCCTTAGCTCATCACAACACTTTTCACTCAACTCACATCCCACTTCTTGCCAAAAAAGTCAAGGATGCCCTTTATCCCCTCATATTTTCGAACTTCCTCTTCCACTTTGTCTCCTCCCTCAGAAATCAGACGGACTTCATTTTCTCGCACAATGGGCACAGGCCCGTGTACAGCAACCGTAAAGGCGGGCGTACTCGAGATTCCATGTACATGTTCTGAAGGGGCTTTTACTTTGACATCAGAATCAACCCTTGAAGTGACGAAATGTCAGCAGTGCGATCATACCCTATCGGAGCATGATGATTTCAGAACGAAATCATCTCCAATGGAATATGACATGATACAGCACAGCCAACATAAGTGTGAGATCCTGTCCCATCAGATGACATATTTAGAGCTTACAATTTTGTGACGATGGATAGCTACTAGTAACCCAACCAGATGCCCACGCAAGGATACGATATCAGAACTTGCAGCTGTTCTCGATTCTCAGAATGTCATTCATGTACGAGGGACACCGGCTAGCGGGAAAACGGTCATGTCTGAGCTGTTGAGGGACTACCTTCTTGAGAATAACAGGAATGTATTTCTCCTCAAGACCTGGAAGCCCCTGGAGTGCTTTCGTGCCACGGACCCTTGGACCAAATTCGCCATGCTTCTGCAAGAAAAGTGTCCTGAATCTAGCGGCACGGATTTTTTTGCTCCAATGACAGTGATCCTCATCGATGAGGCTCAGGCCTCATACAAGGACCATGACTTTTGGGATACGATCATCAAAGAACGAAGGTATTCTGGAGGCAAGGACATCAAGATTTGTCTTTTCTGTTCATACGGAAGCCCTACGACAGGGGTTGACAATGTAGAGTTTACTCCAGCTGTATTTGGTCCCGAGCAGCGCATTACACTGACCCCTCAACCTGACGAAGATTCGCCAAAGCTCGGCTTATTTTTTACACGCGATGAATTCGATGATGCTGTGTCACTTCTGACTACAAACCAGTACGATAGAAAGTTCACATTTGATGAGGAGGCTATCAGCTACCTGTACAAGCTCACAAATGGGCATCCGGGAGGGATGACATCATTAGTCAATTTTCTTCAATATGTATGTACCCGTTCTTGATCCCAGCCCAGAAGTGAACGGACCAGCTTTAGACTTGCTTGTGCAACTAACTCTAGTTTAGGAGCATCGCTCTAAGATCAAGCACGAACATATCAGCACAATAACGAAAGATCATGTTCTCGAGGGTTTGAAGGATGATGATCGAGTCTTTCGGTTTCTCAGGAATCAGGCTGTTTATCGCTCTTTTCCTACAGGATCTCAATTTACACTTCAAGCTGCTAGAACATTGAGCCAGATATTAGAAGAGGGAAATATGCGATTCGATATTAATGATGTCGGTATGCAGACATGCTACAAGAAAGGATGGCTTCACCGGATATCTGTGGGAAAGTACGACGCATATGATATTGCTGTCCTGCCATCACGCCTGCATGAGAAGTAAGTTATTATGTGCTATCTTTGTCCTCATCTGACCCTGTCTTAGATGGCTCGAACATATCATTGGCCAGGTCGCGAAGCCTTTGCCTAACAGATTCCAGCAGCTTGATCAATTGTGTCTGGAAGTGCTGAGAAAGTTTTCGACGATGAGCCTCAGACATGCAGTTGATGGTAGAAAAATGTCCACCGCAGCGAAACGTAGGCCTATGGAGGCCCAATACCAGGATGAGTTCTATAAGTTGTTCAATCTTGTGGCCGGCCGGGGTGTTCCAATATGCAGCGAATGGTCGAGAACAGGCGATGGCCGCGTTGATTTCTTCATTCCTGAGAAAAGGTGGGCCATTGAGCTACTTCGAGACCACGATAGGATCAACGAACATATCTCCCGGTTCAGAGTTGGGGGGAAGTACCATTCCTGGTCGAAAGACAAGATGATTGAAGATTGGCTCATCATCAACTGTGCCTCCTCGCCCCCAAGTGGTATGTTTATACTTCGCATTGCTGTCATTCCCACTCATCTTGCTCACAGCCTAATAGGATGTTCCGAACCGAGACTATGGACTGTTGTTTTTGCAAATGACTATTCCGAGGTCACAGTATATGACTATCGAGGGGTGCCTTTCAGTGATTTCCGTCTGCAAAATTAAGGATATGTTAGCAGCATATTGAATATTTGTCCCTCTTGGGTCAAGGAACTGATTGATTCTTTCATGACCTAACTACGCCCTATCTATCGATGTTTCCATCTTGTGGAAACCGGGTGAGCGGTTTCCGGTTCATGGACGTCCTAGCCGATGGTTTTTCTCATGACGCCTTCATCTTGTCGCAATCTGGGTAAGCAGTTTCTGGCTATGATGGTTTCTTCCCTACGTCTCGTCACCCGATTGCATCTTATCATACGCCATTAGCTGGGTGAGCAGTTTCTGGCTCGATACTCATTCAACTTACGCCGTCCTATCCAGCCCTGTAACTGGGTGAGCAGTTATCGCTACGATACTTCAACGACATTTTTTCTCCAGTCAAAACGGTTCTCAATGACGCTGGAGCGCTACGATACTTCAACAACATTTTTTCTCCGGTCAAAACGGTTCTCATTGACGCTGGAGCTTTTCGAAGAGGGGGGATAATGTGGTGTCACTAACAGTGAACCCCTCATGGATGCCTAAGGTTATCTCATATCATGCTTACATCATCATGGTTCCTCTATAACGTAATTCCCAGGTGAGCCGCCACCCCCCCATTCGAATTCAACGCGTTCAAATTCGAAGCTATCCAAACAGCTACCATGCCACCAAAACTGTGTCAAACCCCTAGAAATTTGGTGGAGTAAGAGGGAAGGATCCAATTAGCAATATCTGCTTTGAGAAAGAAGGAAATTTCTAGTGTTTAACGCGCTGCACAGATATTCAACGTGCCTAGATCTACCCTCTGTGACCGGCTCAATGGATGCCAACATTGAATTGAAAAACGCGCCAACAACCATAGGCTATCTCCTACGCAGGAAGAATCATTAGTGGAATGGATACTATCTAGGGACCTGTGTGGGGTGCCCCCTAGGCCATCTCATGTGGAAGAAATGGCTAATATCCTTCTCTAAGCAGATAATCCCTCTGGATTCAAACCTATTGGCAAGAACTGGGTCTCTACTTTTACTAATCGGTGTGAGGAGATTAAAACTCAATATGCTCGATGATATAACCATAGCTGAGCTTAATGTGAGGATCCAAAGATTATTAAGGAGTGGTTTAACAGCCTATAATAAATCTAAATGCACAGCGTCATGTGTTCCTACAACGCGGTGAATGGGGTGCCCAGCTGTGCGAATTCGTTCTTCCTCCAGACCCTCCTCCGTGACACATTCGGCTTCGTCGAGGACGGTTACGTGTCCAGTGACTGCGACGCCGTGTACAATGTCTGGAACCCTCACGAGTTTGCGGCCAACATCACCGGGGCCGCGGCCGACTCTATCCGGGCTGGCACAGACATTGATTGCGGCACCACTTATCAGTACTATTTCGACAAAGCCTTTGACGAGCAGGAGGTCGCCCGTGACGAGATCGAAAGAGGTGTGATCCGCCTGTACAGCAACCTGGTGCGTCTCGGTTATTTCGATGGCAATGGAAGCGTGTATCGCAACCTGACTTGGAACGATGTCGTGACCACGAATGCCTGGAATATCTCATACGAAGCCGCTGTCGAAGGTATTGTTCTACTGAAGAACGACGGAACCTTGCCTCTCTCCAAGTCGGTCCGCAGTGTTGCATTGATAGGCCCCTGGATGAATGTGACAACTCAGCTGCAGGGCAACTACTTTGGACCGGCGCCTTATCTGATTAGTCCGTTGGATGCCTTCCAGAATTCTGGTCTGCATGTGAACTACGCTTTCGGCACGAGCATTTCGTCAAACTCCACGGCCGGGTTTGCCGAGGCTCTGTCTGCTGCAAAGAAATCGGACGTCATTATCTTCGCGGGCGCAATCGACAACACTATAGAAGCAGAAGCCATGGATCGTATGAATATCACATGGCCCGGCAATCAACTACAGCTTATCGACCAGTTGAGCCAACTCCATAAACCGCTGATCGTCCTTCAGATGGGCGGCGGCCAAGTCGACGACTCCTCGCTCAAGTCCAACAAGAACGTCAACTCCCTGGTTTGGGGCGGCTACCCCGGACAATCCGGTGGACAGGCTCTCCTGGACATCATCACCGGCAAGCGTGCCCCCGCCGGACGACTCGTGGTCACCCAGTACCCGGCCAAATACGCAACCCAATTCCCAGCTACCGACATGAACCTGCGGCCGCACGGCGATAACCCCGGTCAGACCTACATGTGGTACACCGGCACCCCGGTCTACGAGTTCGGCCACGGGCTCTTCTACACCACCTTCAGCGCCTCCCACAGTGGCGCAGTGACCAAAAACTCCTACAACATCCAAGATCTCCTCACGCAGCCGCATCCGGGCTTCGCAAACGTCGAACAAACTCCTTTCCTCAACTTCACGGTGAAGATCACCAATACCGGCAAGGTCGCTTCCGACTACACCGCTATGCTCTTCGCCAACACCACCGCCGGGCCTGCTCCCTACCCGAACAAATGGCTCGTCGGTTTCGACCGGTTGTCGAGCCTGAAACCGCACAGTTCCAAGACTATGACTATCCCCGTGACCATCGACAGCGTGGCTCGCACGGATGAGTTCGGCAATCGGATCCTCTACCCCGGGAAGTACGAGTTGGCGCTGAACAATGAGCGCTCGGTTGTCCTTCGGTTTGTGCTGACGGGCGGAGAGGCTGTGATTTCCAAGTGGCCTGTAGAGGAGCAGCAGATTTCTGCTGCATGATGTCCAGAGCATGTGTTGTAGTATCTGAATACGAGGATCTGTGGTGCGCGCTCTAGGTTAAGGCATTGTGTCAAGCTTCGTGGCTTTTGTGGCTTTGCTTGGCTGATAGAATTTTAGCCTAATTAGACAGTATATGCTTAGTTTGAACCAAACTGTTCTTTGACATATCATCTGAGAAGTTCATGCATATATCTACTCTCGGTCACAATAGACGTGGTGCATAATTTTGAAATGTGCATCCCATCCTCACATACCCAACCAGCCAACTTTCACATCACCTAAGAAGCCCGAGATTGAGGATCTGGGTCCAATGAAGAGTTCCCTCACAAGCTACACAGATCATCCGCATGAAGCCTGTAAACTCTTAGACCACCCTGTGCCTAGTCCACCTTGCGCACTGAGCCATCTTGGTGGATATGGACCCGTTGTATAGTCTTCACTCCGCCATTTTTGAGACGAACCGAGATCACCTCTTGATCGTCAGTCGGGTCGTCGTGAGAAAGATGCGGATGGGCACCTCTGCAAGCCATATAGTAGCTTAAACTCGGATAAGGTTATTCGTCATGCTTTGAAAATGTTTCTACCTAATTTCGGCAAACTTGAAATCTGGATTCTGTTGCGTGTATCATCAGGAAATAAAGGATATCCTATTGATGTCTCGCTTACCACCCGCTCCTCATCCAAAACAAACGTGTCAACAGGGTTTTGCCATGTCGGAGGAAGGTCAGTCAGCCTGGCTTTACCAATAAGCTGGTATAGCCGCTGTCGAGTTTTTTTAAACATCACGGATGGAATGTGGGCAAAAGCTGGGTGCGAGTTGTTGAACAATGTTACCCAAAGAAGGAGATTCAATTCGGTCTTGACGAGGCGGGAGATCAGAATATTTATGCCTATCGGGCCAAGGGGGAAGACACTGGGTATACCAGTACTGTCCTGTGATTTCTCATGACGACCGAGCCTAAAGCCGAATCATCTTGTACATATTCGATCGCATAGCGGTCTCTGGTTAAATCTCCCGGAACAATAAGCATCATTGTTGTTACTTGTTAGCAAGAAGGGCGGGGATAATATATGCGTCTTCCAGAGCATGCTGAGGCATTTGAGGCATCAATACCCCTGCTGTCAGTAATCACCAGTGGGTCCATTCACTCTTTCAACCTCTTATCTCTCCCGAGTTCTGCGTCCCAGACTAAAAGACCAAAGAGTTGGAAATTGGACTTGTGGATGTCCGTTTGAGGTTTTTCCGACCCAATGAATCTTCCCCGTCCTTTCACCGTGGTCGGCCACATCCGCCAAAACTTCTCCAGTCAAGGTGGCAGGTTGTATTGCAGCCAGCCATTGCACTATTCAATTGCTTATCTCTTTCCTCTTTGATAGGTTCAAACCATTGATTAGTTGCATCGGAAGCTGTGCCGTGCTGCAGCTATTTGTACGATGGATAATCAGCAGTCCATCGACACGGGGTTCCAATAACAATAAGCTCAACTTCAAATGCAGACCCTTAGCGATCAGTCACTACGGAGTCTCACAGGGGGTTTCTGCTTTGTCCCCAGAAAAAAGCCAAGCTTGATGCTTGTCGGATAGTAAAGCTTAAAAACAAGGCAAGCCAGTCGCCCGCAATGGAGCATTTGCCTGGGGTTTCGCAATATGTCATAGCTCCTATGACATCGCAGTTTGTGAATGAAGATATCTCTGCTTTCGATGACAGCGGTCAAGTGCAAAGGTTTGTCAATTTTTTGTGTCCCCCGAGTAATTTCTGATTACTGATGCAAGAATCCAGAGCTCTCTGGCAATATCGGACACAGAAACTGTCCGCCTTCGTCGCCACTGGAAATCTGCATCTCGGGGCGGTCTCTGCTTCATGCCTTGTACTTATCCTATCAACATGTCTACGTCATGCTGTTTGGTTTTTCAAGAAATCCCGTGGCCGCGTGGATGGTACCTCTGCCGTTTCAGAGACAATTGTCCCCGTACCCTTTGCTCTCGCGCACCTGGCGGCTGCTATGGCGGCTTGTGGTCTGAGCTGGGGTGAAGCATATCGCAGAGGAGGCTGGAAACAGTCAATACTATTGAGCTACATTGTATTATTGGCTATCACGAGGCTCTGTTTCCAGGGTGTTATTCACTGGATCCATTTCTATCGCCACTTGAACATGATGACCTTGGTGGCTTTGTCTCTAGCCATTGTGAAGGACCTTGTCCCAATGGCGATTGTTGGCTCGACCTACCGTCCAACTCCTCTTGGAAGTGCATCACTAGCCTGCGTGGCTGCTATGCTGGCGATTGTGCTTGCGAGTCCTCGGCCCAAACCGCCCATGATCTCGGATGCCGAAATCCATGATGCACAGGTAAAGGCGGATGTTTCGCCGGAGGAAACGTGCTCTTTGTTCTCTTACTATTGCTCCTATGAGTGGATCACTTATGTGATCTTTCGTGGCTGCCAGAGAGATCTGACCATGGATGACTTGCCGCCGCTTCCCTCATATGACGAACCACTGAAGTGGCTGGAAAAGATCAAGAGACAGCGCCAAAAAGGTGGGAAAACGTTTCGAACTTTGTGCAGATTGTTGAAGACGGAGATTAAAAGTATGATTTGCGGGGCCGCAGCTACATCCATGGTAGATTTCGTCGCCCCGTTTTCCATGCTGCGGTTGCTTGCATACTTGGAAGACCCGTCTGGCGCAGTCGTGCATCCTGCGCTATGGATTTGTTTGCTATTCATTGGTCCTATGATGCGGTCTCTTTGCTATCAACAGTACATCTTTACAGCGACAAGGCTCCTTGTCCGCGTCAATATCTCCCTTGTGCAGGAGATTTATCAGACCGCTATGCGATCGTATATCTACGATGATTCTGTACAGCAACATGGCAGACCACACCCTCAGGAGCCGGCGACGCACAAGGCACATACTCCGGAGCGCACATCGAAATCTAGCCAAGCTAACCTAACGAGTCTGATGTCATATGATGTTGATGCTATATACAACTCCCGGGACATCTTTTATGTAGCTACTGCAGTGCCGATATCCACTACCATTGCCATGGTCTTCCTTTACCAGATGCTCGGGTGGCCATCCTTATTCGGCGTCCTGGCGCTGTGCTGTTCGACTCCACTTCCGGCTCTGGCATCACGCAGGGTCTCACGCATTCAACAATCCGTGATGAGGGCAACTGATGTCCGCCTTGCCAGGATTTCAGAGTACTTGAATTCTATCCGGACCCTTAAGTTCTTCGGATGGGAGCCAGCTGCCGTGGCCTCAATCAATGAGATCAGAAGCGTGGAGCAACGACGTCTGTGGAGGCGAAGTGTCTTCGCCGCTGCCATCTCTATGGCAGGTGATCTATTACCCATGATGAGCTTGCTTGTCATGTTCTCCGTCATGGTTTTATTTACGGACCGTTCTCTGCGGGCTCCGATCGCCTTCACCTCTTTGTCAATCATGGAGACCCTGCGTTCTCAATTCGTCTGGCTCTCCAATATCACCAGATATTCGGCCCAAGGCGCCGAGTCACTTCGCCGAGTGGATCGCTTTTTTGACACAGCAGGCGAGATCAAGCGTCATCCACACGGACCGTTGGAGCTCAAACACGCAACTTTCCGGCGAACACCAATCGCAGATTTCCGCTTACAGGACATCTCAATTTCTTTCAAGCACAACGCCCTCAATGTTGTGGCAGGCCCGACTGGAAGTGGGAAAACCTCTCTACTGCTGTCGTTGTTAGGTGAGACTGTGCTGGAGTCTGGAACAGCTACCTGCCCTCCGGACGTGGCCTATGTACCACAGTCGCCATGGCTGCAGAATGACACAATTCGGCAGAACATTATCTTTTACAGCCCGTTTGACGAGGCCCGTTACAATACCGTCATTGAAGCCAGTGGACTTATTCAGGATCTTCAACAGCTTCCGGCTGGTGATCTCACTCTAGTGGGTGAGAGAGGCACGTCGCTGTCAGGTGGTCAGAAGCAACGTGTCTCTCTCGCCAGGGCACTGTATTCGAGATCATCTACATTGCTCTTGGATGACATATTCTCCGCACTAGACACACATACAACCACCTTGGTTTATGACAAGTGTTTCCGCAGCGGTCTGTTAGCGGACAGGACCGTTGTACTTGTCACGCATTTGCCAGCTGCCCTGAAGGACGCTAACCAGATTGTCCAGCTCAACCATGGCAAGGCTTCCGTTATCAAAACGGCTTCTGAGTCTTCCAAGGCCCACACACAGAATGTACCTGACGTCGCAGAAGTGGAACAAGACGCAGCAATCAGCAGTTCGCCAACAATAGAAGAAGGATCTTCTACTGAATCAGAAGCCACCGTCAATGTCTTGACCAATGTCCGCGCAGACCAATCGGTACAGAAAGATCGAATTGTCAAAGAAACGCTGGCTACAGGTCGCGTACCACGTACATTATGTAAGCCTACACCAGTTGAGTAACGAAGTCATCGATGCTAATGTGTTCTGCAGTTTTACGTTACATGCTGTTGTTTGGCGGAATCTCGTATGCATTAGTTATGCTGCTAGCAACTGTCACGGTGCAATTTGCATACTTCTCAATCACATACTGGCTGGCTATTTGGACAAGCGCCTATGAGAGATACGACCATCCCAACTCACTGTTCTACCTAGCCGTGTATGCTGCAGCGATAATTTCTTTTCTCCTCCTTCAACTCACAAACAATCTTCTATATCAATATGGGAGCTGGACAGCTGCCAAGAAGATGCACACGAAACTGGTGGAAGCGGTGCTGTCTGCCCCGATCTCTTGGTTCGACCAGAATCCCATCGGACGTGCTATCAACCGCTTCGGAAATGACACCAGGTCCATGGATACAGTTTTGATTGATTGGCTGCGCATGTCCATTGAAAATGGGCTACGTTTCGTGCTTAGAATCGCGAGTATCGCTTCGATCATGCCGATTTTTGCGCTCCCGGCCGCCGTGCTCTGCACGATAGGCTTTTTCATTGGGGAGATGTACACTCGGGCCCAGATTTCCATCAAGAGGTTATGTTCGATCAACTACTCTCCCATATTCTCCCATTTCACCGATTCCCTGGCTGGCATGACTGTCATCCGAGCCCGAGAAGGCATGACCGGGGTGTTTCAGAAGCTGTTGGCGGAAAAGCTTGCAGTTCACGCTCGTTCTGCAGAGGCCCAGTACAACTGTAACCGTTGGGTTTCAGTCCGATCGGACTTATGTGCAGCGTCCGTCGCAGCATCGGCGGGATGCGTGGCGTATTTCTGGTCGGGGTCCGCGGGCCTCGTTGGATTCTCATTGACCAACGCCATTGGCCTCAGTCAGACAATCCTGACATTGGTCCGCACGATGAACGAACTCGAGGTCGAACTCAACTCGTTCCAGCGAATAAGCGAATACGTAGAGATTGACCCTGAGGAGAAACTGAGTGACAAGGAGCGCGCCAAAGCGGACACGGTACCTGCCAGCTGGCCAGCATTCGGGCGGGTGGAATTTCACAGCGTCTCGGCCCGCTACCAGCCCGACGGACCAGACGTCCTACGAAACGTCTCCTTCGTCGCTAACCCCAGCGAACGCATCGGCATCGTAGGCCGGACAGGCAGCGGCAAGAGCACCCTCGGCCTCTCCCTGCTCCGCTTCGTCAATCTTACCTCAGGCCGCATCACAATCGACGGCCTCGACATCAGCCAGATCCGCCTGCATCGCCTCCGCACAAGCGTCACGCTCATCCCCCAAGAACCCGTCCTCTTCTCCGGCGACGTGCAATCAAACCTCGACCCATTCGGCAAGGCCAGCGAGACAGAGCTGCACTCCGCCCTATCCGCCTGCACGTCCATCCAGGTGCACGGCGGCCCCGCCGGAGAAGCAGGCAACAGCAAACCAACCCGCGCCCTCACCCTCGACACCCCCGTCGCAGCCAACGGAGAAAACTTCAGCCAGGGCCAGAGACAGGTCCTCAGTATCGCGCGCGCGGTCTGCCGCCGCTCCAAGGTCGTGCTGCTGGATGAGGCGACCGCGTCCGTGGACCATGAGACGGACATGCACATGCAGCAACTGCTCCGGAGTATGTTCCCCGAGTCGACGATCATCGCAATTGCGCATCGGCTGCGGACCATCATGGATTATGACCGGGTGCTGGTTATGGCGGAGGGGGAGATCATTGAGTATGTCGTTCCCTTCCCATCATTCTTGTTTATCAATGCGTTTAGAGGCTAACTTTGGAAGAAATGATTCCCCCGCGAATTTGATTAAGAAGCAAGGCGTTTTCTGGAGTATGTTGAAGAATACAGGGGAGTATGATGAATTAGTTCAGATGGTAAGGGAGTAATTGTCTATTGCCAGGGGTGTAGAGGGTTCTGATTTTGGCTCGCTGGGTGGTGGTGGAGACGTTGTGTAGGACGGAGGCCGGTGTCAAGACAGGGTGATAGCATGTTTTGAACGGGGTAGGTAGAATTGAAGGCCGGATTGTCGACTGGTTCTGTGTCTGAGAAGGGATCTTGTGTCAACCAGCAGCTGAACAGGCACTCTGTAGATGGCCAGATCTGCTCAACGCTACCAATTTGCGTGACTCTGATACTTGGAACTTTCGTCCTATCACAATCACATGGGTCTCCACTCTTATGACAGCGACGCTCTTAAGGAAGGGGACCAAGAAAGCAACTACCGAACGTAGGGAAGCAGCCGGATTCTATATCCCGAGAGATGTGTGTGGAGAGGGGTAGAAGGGAGGAACAGAAACAGTGCGGGCGCCCTTGGGGTACACAGCGCAAACGAAACTCTGAGAGACAAGGCTGCGATGTGACCTTAGGTGACATGACAGCAAGTGCTGGCAACACACTGTACGACCTGGTCGCCCATAAGCAATTTCAAGCTACGGAGACCTTAGCCAAGGATCCGATAGCAACTCTTTCGCCGAAGGTCTTTCTTCCGGTCGCCATCGAAGCATCCTGCGCATGAAACGGAGAAAATTTGCTTGATGTTCTCCTTCAAGGTTGCCTTCAAGGTCCTCCAAAGACCTAGAAGGAATTTCGGCGAGGCCCTTCCATTTCCCTGATTCCCACCGGTTAGAAACACAAACTGAAACAAATTAAGACGAGTAATAAGTGGGAATATTACCGCTAGTATCAAAAAAATTGTTCGCATATTCACTTTTATCAAGCATCTTGCGTGGCGGTGGTCCCAGGTAGGCAATTATTTCAGCAAGGTGATGGCTCTCTGAGTCTTGCTTGTTTGCATCACGGGCGTTGAAAAGATGTCCTCGTTCGAAGAGGTCCCAGGCCTGAATGTGGTTAGAAGAACATATAGATATGGAACATTAAATGCACTACCAATACTGCAATGTTCCAAATGTCAATCTTCTCATTCCACGGCATGTGAAGTAGCACCTCCGGAGCCCTGTAGATGAATGGCTGTACATCACCGCAGTAGGTCCCAGTATCCGAACCAAAGCGAGCCTCGCCGAAGTCTGCCAGTACGGGACGGCCATGCTTCTTTGGAATTGCCAGCTTTCGAGAACAATATATTGTTCGATTCCCAACCAGTTTGCGCGGACTTGGATTGGATATCTCGGCGTTCTCAAAATCGACGAGAATCGACTCATCTTCAACGTCGCGCATGATGTTCTTTTCTTGTAAGTCTGTTATACATCAGCGTAGAACATTTCGGCAACCATTGAGGGAGCCGAACCCGTGTGGATCACATGGGCCTCGCTGTGCAAGAAATCCAGGGCGATGAGAATATGAATCAGAGTGGCTTTAAGCAGGTACTCTGGGAAGGCCTTTCTCGCTGTCCGATTTCGAAGTTCGAACAGACTCATGGCCAAGGGTGGGTGAATGAGACACTGATAGAAGTGGGAGCCGTCAATTGAGGGCAGTTGGAATTTATCCAATACGGTTCGCACGAGAATGGTACCCGTGTGGCTTGATTTTTGAGACTCTTGAGATGCTCGTAGGCCTCAATCTCCCGTTTTGCATGACTGGAATCACGTTCGTATAGTTTCAATGTGACAAACGAGTGCTCCCTTATACCAAGTTAGTCTCATTAACCAGTATGATCCTCAATGGTACATGGAGTAGGGCCGTACTGTAAGTCTCTGCATAGCCATACTGTTGAATATCCGCCATAGCCCAGCTTTCCTACGACTTGATACCTCGAACTAAATACATCGCCGATTTTGACAGGAAAGAAGTTGTCTTGGGAGTACCATGGTAGTCTTTCCTCCTCTAGCTTGTCGATTGAGTCAAGAACGGGGCCGGGTGGAAACTCTCGGGCTGGCAATGGGCGACGCCGGAAAAGGGGTACGCTAAAAAGACGTGATAAACGTTGCATCACTACTGAGCTCCAGCAGATGAGCGGACGAAGTTCATGACCTATATGATATGAGATATAGTCCACAGCGGGTGGAGGAACTCGGCTACGGCTCGGGTGGGGCCGAAGTCCCCCGGGGGGGGGGGGGGGGGGGGGGGGGGGGGGGGGGGGGGGGGGGGGGGGGGGGGGGGGGGGGGGGGGGGGGGGGG
>JAKLNT010000068.1:0-137284 GCA_022814375.1 Aspergillus quadricinctus | reverse complement strand
ACTGGTAAGGTAGTAGTAAATACTAGTTTTCTACCTGGTGACCTGGCGACCTGGCGACCTGGCGAGCCGATCACTCGTAAGGTACATGATGTCAGTCACGAGGAGAGGGTATAATAAGGACATTAATAAGGCAATAGCGAGTGAGCTTATCCAGCATCTGGTAAATTTGGAATCGGTAGGTAGAAGAAAAAGTAGTGATGAAAGGGGAAGAATTTCTCCCTGTGAAGAAAGACCAAAGGTGCAGAGACAGCGGTTACTCCTTCTGTCCCTCATTCTCAATAAGCTCGAGAACGAGCTGACTCCGCTCGTATTCCGGATGCTGCATGCAGATCTTGACGGTGCGACCATTACTTGCCATCGCGACGCCGTTGGATAGCCCGCTGGCCAGGTTGACGGAGGCGCCCGAGTTGGTGTGGACGGTGTTCGCTCCAGAGCCGGGCAGACTGCTTCCGTCGTCTAGGCCGACGACGTTGTGGCCTGGGATGACCTGCCTCAGGCGGCCGTTCATGGCGTTGCGCACCTCGACGAAGTCCTCGTTGAAGAGGATGAGGAATTTCCCGTACAGACAGGCTGAATGCGCGCGGCCGACGAACTCCATTATGACGCTGCGCGAGACGTCGCCGTGCTTGTTGACGTAGACGGCACAGTCGGTGTAGGCGACGAGGAATTCGCTGTCGCTTAGTCGGAACATGCCCAGGGGGCGCAAGTTACTGATGCGGTGGGCGATGCTGTTCAGCTGTGCTTGTGCCTCTGGGGCTTCGGACCGGAAATCAGGGACGGACCAGGTCTGCTTCTTGTCGAGTGTGAGAATCTCGATACCGCGCTGGGTGGAAATCGCCAGGGATGAGTGGAACATGTTGATCCCGTAGCTCTCGGCTGGGATGTAGAACTCGTCGTATTCGCGGAAGAACTCGGTCTGGGAGCGACGGGTATGGAACAGTCGACTCTTGCTGGTGGCGGATTTTTGTAGCACGGGTTCCAGCACCTACTTCGCATTAGCAGGGGCAACGGTCATTTTTAGACCCAGCGTACCTTGAAGGTGGACGACAGTCCATCACGCTTCTTGTACATCACCAGAGTGCGATCTTTCATTTGACCTGCTGCAAAAAACCCAACTTCCCGGTTTCCGGACAGCTTCTGCGGCGCCCGGCGAGCAGAGTCCTTTGTTGTTTGCGAAGACACCCCACTTGCAGGGCATACGACGTCCAAGTGATATGCGACCAGGGACTTGTCAGCAATCAAGAGGAAGAGATTGAACTCTTCAAATACCGCAATCTGCGTCACTCGTATGATCGGGATCGCCTATGCTAAATTTAGAAGATGACAACAGCCATAATTGAAGAGAACTTACTCGAACCCAGCCCCGAGGGTCATTGTACTCGGAAATGTACACGCCGTAATCAGTGCCGACCGCACACATCATCCGGCCTGGAGGCTGCTGGAATACAGTCGCGCAGTGGACGTTGGTTCTGCAAACCGGCACAGGCCGAGTCTTTGAACCGCCATACCGCTCCTCAACTTCCCGGATAGCTCGGTCCAGAGGGGTGCCTTTGATGGTGACTGTCCTCTTGGAGAGACCAGAATGATCGGAAGAGGCAAAGGCCGTGTCAGCCAGCACACGAAGTCGGAAGGGCTCGGCGTTCTGCGCGAAGAGAGCAGCAGCATGTCTCGTCTTAGCTTCTATTATTTTCTCGCACCACTCCTGCCGGTTCTGTGCGGAGAATGCGTATAGCGTAAAGGTCCCATTCTTCCCGAGGTGTTTGACCTTGAACGGGTAGAGGATCTTGTCGTCTTTGGAACTCTCAATCACCGTGCTTGCTACCAATGTCTTGCCGGAAGAAGAAGTCGTAGAGTTGCCCGAGTTGCCGCTATTGGAATGTATGAGGGGTGCAGCGCCTGCACCACGCGTCGCGGCTTGAGGTGGAGTGACCGTCGAAACCCCTCGGACGGAAGACTTGACCACCGGGTCATCGTTCGTGCTCTCGAGCACCAAAAGGTCCATTGGAATGGGCAGCTTGGACACATCGTAGGTTTCATATTTGATGCCCCTCGTTGGATCGCGGGTGGTGGACAGTTTGGCAAGGACGAGGTAATGGTCGAAGAGAATGGCATGTGTATCCACGAGGAATCGTGTGCGCGTACCAGGGCGCTGCAGGTCTCCTCGATAGATAATTTCGCGACCAAGGTGCTGCAGATTCAGCTCTACTTCCTTCTTCATCTCCGGTCTAAGCTGCAGCTTGGCAGACAGTTCCATCAGATCCACCTTCTTGCTTGTTTCACCGACCTTGTTATCACATTCCAGCGCCACGACCTTGATCTCTTCAATAGCTTGTGCCAGGTTCGTCTTTTCCTCGCAGTCCTTGACCATGTTCTTGTGAACAGTCGACAACAGCAAGGTGTATCTCTGAATCCGAGTAATGGGAGCTTTGAGATAGGTATCCCAACTGAGACGATTCGACATTTTGTGCTCACGAGCTTGGTTCAAAAACTGTCGAAAATGAGCATTCCTCTCGGCCTCCTTACGAACAAGGTAGTTGGCGTGCGGAAAAGTCGCCGCGTAGTCAATATACACCGTCTTAGCCTTTCGAATCCACTCCCGGAAAATGTCACTGAAGCCCACAATGAACGGGCCTTGCTCCTTCTGCCGGTACTTGAGCTGCGCGAGGAGGTACTCTTCGTTCACTTTCTTGACCGCATCTACCTTTCCGAAAACGTCGTTCAGGAACTTCGGCAACCTCTTCGACGGAATGATGGGAGGCTGCATATTGGCCAATTGATCCCGGTAGAGTTCACGAAGGACGTCCAGCTGTCCGATAAAGGCATCCTCGGTCGTGACGATCTCGTGCAGGTTGTTCTGGCGGTCCAGCTCTTTCTTCGGATAAGCCTCCCACACTTCCTTCGGAACCTTGTAGAATGTGACCCAGTCCTCGACCTTCTTCTGCGGTGCCATCTTCTGCGTTTTCAGGTTCACCTTCTTCAGCGTTCGCATGCAGTGGTGTGAATAGCACCGTCCGAGCATCCCAGTCTCCTGTTCATGTAGCAGTGGGGAATAGCAACCAGTGCCTGTAATTTGAAACAAGACTCCCGACAGGGTGCCGCTGCCGAACTTGACCCATTCTTCTTCCTTCACCAGAGCCTCCTGCTCTAGCATGTTCTCGACAACTCGCGCAGCCAGCGTTTCTGCGTCCGCGATATTCATCGTGGGCACCTTGTGAGTAAACAAAGCGACGAGCGCGTCGACAATGGCCGACTTTCTCAGATCGGTTTCCTCTTCGCACAGATCGCGAATCCAAGCAAGAATGGCGCTCAGGGCCCAAGGTTCCACACATTTCCTAAATTGGTCCGAGGATAGTTTAGCTGGATTGAACTTCTTGCGACGTCCCGCAGGGATCGCGGGCAGGTCCAGGGGTATCGCAGGAGGCTCTTGGGACGCGTCGAGCTTGAATACGCCATGCTGTTGCTGTCGAAGCACCTCCAGCTGCTGCTTGTACTTGGCCCGATCCGCATCGGTCTTGGATCTGATAGGGGGGTCAGTCCGGGGTCCAATAGGATGACTTGACAGAGACGTCGACCGTGGCACTTGAGATGTCGGTGTGGACACGGTCGACGCAAACGAATCCGCAGAAACAGGGTACTGAGGGCTTGTATACTGGGTTTCTTCCTGGTATTCACCCGGTTCCTGGTGCCTGTATGTCCCAGCCGGCATCAGATGGGGCATAAGATCTGCGTTATTCGCTGGCTCAACAGGGGCCGGTGGCAGTGGCCGCATTCCAGGATGGAAAAAGAGTTCCCCTGGCATCCCTCCTATATCGGATCCTTCACTTCCTGAGTGATGTACATCATCGGGATAGGCTTCTGCCTCGTCGCCGTAATCGAAGCTCATGCGACGCTCGTAGGCGCCAGGCTCTGACAGGCCACCAGTGCCTGCAGCATCAACCCGAGCCGGGGCAACGTAATCATAATATTGGTACACTTGATCATGGGGTATAGAATAGTAGTCATAATCGTCCGAGTACTCGCCGCGATCATCCGCAGAAATGTTGGAGCTTCGGAGCGAGCCGGATGGGGCAAGCCTTGTGCCTTGATCTACGGCTTCATTGCCAGTCTCGTCAGCATGTGCATCTGTGTCACCATCGTAGTGATAGCGGCCATAATAATCGCGGCTGTACGTCGCATTGGGCGTGGAATGGACTTCATCTTGACGAGAGTCTTGGCGAGGTGATGGCGCGCGCCCCGATGATTGGCTTCCATAGGCACTGAGGATCGATGCATTAGTCTCCCGCCGTGTGCGCGCTTGCTCCCGCTCGGCCTGGATCCTGTCCTCCTCGTCCGCCATTTGCAGCATGGCCAGCCCGGCCGCGGCTTCCGCGTCACTGTCGTCGCTGTACGCATCATAGTTAACATACTGGCCTGTGCCCGTTGCCAATGTGCCGTTTGTGTGCGTGTGCCTCTCGTCAGGAGACAGGCGCATACTCGAGGTGGCAGTGACCGGAGGACTATGGTCGTATTCTTCGTGACGCAAGGTCTGAGCGTCAACATGCAGTGGTCTAGTGTCATAGCGTGTCGCCCGCCTCATACGGCCATCCATCACAGCCGCTTCCACTTCCCTCATTAAATCGTCATAACCTACCGGTTGCTCCGACCGCGGATCTCCACCACCGACCCCATTGAGATCATCGAGCGGCGATGAATCGCTGTCCGCATCGATTGGGGGACCGGGCAAAGGCCGCGACTGGGGATGCCGATTCAAGGTATCTGTCCGGCGCGGGGAGGTTTGCGACTGCGCTTGCTGAATTGGTGGCGTAGGCAGTGACCGCCCCGACCCGCGACGGCTGAAGCTCTGTCGTTTACCGTATAAGTCTTCCGCAGGTGTCGAGTGCGCAGGGGGCTCTGGAGGGTGCTCGTCGGGATAAGGCGCCATAGTCGCATCCGAGTGGTGGGGCGATTGCGGGATATAAGGGAGAACCTGTGAGCTGTAGGCGTGGAAGCGAGTTGAGGTAGATGAAATGGTTGTTGCGGTCAATGAGCTTGTAGAATAATACGGTGCGGTAGGACTCATCGGTGAGGCGACATTGTAGGCTAGAGATGCAGACGACTGAGTGGAAAAGCCATACGGGGCTGCTGGCGAGTCGCTTCGATACGGGGCAGATGCGCGACTCCCGTAGGGATGATCTGATCCTCGAGGAGGGGGTGGAGGTGGCAGGGACTGCTGAGAAGAATATGGCTGCGGTGTTGGCGGGGGCTGTGCATACAAACTCGCTATACTCGGCTGTCGCTGGACAGTTGGGGACCCGTGTCCAGCGAGACTCGTCGACTGATACGCTGCCGGATTGTACGGCTGGTGAGCCGTCGCACCAGCGGTATAAGCATTGCTGCTGGAGCTGCTATACGCGAGCGGATTGTAGCCTAGTTGCTGTTGCGACGGAGTAGGCGGGAGAGCATATTGCTGAGGATTATAGGCCGACTGCGTCGGAGAGGCGATAGACGAGTATTGGTAGGAATAGTTAGACTGAGATAATGTTCTGTCTCGCGTTACGTGCGGCGGCCCGGCGGAGGGAATATGCGCATATCGAGGTCCTGAGGTGTCGTCGTATCCGCTGTTCGCAAGGCTATAGGACCCTTGTCCATCCTCGGTGTCATAATTACTGGCTTGCCCGGCATATCGCGTAGACCCGTTGGCAGTTCGGGTGTGTTGACCACTAGAACCTCCACTAAACAGACCCGCGTCATCCCCCACGTTATAACTGGGCATCCTCCGTAATTGAGGACTTGTGCTCTGTTGCTGCGCATTGGAGTAGAGGTCATAGCGACTCGAGGAGGGAGGTTGCGTGGACGAGGAAGTAGGATTGCTGGACTGGCCGTAATAGGGCGTTTGGCCATTCTGATAGTGAGCCATTGTCGCCAAGAATGTCCACGACTGGTAACGTTAGAGGAATAGAGGAAACAACGCAAGCGAAGGATTTATGGCGACGATGGGAGGGCTGCGAACCCGCTCTATGTAGTCTCTCGGTCCTGCGGTGGATGTAGCGCGAGTCGACTGCGGCGGAACGACGGAGACAAGGCAGTCGAACTCGGTCAAATTAAAAGGACAAAGTAGAAAGGAGAAAATCCGACATGGATTAAGTCTCTGGATCCAACCAGATGTGTTTGGAATGGAGAGGAGAAGTCTTGCTGTTAGATGATTATTTGAGGCTCAGGTGGGTGGACCGATAGTCACGTATCTATCTATCCCTTAAGCCTTGGGCCTCAGGCGACAACCACGCGGGTGCAAACCAGTGGAACTCAGAAGGGGCTCGTGTTTAGGTTCAGTTCGGACAGCTAACAGCTAATAATAATGATTGATGATGGGCTGTGCTTTTCATGCTTTGTCATGTCCCGGGGAACTGCACAGCCACGTGAGCTGTGGGGAAACAATGGTTATGGACTACTTCTGTCCTTGGAATCAACAACAAGATAGACGGAATACTCCGTAGTCTGATCATCCTCGATATCCATGGAGGTGACAAAAGTGCTCAGTATGAGGAAGATGGAGTGGATAACTCCGTACCCAAACTGCAAAAAGGCTGACACATCCCCATTCAGCTCCTGCCCCATAATGCAACCAACACAAAAGCATTAGTAGTGAACCAAGCCACAATCTGACTCCTTGACTCAGACAAGTCCATTATTTATTCTACCAATTATCATGCCGATATATGGTTAGTTCCGTTTCGAATGTTCAAACTATTCTGTCAACGGGAACCGGGGCTGAAAACATATAATATCTGCATCATGCTAAATATCCAACCATCGTGCTTCAAGTTCCACGTTGTCAAACGAACATTACCTTATGCAGAATCCTGCCGCAAGGCTGATTTCTAAGGTAACTGGAGTATTTGCAACCATGAAGTCGGTCGTGGCAAGGCTGATTCGGAACTTGAATTAGGAGAAAACAGTGATGAGATTCAACAGCTAGGTATATAAGCGTACATAATGATACATCATCGAGAGCAAAGCATTCAGAGTCGAGCAGGCATCATGATCGCAAATTGCAAAATGAGACAACAATATCGCGAAAAGATTGCGCATCGAATCGAAATATAACAGCATATAAACGCAAGGCATTACTTCCATAGATTGCAGAGATTCAACCTTTATCGCACTGTGGTCCCAAACTCGGGAAGCGCTTCATTTTCCATCATATACTTGATCAGGTGTCAACGTAAATTCTCCTTTTTGCAGGTGCTCCGGTTCAACATGGTCTGGTTTTATATAACGTGCGGTCAGAGCGAAGCGTAGCTTCTTGTCCGGAGTCACCGCGTGCTATCGAAGCATCAGTGTCTTTCTCTTAATAATGCGCGGCTTTGGATCCATCTACCTCGTAGTATTTCTGAAGGTTCTCGCCGTGCATGATTACCAAGTCACCATGGTTCAGCTCCATCTTGATACCGATGGGAGCCTCTCCGCATTTGCTCTTCTGCAAGGCCTTGCGACGTAGACTGTCGTATGTTGTTTGGTCAATCTCACCATTAGCCAGTTGACTCTTCAGGCTCCGTCGTTCGGCTTCCATTCTACAATCCACCAATACGGGGTCATCTTTCAAGAGTGTCTTGGTTTTCGACAAGCCGTTGTAGTACTTGTACTTCATTCGAATCGACATGACCGACTTGGCACCCAGGGAAAGCGTGGCAATCGTTGGTCCGAGAGACGACTCCCCATCGTCATGATACTTATGTGGATCAGCAACGCGCTAGGCAGAGACACGGCATTCAACGTACACCGATCTTCATGTCTTCAAAGTAGCCAAGCATGAGTAGCTCATTTGGCGGCAGAAAGGGATCACCACTGCCTGCTACGGCTCGCTCAGTCGCCCAGGACAAACGACCCAAGGCCCGCAGGATCTCATCCGGAGCATCACTGAAGCCTCGGGAGTCCACTGAAACGATGTATTTGTATGGCATCCCCTTTGAGAAAGTTCAGTTTTGTGAGATGACACAGCACACCACAGGCAACTCACATAATTCACAGCGAAGTGTGCGGTGAGGGTTCCAGCGACTGAATATTTGTTGGTCAGAATAACAATGATGGTCTTAGGGGAGAAAGTTCACTCCCTTACCAACACTTTGCTGTAATGGATAACGACGCAGTCCGAAGTCAGCGACCTGCAGCTTTCGAAATAGATCGTTGGGCCCGTTGGGACGACTGTTGATTATTCTGTTGGCGACAAAGTGAGTAATGCAGCCCACGCCTGGGATTTGGTAGGTCAGTTTTCTGTATGGAAACACTGTCTCATCATCAATGTCTGGTACGACAAATCTGGGGTCAAAGTGACAAGCACGTTTATTCGGTCCAAGGCCGAAGTCATCGATAACAGACCGTAGAGAAACTGGTTGCACGGTCAGCCTTTTCTCGAATGTGCACCTTGTCTCGCCTTTTCCTGAGACGGGGCTGAGATCATCTGTGCATTTCCAACCATGCCAATACTTTCTGGATATGCACTTTTGGCAGCGTGGGCAGACAATGCCCTTCCATGCAATTCGAGAATAGCTGACGCCTTCTCCCTCTTCTTCTAGCGTTCGTAGCAAGTTGGGTACCAGATCGTGGTGTGGCACAACCTCAGGCGCAGAAGGAGTCCGAGCTTGAATGAACTTGGGATGGAACGTAAGGCCCACAGGGGGTTCGAAGCCGTTGACTGTCCAGAAGCTGTCGCAAGTGGGTTGCAGACACATCCAGCCTTCATCGTATATACGTGGACTTGCTGTATGGCAAGCGGCACAGTGGATGATCTCGGCCTGAATCTCGGGGCGCTGATGGTATGGAACAGGAGCAGCAGAACCTTTGGCTGCCCACCAGCTCTTTGTAGAGAGGTTCAGCTTCTCAAAGCGAACTTTGGCTCCCACTTTGCCTCCGATCCTCTCGTACCAGACTGCCGTAATCCGAAAGTAATCCATCACATTGTATCGATGTGGTAGTTTTCTTCCGATAAGGGTGTTGCGGTCTCCTAATCATCAATCAGAAGGAAGGGTTACTCTGGCGGCAAGAAGAAGATTCACCTATGATAAGGCCCACTGGAACCTTCAGGTTCATACTATTAATAATACTACTGACAGCACTTTCGTCGCTGCCTTGATCTCTAACGAGGATGAGGTTACCCTCTGCATCCTTAGTGCAACCTCCTCCGCTAGTATTGTTAGTTATGACACGTAGGAATGCCTTGTAATTAGGATTGCACTTACACCCTTGTCACTACGACCTCTTCATCGATGTATGAGCGAATACCACAGTCAGCGTCCAGCAGGAACCCCCAGCACAGATGGTCACAGTGGTAAGAACCACCTTGGACCGCACGGAACCAGGGAAGAGCATCACAGAGCTCTGGGCGGCACTTGAAGACCGGGTCAGCCAACGTTACAATGGGAACGGTTGAATTACAAACCTCAGCCCATGCAGGAGGCTGGCCATCGACTGGTTCTGTAGTGTCATTTGTAGTCTCGACTTGCGGGGTAGCACTAATAGGCGAGACTGTCAAGGTCAGATATATGTATGAAGGGCCTCGAGGAGGTTGAACAGCGCAACAGGAGGTTGGATGAATTGGACTCGTTACCTGTGGAACGAACTTTCCGTATGCGACCCGTCCTCACAGACTTGGGCTTGGGTGCCGCAGCTCTGGCGGGCCTGCTTGGGCTCATACTGATTGCCGTGTAAATAGAATGTTTTCACTGAGAGACGGAGTGCATCTGGCCTCTATAACAGGAATTGCATGTAGAGTTGCGTTGCTCACTCGCAGATTCTGATGATTCCAGCAGAGAATGTAGGTAGTTTGAGGTCGTAAATGTATACTTCAGGCTGCAAACCTGAACGGTCTCTGGGATCTTCGAAATTCGATCAGCAGAAACCCAGTATTCAGGAGATAGGCACAATGAGGATAGGAAACTTGAAGCAAATATATAGGAGCTAGTAACTGGTCAGGTCCAGCTCGCAATTGAGAAGTCCCGCGGACGGAGACGGGGAGCTGGTAGATATCAATGAAGCGAAAGAAATAACATCCCTAAGTCTTCAAGAGTATATAATGGATGTTCCCCTCATTGAAGTTGATAGAATGTGCTAAACTGCGGCGTGAGAGATAAGAAAATGAGGATGAAGACAGAGCTATTCTCTTCCTTGAGATCTTGATCACTGACAGTCACGAGACTGGCGCCTTTCCCTAAAGGGAAAGAGGCAGAAGGAAGGTGACTGATGCGTACACAGTCTTTTACCTCACAGGAAGATTGGTAATGGTGAAAGGATTCTCTCAGATGATGTGAGAGAAGTGTAAAAGGTGTCAGATATATCTCAGCTCCAATTCACCTTCCTGCATATAGCTATAGTGAGATGAGGCTAAAGGTTCTGATCAAGACATTATCAAGACCAGACGGCCGAATTGAGGAAGTCTTTCGAGGAGCTTAAGAAAGAATAAGAGCAAGAAGAGGGGTTTGTTACGATTGAGAGGTAGCGATCTCTACAAAATAGTCATGTCTCTGTGAAAAGTTTTTCAATCCAGTTCCATGGGGCTATCATGATCAGGTTCTCGTCATAGACCGCAATGGATCGCTTACCACGGACATGTTGCCTACTAATGCATAACCTTAAGCTCAAAAACCACTGGTCGTCGAATTAGATGTTCCCTGGCCCAGGCTGTGGAGAGAAAGAACAAGTCAATATCAATGTCTATGATCAAAAGTAGAGGGAGTTGTTGAAGACATCCGATGACTGCATGTCGAAAGAGCATAGGACACGCCACGACGATGAAGTATACATTGCTGATCGTGGGATTCTTGGCAGTTGGAGGAACATATTTTTCTACCATGAGGTTGATTACTCAGGAATTATGACTTGTGTAACACCAAAGCTAATACTGGTGCTTCTTTTTCGAAGAGGGTAAAAGCCATGAATGCATGCCTCATGCTCTTGTACTAGACCACAAGTTTAGAACTGTAGTCTTCCAGCGCCTCCCCCGGCCGTGGATCCGTAGATCCGTAAGCTAAACTGTACCTGTGCGAGTTAGTACTAGTTAGTACTAGTTAGAATGGAATTACTGTGGAGTGAAGAGTCAAGTTGGAGACTCCAGATCCGAGTCTCCGTCGGTCTGTCCACAGTGTCCAGATTTGGAGAATTCCTCGGCTGTTCTCTGTCCACAGACTGCGCAGAGTGTTCCGGCTCCATGTATATTGCCAGGATAATAATCAAATCTGCATGATATACTTTGACGATAAATGTGAACCTCACTACTGATAATGGAAGAGGAAGGGTCTCATCAATCTCGTTTTCATGGTCGTATATCTTCGGCAAGGGAACACAACCGAAGACACCGAACTAGCAAAGTAGTAGAGAGCCTTGGAAGCTTTTCCCCGCAGTTCGAGAAGCCGGAGTCAACAACTTATTATAAATGAGCAGAGGACCTCCCCAACTGGTCACGTCGAAGCGGCTGGCTAATCGGTAACCAGTGTAACGATTTATTACCGAGGACTCCCTGCTTCAGCCCTCAATTCTCTTTTCTTTTTCCTCATCTTCTCTCCCTTCTCCAACCTCTCGCACGTTCCGTGGGTTACTGAAGCAGACACCATGGTCTTCCTCCCATCAGCCACGGCGGGCGAGCTGCCCCCGATTCCCGATAACATTCCCATCAGCGAATTCATGCTTAATGAGAAATATGGCCGTCACCCTGTTGGCCAGTCGAGAGATCCGTACACCTGCGGACTCACGGGGAAATCCTACTCCGTTTCCCAGGTTGCTGAACGCGTCGACCTTCTGGCTCGGGCGCTTGCCAAAGAGTTCAACTGGGCGCCTAACAGCGGTACCGAATGGGACAAGACTGTGGCAATTTTCAGCTTGAACACTGTAAGTGATTCGATTTTAGATCGCTCAGAAATTGCCAAATGTTAATCATGGATTCCTGACTGTTCCAGATTGACACACTGCCCCTATCTTGGGCTGTCCACCAGCTTGGCGGTGTTGTGTCACCGGCCAATGCGGCATATTCGGCGGCCGAGTTCAAGCATCAGCTGCTTGACTCCAAGGCAAAGGCGTTGTTTACATGCGCTCCTCTGCTTTCTACATCTCTTGAAGCCGCCGCAATGATTGGCTTCCCGAAGGATCGAATTTATTTGCTGGAACTACCGCCCCAGGTGGGCGGTGGAAAGGAAGCTGGTTCGGGCTTCAAGACTGTGTCTCAGTTAATAGAGACCGGGAAATCTCTCCCCAAACTGGAAAGGTTGAATTGGAGCGCAGGTGAAGGTGCTCGTAGAACCGCTTTCCTGTGTTACTCCAGTGGAACGTCGGGTCTGCCTGTAAGTGATCGAACTGAACCGTACAACCCAACTACGCTGACCTTTATTCGCTTTTAGAAAGGAGTCATGATCTCTCACCGCAACGTCATCGCGAATACCTTGCAAATTACAGCCTTGGAGAAAACCTGGCGGGACTCACTGAGTCCAGCTGGCGGCCCAAGGCACACGGAAGTCGCGCTGGGTCTTCTGCCCCAGAGTCACATCTATGCGCTGGTTGTTATTTGCCATGCCGGACCATTCAGAGGCGATCAAGTCATTGTCCTGCCGAAATTCGAACTCAAGTCGTATCTCTCTGCAATTCAACAGTTCAAGATCATGGCCCTCTTCTTGGTAAGTGGTATCAATTCGCAAAACGAAGATACGATAAAGCGAATGCTGATCGGGCACCTTCTCTAAGGTACCTCCAATCATTATTACCATGCTGCGAAACCCGGATGTGTGCTCCAAGTTTGACTTGAGCTCGGTGACGTCGTTGTTCACAGGTGCAGCACCCCTAGGAATGGAGACGGCGGCCGATTTTCGGAAGATTTATCCGAATATCATAGTTCGTCAAGGCTACGGTAAGCATGGACTCAAACCAAAGCGCAAGACATTCGGACTCTAACCCCGACAACGTAGGTCTCACGGAGACGTCGACCGTCGTTTGCTCAACCCATCCCACAGACATATTCCTCGGCTCATCCGGCGTCTTGCTCCCTGGTGTCGAGGTACGCATCATGACCCCCGAGGGCAAGGAGATAACCAGCTACGACACACCCGGTGAACTCGTCGTTCGCAGCCCAAGTGTGGTGTTGGGTTACTTGAACAATGAGAAAGCTACCAAGGAAACATTCGAGGATGGATGGATGCGCACTGGTGACGAGGCCGTCGTTCGGGTGAGCCCGAAGGGTACGGAACACATCTTCATCGTCGATCGAATCAAGGAATTGATCAAGGTCAAGGTCTGCTAACCCCTCAGATGTACCCTTCGCTAGCACTCAGTTCCGACTGACTAACCCATCGTAGGGCCTACAAGTCGCTCCAGCGGAGCTGGAGGCTCATCTGCTCACCCACCCAGCAGTCGCAGACTGCGCCGTGGTCGCTATCCCCGACGAGGCCGCTGGTGAAGTGCCCAAGGCCATCGTGGTCAAGTCCGCCTCCGCTGGCAACGACGATGAAGCTATTATCAAATCTATCAAGAAGCATGTGGAGGACCACAAGGCCAGACATAAATGGCTCAAGGGAGGAGTCCGCTTCATCGATGCTGTTCCAAAAAGCCCGAGCGGCAAGATTTTGCGCCGACTGCTCCGTGACCAGGAGAAGGAGTTGCGGAGAAAGGCTGGCGCCAAGTTATAATCATTCGACTAGATTCTGATGTCCTGTGTAGATTATTCCTGAGATATAGCGTGCATATTTTCGTACTATGATATATAACACTGTTAACACAGCGCAATATAACACAAGCAGAGAGATAAGTACCCTAGATGGCATAGAACCAGCGAATAGCATGTTTGCAGTGTTTGACAGGGGCGCGGGGAGAAAATGAATTTCTAAGCGGGGGATTGACTTATCGGACAGATACTGATTGATCAGCAAGAAAAAAAATAACATTTGAAGCTCTTCTGTATAGTGACTGGAGGATCTTGTGCAGTGTATTCTGAGAATAAGAGGAGCGAAAAGACCTCGGATCAGCATCTGTCCTCTCTTCAACGTTCCGCCCTTTCCTACGCCATTTCCTTTTTCCTCTTTTCAAGCCCTCATCAGCCACAAAATGTCCTCTTCACAAGAACCTCACCGTGAGGTCGACCAGGATGCCTACATTGAGGCCGACGAGGCGGAAGAGATCTTCACCCGCGATGAAGACCACCCTATGGACTCGGATCCCGAGGACGAGGATCAAGCCATGGCATACGAGGACCAAGAAATTACATTGCAAAACGACTCTTCAGCTCACTTCGACGTCCACTCAGACTCCGTATTCTGCGTCGCGCAACACCCCGTTCACAACAATATCGTTATCACCGGATCTGGCGACGATACTGCCTACATCTTCGATTCGACGCCCCGCGACGAGCGGCCCGTCCTCCCTCAGAGCTACGAGTCGAATCCACAACCAAAGGGTGAACGGACGTCGCTGACGCCTATTGCCAAGCTGGATGGACACACTGATACCGTCAATGCGGTCGCGTTCACTGAACCGAAGGGGGAATACGTGGTGACGGCGGGCTTGGACGGTCGGCTGCGGGCATGGCGCGATAACTCTCCCCAGTTGACAGGACTATCGTGGGAATTCCTCGCGGAGTCTCAGGAGGTGGAGGAGATCAACTGGGTTGCCGTTTGCCCCTGTCCGAATAATGACGAGGAGAAGCGGAATGTCATCGCTCTTGGTGCAAACGACGGGAGCGCCTGGGTCTTCCGAATCAACCACAATGATTCCGCTGAGCCCATCTCCATGATCCAGACTTTCTTCCAGCACACTGCGTCCTGCACGGCTGGTGCGTGGACTCCCGATGGTAACCTGCTCGCTACCGTCTCTGAAGACGGCAGCTTCTACGTATACGATGTCTGGGGCGCTGCCGCGGCCGCTGGCATTTCCTATTCCGCCGGTACCAGCGCCGTCGTCGGCCTGACCGCCGAGGATCAGCGCTTCGCCGTCGATGGTGGGTTGTACTCCATCGCGATCTCGCCTGGCGGTGGTATTGCCGCTGTCGGAGGAGCCGAGGGCCACATCAAGGTCGTCGGTCTTCCCCGGCTTGTGTCCGCCGCTGGCGCCGCCAAGTCCAAAGCCAAAGGCCCTGCCAACCAAGCCGCAAGTGGTGCCTCCGCTGCCGGTACGATTATTGCCGCGCTGCAGGCTCAAAGCGATGGCATCGAAACGCTCTCTTTCTCCTCTCCGCCATTGACCCTTCTCGCCGCTGGCTCGGTCGACGGCTCAATTGCCCTGTTCGATGCCGCGCATCGGTTCGCCGTCCGTCGGCATATCAAGGACGCCCACGAGGGCGCTGCTGTCGTCAAGGTGGAGTTCCTGCAGACAAACCTGGCTGCTCTCGCGAGTCGCCCTGCTGCGGCGGCTACCCAGGGACGCCCGTGGCTTCTCACCTCTGCCGGCATGGACGGCGTCGTCAGACGTTGGGATGCTCGGGGCGGAACTGCGGCTGCCGCGGAGGGCTTGTTGAAAGAGTGGAAGGGTCATTTGGGCCTCGTGGAGAACCCAGAGGGGGAGCAGTCGGGAGGTATTATGGGCTTTGTTCAAGGGTTTGATGGGAAGCGGGTCGTCACCGCCGGTGACGATGGTGTTTCGTTGGTCTTTGAGGAATAATTGGCCTGCAGTAAATAGAATATCATATTTATAGACGGGGAGGCAGAAGTTCATGACACTGAAAAGTTGATGCTTTCGGCCATCTAATGCTTCATCCAAAGACAATTTACATTCTCGGATCGCGTCCGAACATTGTGCTGAAGAACGGACCATCCTAGACCAGCAGAACAGAAGGAAAAGTCACAGTTTTGGTGTAACAGAACAAAAGGATATGTACATCGGTCAAATCAATCATCCCAAGCGCCATCTCTAAGAGCGAGAGCCTCGTCATCGCCAACCCCACAGCAGCGGCAGGGCCCCACGGCAATGAAGACATTCCTCTCCATGAACCTTCGCAACTGCGTTCATCCCTAACCGGGGTATCCGTGCTTCTGCCTCGAGTTCCATGCATCCACATCAAGCCGATCCTCCCATCTCATCCCAAGAAAGCAAGCTTAGTGGTGTTCCTCACCGTGGTGGTGCTCGTCCTTGAGGAAGAAGTGCTCGTATGCGCAGTACCCGGCGAAGGCGACGCTGGCGATCCCGAAGCCCGGGAAGATACGCTTGAAGCGGTTGAAGCGGCTGAAGGGGCCGGTGTATCTCCATGCTTCACTGCGGAGGGTTAGTAAGTGCTCAATTGGGTAGTGGGTGGTTATCGGAATCGTACTATCGGGCCCAGGGGTCTCTCTTGGCGTAGACCGAGCGAGGGGAGGCCGCGGCCTTGAATTCGTTGATGTCGAAGCCGGTGGGGTTGGCCATGTTGGGTGGTGAGAATAGGAGGAATGTATGGCGGATTTGACGGGTAGAAGGGGGACGGAGGTGACAGTGTGTCTCCGAAGTTCCGGAGGTTCGCGAGAACAGGTGAACGTAAGGTAATTCTGGATTAGTCTCCACCGAGGAGGAACGGGAGAAGTTGAAGCTGTACAGGGACGAGAGAACTGGGCTTGGCACTCGGGCAATGCGCTAAACCGGATTCGGCGACGAGAGCTTGTCCGCCTTTGTGGTCTTGCGGCAGCGAGGGAATCTCCAGCGCGAAACTGGAACCCGAACCTGGTCGATTCCCAACTCCTCGAATATCAGATGCCTGGCTACAACCCCACGTTGCAGACGACAATATGCCACCTCCTGTCGGCCGATACGGGCCCTCTGGCCTGAGCGCTCCTTATACACATTTACAACAAGCGCATCTCCAACAACAGCAACAGCAGCAGCAGCAACAGCAGCAAGCTCAACATCATCCGGCCCACGCCCAGTCGGCCAACACGGCGCTCCCTCCTCCCTCCCTTGGCGGCCACCCTGGTTTTGCGGCCGGCAACCCGAACACTAACATCAATCCTTTTACATTATCAGGGACAGGGATAGCGAACGGCATGTCTGTCGCCGGGTTCACAGGGGCTGGTGATGGAGGGGGCTCTGGGTTGGCGAGCCATGCTGCCCAGATCGGTTTCGCGAGAGGGGCACAGATGCAGCAACAGCAATTACTTCAGACTCACGACGGTCGGTTAGCTCTCGAGACGAAAGCGGGCGGTGTGAAGACTCGGATACGGGATGTATGGAAACACAATCTGGCCCAGGAGATGGCCGTGTTACGGCAGCTGGTCGAGAAGTATCCTTATATCAGCATGGTATGGCCGCCTCGGGATGGAAAGGATCTCGGGTTTGATTCAGGAGCCGAAGTACTGATCCCTCGCACAGGATACCGAGTTCCCTGGCATTGTCGCTCGTCCCATCGGATCATTTACGAATAAAGCCGATTATCACTACCAGACCCTTCGATGCAACGTTGACCTCTTGAAAATGATCCAACTCGGCATTACCTTGTTCTCAGAGGACGGGGAAGTTCCTCCGCCCAATGCTACGGATGCGAATGGACAGCCATACGGAAACAGCCTGGTACCCGCCCCTTGCACATGGCAGTTCAACTTCCGCTTTTCATTAGAGAACGACATGTATGCGCAGGAATCAACAGCCATGCTCGCCAAGGCCGGTATTGATTTCAATATGCACGAAAAGAATGGCATCGATCCTTTTGAGTTCGGAGCCCTTCTGATCAGTTCCGGACTCGTCTTACTCGACGATGTACATTGGGTTTCGTTCCATTCCGGTTACGATTTTGGCTATCTGATGAAGATCATGTTGTGCAAACCTCTCCCAGAGAACGAGGAGGATTTCCACACACTTCTGAAGATTTTCTTCCCGTCGTTATATGACATCAAATACTTGATGAAACATGCAGGACGCAACCAAGCAGTCAACGATTCGCCGCTGACTCCTGCCGCCGCGCAGATCTTGACCAACCTGGGCCAAAAGTCGGGTCTTCAGGACATTGCAGACGAGCTTGGTGTGAAGCGGGTTGGCATTGCGCATCAGGCAGGGTCCGACTCCCTCGTCACAGGCGAGATCTACTGGAAGATGCGACAGCTGATCTTCAACGGCAAGATCGATGAGGCTAAGTACTCGGGGCAAATCTGGGGTCTGAACGGCCAGATGCCAGCACTGACATATCACATGCAACCAAATCAAACACCGAATCTCAACGGAGCCACTATTTACTCGGCAGCCGGGACACCGAGCACACCCAATACCGGTCGTCAAACTCCTCAACATCACGGTGGCAATTTAGGTGGTGCACTCACCCCTGGTGGTGCAGGTGGAGTTATGGGGGCGTTTCAAACAGGGAAGGCATGAGCTTTGTTTCATCGGGTCCATACTTTGCTTCTCTTGTTGTAAGGTGTTAGATCAGGGTACGGTTCGGAGGGAGTTTATGACATGCTTTTGCATTTGGTTTCTCCTTGGGCCTCGTTTGTCCTGTATAGGCTTCTTCCTGTTGTCTCCTGTCCTTCGGACAATGCTTTGGGTGCGTTGACCGGCGTCCACCTTTCCTCTTCCCCTTTCCTCATGGTTCATCGCAGCATGTGATGGCTTTCGCTTTGGTGGTGGGACATGGATTTGATATGATATGACTGATGTACATAGCTTTGTGGCACAGCTTGTGCTATCTCATTGTTATTTCTTGTTGCATTTTCTTCCGCTATTCGACTGTCTCGGTTCATCATGAGGGTGTGTGTCATTCCGTGCCTCTAGTCTGCGTTGGCAGTGTTCGCAGTGGTGTATTCGGTGTTTTGGCGGCGCAATGAACCTTTCTTTAAGCTCCAGTCCTTGTCTTTTTGGTCTCCCGCCTTCCCTTCATATCTTAAGGCAATCTGTGCTCGTAGGTAGAAAGGCGGGTTGTACTACTCTTGTGAACTCAAGGTCCACGATCACGGTTCGCTCTGAAGGCTGTACCTTATCCGAAGCAAGGCTTCAAGATATCCGCGAGGCCATTGGTATGTAATTTTTCACCGTATCCACGATAATGAGAAACTCTATTAGCAAATGCATCGGATATGATCCAGCGGGGAGATACCCCGCTATCTAAGGGAAGCTACATAGTGCGACTTGACTCGACTTCCGAGACGGAAGCCCCAAGACTACCTTAGCATCCTATTACCGCTTCGGGTCCAGATTGACCACATTATACGCTATGCCCGATCAGGCATCGTGATCCGGGATTCTTATCGTGTTGATAGCAGCCATCATCCATCAGTGTAATGCAATCATGGAGTCATGGTTGCGGTTTATATTGTGCTTTGTCCCCTGCGGGGGAGGATCTTTGTTCCAACCGTCTCAGTCAGGAATAACAGCCATATCTTAGCTGAGGATATTGACAATAGCCATCCTGTCTCATTTCCATCCTAAACATCCTCATTGTCATATAGTATGGTTCTTGAACGCCTTCAGCAGCTGACCTTCCAGGTCAGCGCCTCTTCACCCCCACCTCACCCCTTTGACCCGCTGTCAACAACAGAAATCGACACAGCAGTCGCCATCATCCGCAAGGAACATGGCAAGGTCAATTTCAACGCGGTCACTCTGTATGAGCCTCGGAAGGCGGAGATGATGGCCTGGCTCGCAGATCCCAAGAATGCGCCTCGTCCTGCGCGCGCTGCCGATGTAGTTGCAATTGCTCCTGGCGGTAAGGTCTACGATGGCATTGTCGATCTGGATCAGAAGAAGATCGTCTCGTGGAAGCATACGCCGGGTGTGCAGCCGCTTATCACGATGGAGGATTTGCAGGAGGTGGAGCATATTGTTCGGAAGGATCCCAAGGTTATTGAGCAGTGTGCGATTCTGGGGATTCCCAAGGAGGATATGCACAAGATTTACTGCGATCGTGGGTTGCTATTCCGTGATTGGTCTTGCTGATTGAGTGTTTCTGATTTTGGTATAGCTTGGACGATTGGCTACGATGAGCGATTTGGGAGTGATGTCCGTCTGCAGCAGGCGCTGATGTACTACCGTCCTCATGTCGATGATTCCCAGTACACATTTCCTCTGGACTTTTGTCCGATCTACAATGCGGAGACTAAGGAGATCATCCACATCGATATCCCGCCAGTACGACGACCAATCAGTAGGGCCCCGCCAAACAACTACCACCCAGCGGCAATCGAGAAGGATGGCGGCTACCGGACAGACATTAAGCCAATCCATATCACTCAGCCGGATGGCGTGTCTTTCAAGTTGGACGGACGCACCATCCAATGGCAGAACTGGAGTATCCACGTTGGCTTCAACTACCGTGAAGGCATTGTGCTCAATAACATCACTTTCAATGACAAAGGAAATGTTCGACCAGTCTTCTACCGTCTCTCCTTGGCGGAAATGGTTGTCCCGTACGGTAACCCCGAGCATCCCCATCAACGCAAACACGCGTTTGATCTAGGCGAGTACGGTGGTGGATACATGACCAACAGCTTGTCCCTGGGATGTGACTGCAAGGGTGCAATCCACTACATGGACGCTGCCTTTGTCAACCGTGCCGGTGCCAGCACCATCGTAAAGAACGCCATTTGCATTCATGAGGAAGATGCCGGTATCCTTTTCAAGCACACCGACTTCCGGGACGAGTCCATCATCGTCACCCGTGGACGCAAGCTGATCATCTCCCACATTTTCACCGCTGCCAACTACGAGTACTGCGTTTACTGGATCTTCCACCAAGACGGCACCGTTCAGCTTGATATCAAACTAACTGGTATTCTTAACACGTACGCCATGAACCCCGGCGAGGACACCAATGGCTGGGGTACCGAGGTCTACCCCGGCGTCAACGCTCATAACCACCAGCACTTATTCTGTCTGCGTATCGACCCCAACATTGACGGCCCAAACAACACTGTTTTCCAGGTGGATGCAGAACGAGGCCCTGGAGAGGTCGGAAGCGCGGAGAACAAGTACGGCAACGCCTTTTACGCCAAGAAGACCAAATTCACCACGCCCCTGGAGGCCATGTCGGATTACAACGGCGCTACCTCCAGAACCTGGGAGATGGCGAACACAAACAAGCTAAACCCCCACAGCAAAAAGCCGGTCTGCTACAAGCTCGTCAGCCGGGAGGTTCCCTCACTGCTACCCAAGGAGGGTGGGTTGGTCTGGAAGCGCGCCGGCTTTGCCAGACACGCTGTGCACGTCACCAAATGTAAGTATCCCTTGCGTCTTTGTGCCGTCAGCCAAACTAACAGTGTATGCCAGACTCCGACGAAGAGGTCCACCCTGCAGGTCGCCATGTCCCGCAGACTTCCGGTGAGCCTTCTCAAGGCTTACCAGCATGGATTGAATCAGCGGGCCCCAACTGCTCGATTGACAACACGGATATTGTCCTCTGGCACACGTTCGGTCTTACTCATTTCCCGTCTCCTGAAGACTACCCTATCATGCCAGCGGAGCCAATGACGGTCCTCCTCCGCCCCCGAAACTTCTTCGCTCGCAACCCGGCGTTGGATGTCCCTCCCAGCTACGCCAGGACTCCTTCGCAGATAGCCGCGGGAGCAAATGCATGTTCCTGCAAGAAGAGTGATGGGTCCAGCGTCCAGGTCTGATGTATGATTTGCCAACGGTTATGGTTGTTGGGTCGGTCGTTTGCATTGCAGGGATGTCTGTTTGCTGACTTTGAGCGTCTTCCGTCTGGCTTTCTTGTCCACTTGTTTCTTCTTGTATATACCATGGTCCATTACAACTAAGTTCACTACCTTATGCTCATGCAGATGAGGCAGATGTTATTGGTCTAGTTCTAGGAGGCCACCCGGTCATGCTATTCACTCCGTAAGGATTTCAGGGCAAACAGGCAGAGTGAATACGTCTTCAGATAGATATACAGATGAGACTATTGAATAAGGTCCTAGGCCATTCACTGCTGGGTATTCAATGCACCTTGGCCGCAGACTTCACTGTCATAAATATACCCTCAACCCCCTCATCCCCTCCCTCTTCAACCTCCTCCTTGCTATAGACTTTACAGTCATCACTATCTTTTGTGGTGATGGCTTGCCTATATATCTCTCATCTTTGACTCGCAAAGCTTCTGATTTCATTGGATTCATTAGTGTCACCGGGTTATATACCATTCCACCCTTCGAGGTGTGTGGTGTCCGTCCTTGTCATGGTTTGATAGAAAGACCCAGCAGTATCTGAGATCCGCTATAGTACTACAAGCCTTCAGACCCAACCATGTGATGTCAGTTTCTTCTATATCATACCAGAAGATTTGACAACCGTCCCATATGTTCTTTTCCTAAGTGTAGGAGAACATACCCATCCACCTCCCCCTTTGCTGGAAAGCGATCTATGAAAATGGGTCCTGAATTTGTTTCAGGTGAGATCAATCTCCATCAGTGCGAGTGCTATACTCTCGTCTCCATCCGTGGATCCAGGTGGATGCAACCCCCTGAACCTGTACGGCCCTGCGTTCCGTCAGCCGTCTGGAGTCTCGACTGACTCCTTCCTTAGATTACAGTTCATGGCGTCTCTTGAAGCCTAAGCGGAGGCTTACCCTCCCAAGACATTACTTCTGGATAATGTCAACCGGGACTGATGATCTTGGTGACTGCAACGAACATCCAACCAAACGGTCAGTAGGACATTGATATACCGTATAACACTGAAGTCATTCGCTAATCAAATTGGCCCTACAGAAACAGGGCAAAACACGCTGGGGTCGGTTCAGGCGACCCAGAACGGAGGCCAGGATAAACGGCCCGGACATCGACATTGGGCTTTTGCGGAGAAGCAACTCATCTGGGGATGTATAATCTGTTGCGAAACTCAGGTATGTATTTCCTCGATTTGAGGCAGAGCTCGGGCTGATTTACAATTCCCAGTTACTCGATTTCTAAATTCCAAGCCCGACTCCTGGAATACGGCGTTTCTAGCGCGTTAAAGCGTCTTCCCGAAAGAGCTCTGTCGCTTGAACTCGGGCAATGCTAACCGCATACGGGACCGGGCTGTCAAAAAGATTGGCAGTTTCGATGTTCAATGTGCAGTGCAACTTGCCCGTTACATGGATGACCTTGTCTGGTATGTCGGCCACCGTGTGCTTGCCCTAAAAGGTGGCGCTGAACCTGAAGGACCTGGTGGATGGTGAGTCCGATGAAGACTCTGATGACGGACTTCCCTATTTGCCCATGCCCGAGTCGCATTCCTCGAGTCTTCCTGGCCGATTATCTCCTCCGTCCTCTATCACCAATATCGCGAGCGATCAGCCCAAGGCTAACACCGTCATCGCGACCACTCATACTCTTCGACATGAACAAGTCGAGGAATGATGACGGTCTGGAAATTCGCCATACAGCGTTCGCCACAGATGCATTCTCTGGCCTTCGCAATAGTTGTGCCGCATTGGTGGAGGGGTAGAAGAGCTGGCCTCCTCTGCTGCAGAGGTGATGAAAGTCCGACTAATCAAGGACAACAACTACAACTTGCCAGATAAGAATGCCGTGGTTGCCCGACATGGAGGCAAGTGGCCCAAAAATTCAGACCAGAGATGGGACCCGGTCCTGCGCGGTCTCTCACGACATGATTAGGGGACCACGATCTGGTTATTCCTTCTGGGAAGGAATGTGCTACGTGGATTTGATTCAATCGCCCACTTGGCCTCTTTATGTTTGTGATCCTTTGCAGTTGTTCCAAGACGATTAGTATTTACTCACCTGAATTGCGCATGACTAGGGACCCAAGGCCACTGGCGACATAAAGTTTGTTCTTGAGGTTGGGATGTGAGAATCAGCACGACGCCTGACTGTTGACGCCAGAGGCTGGCTGGAGACACCCAGAACCGCTGTGAAGATTGGGTTGCAATCTCTTAATAAGTTCGGTCTCAAGAAGACATTTTGCAATGGAGCCGTCCAACCACAAAAAAAGAAAACATTTCTTGGGCTTGCATCAATTGAAGCCATGAAAACGTCCTCTCATGAGGACAGACTTTACAGCAAACGGCGATACCTCTCGTTGGAACTGACAAAACAATCTCCAAAAGTACAAGCCATGGTGGATTTGTGGTAGAACCGCTTCAATGCCTATCGACAGATCATCAACCCCAAGTGAGTTACTGACCATACATGGCAAGATCCTGGTTTCCTGTCAATGCTAATAAATATTATCTGATAGACATCCAGACGTCTTAGAACAACCACCCACTACGCAAGACATCGTTCGCTTCCTTGAGTGTGCGAAGCGCCTCAGCTTCCAAGAGTCAGTATATTGATTCAACTTTCATGAGAAACGCCTGAAGAGTGGCAATACTAATATGGATATAGAGCGGAAGAAGTGTGAGTCCTGTGGTAATTACCACAAGACCACTGTCACTGCTGCTCGGAATGCGGGCAGAGGCACTGCCCCGGCCCCTGTCGTCCGGCCGCAAGCAATGGTCGTTGTTACGGTGGTGTCCATAGGGGTGTTATCTGGTCTACAGACAATCTACCATTGCCATCTCTCGTCATTGAGACCGGATGGACCGAATCATGGCACCAGGTACTCGTTACGTTGAGTACCTCGAGAGCACAGCCCCGACTGAGCAATAACCCCGACTGCCTCTCAGTCTCGCCCAACGCGTTTTGGTTTATGTGGATTGGGGCGACGGACTTATCAAAGTAGTCCCATCTATTGCACATGATCTGACCACATCAGGTGTGGACCATTACATCGACCGGCAGTGCATTCGGATGGGAGTGGCAGACGCCGAACCAGAGGAATTTATGAAGATGCAGTCTTTTGGACCTTGGGAAATCACAAAGGAGCCTCACCTGCGAAGCCTAACTGGAACCAACCCTCTTTCTCCGCTCGCTGCCATGAATAGCTGGAAATCTTGACATCAGCTCCAAGCCTACAACTTGGGATCTCTGCGGATACTACAGCTTTGCTCATGAACCTTCCTACAGCGACAGCATCAGAGTTCCAGCGACAGGGGCACGGCGGCACGTGGATGCAATGAATCGTCTTTGCGACCCCGTTCACGAAAGATTGGCACGATTCCTGCTGAACCAACATGCTGGTGCTCGACACATCATCGGTAAGCCTATTCCCCTTTGCTATCGAGTAACAGTTTTTGTCTAATGTTTTATGGCAGCTACTCTTATTGCCGCCAGGCGGCAAACGTGTAATCGCCAGATTCATTGCAGCAAATGGAGACGTGAACCTACAGAGGCCTTCTCCGTACCTCGCTGCTAGCATACGCAGCTCTGTCATGTTGCCCTCCGCAAAGCTAGGGAAGGGCTCATTACTACGGTGAACCTCCTGAACCTTATCCCGAACCCTAGCCTTGGTTCTGCCTCGTCCGTGCAACCGGATCTTTGTTGTCTCGTCAAAACAGATCCGAAACTTTACCATACACCAGCCGACGAGATGATAGTCAATGTCTATCTCATCCTCTTCCAGCGGTCATAGACATTGTTCACAATCGTCTGGAGTGGGTATCTCACCACGTCCACTAGGGACGGTATATGGCTTCCGCAGATGGGTCATTACGCTCCATGAAAGGTCAAGAACTGGTGAGCTTCGTCGAGGTAAAAAAGAGGATGAGGCAAACAAGATCAAGACGCTATCGTCATGCAGGAGGTGACCTAATCATGAAAACGTTTGATCGACCGGCGAACTACAACAAGTTATATCGATGTGATCATTGCAAGGACGTCCTACATGGGTACTGTTTTCCCAAAGGACAGTTGGGGGCAAGAAGCCAAGACAGGATGAAAAAGTGTGGGATCTGAGATGGTTGATTAGATCTTGAGACAGCAGTCTATTCTCCCAGAGTCCCAGGCATCAACAATTGGTTGGTGCCACTCTATGAATTATTTCAATCAGCACGCACTAACTGTTACTTGCACTTCTAGTCGTCTTATGTTCTCCCAAGACAGGCATGAAATCTACGTGACCTTCGGGTCGTGGCACAAAGATTACGTGGACTATCTCGATAAAGATGAGAACAAAGGCAAAATCACACCAAATTCGCACCTCACAATGGAAGCTTTTGGGCCGTTCAATACCAAAGATTCGGGGCACATGAAGGATCTTGCCATTTTTGTTGTTGCATCTACCCTCGTCGCCGAACTTCTAGTCGTCTCATGATCTCGCAGGACAGACACGATATATACGTGGCGTTTGCGTCGTGGGACGAAGTGCATGCTGACCGGAACACCCGTGGCTACGAAGAGAAAAACAAATCTGACGATCGCAATGCTTACCTTAAGGCGACGGATGATATAACAATCGAGCCAATCCCTACTTCCACCACTGCCAATCGTCCGTTGACTACTTCGGTGATTGTGACTGCCGCTGCTAAGTACTACCTTGCCATATCTGGGATTTTACCCTATAGTTCTGACTGAGTTAAACAGGCTTTTTGTCGATGGTTAGCTCCATCAGGAGCATCTTCTGGCTTTTCAGCCAGAAAGATTTGATCAAAGTCATCGATGATCCAGATTCCAGCCTGTATTCGGGAAGATTGAGATAGTCCCAGTGCCTCGCAACATAAATCCCATGGGATACTTAATGAACTACTATTCTGACCAGGGCAAGATGCCCTTGTTTATTCAAGAAGTTTACGATGGGGTGCGTCTTCCTCAGTCGTTCCATCACGCAAGGCCCTAGACAGCTACAAAGATGCGGACATTATTATCGGACCACTTTCGCTGAAGGACCTTTTTGATGGCGATGTAAGTGATTCATTGCCCCTGCAAGTCATTGCTATATACTAACCAGAGTAGGCCATTAGTCCAAATCCTCCAAGCATCCTCTCGTAAATCCCAGCCATATCGGGGACAATCAAAGAGGTTCGATCATTTTTTGTCCCTTATTCGGCTGCATAACTCCTCTGCGAGAATTTGTTTGATGAGCCGATTTCCACCAACACTTCCAGCAGGAGGTCGTCATTATGCTCTTCCTATTTGGCTTCGTTCTTCGTGTTTGTATACATGCTGTCCGGGCTCGCAAGGGCGATGACCAGCAGAATCCGCCCCTCAACGCACGGTATCCCGAGCTGGGGGATGACTCTGCCAGAATCAGAAAGAAGAATCGTCATATCTGGTCCAAAGCCGAGCAGGCCGTGCGAAAGACGGCGAAAACCAAAGGGCATGCAAGGCAGCAGCCAGCAACCAAGAAGGTCTCACCAAATGGGGAGAAACCAAGGCAACGGGATTTCTGGGCATCAATACCGCACAAGGCTGGCGGGGGCATCCCAATTATCACTTCATCCAGGTTGGAGAGTCGGCACGCACAGGTCGATCTTCTGGATTACCTCGTCCGGACCCTGGGCGCCGACCTCTCCGCTAGAGTCCCCATGTACACCATTTGGGATGCTTCTTATTCCCGCAGCAACAGCACCATATACATGAAGCCAACAACAGCGCTGCACGCAGCCGCATTGGGACAGAACGAAGCCGTAACACGAAGGCTGATCGAACTCGGCGCAGATGTCAATGCTGTTGATGGAGACGGTGCAATCCCCTTTGCACTATGCCGCCCACAGCCCCACAACCGCACCAGCAGGAATCCGCTTGCCATTGAAACACGGCAGCAAGACCGAGACAGAGGATACTTACATTGCTGCTCGACACCACAACTCGACACCGCAACTCCAAATGATGCTCGGAGCATCGTGACCTCCTGAGAGACTCCGACTCGGACGTCGACTTATTGTCTTCTGGGGAGTACAACACCCACCTGCGGTCTACCTAACCGTACCCGTCACTCGCACGATTACCGCATCTCCGCGAGCGCGCAGCAGACAGTGATCCTGTATGGGGACATACAGTCACAACAGTCACAACACCTGGCACCGAGTGTATCTGGTCTGGGTGCAAATGACTCGGGCCTCCCTTGCCCATCACTGGGAACGAGGGAGGGCTACAGGGAAGATACGTCCAGCATGTGAGCACCATGCTTGGACCCATTTTTGACAAGTTAAACACCGCGACTCGACCAAACAGGTATAAATACCACAGCATTTCCACCATTGCGCATGTTTTCACCTACATCAATTTAACCTTCTCTAACCCATGAACCAAACTGCCAAAGGTGAGTCCATGTTGGTGAGACACCATGTCAACCCTGCTAATATACATCGCTATAGACAACATGCCTCGATCGACCCAACCTCATTTGGATTGGAAGTACCGTCCGAACTCCACCAGAGAGCCCACGCAATAATAGGACATGAAATATTTCTCCGTCTGAGAACGCACATGGCGGTTGACGATGACGACGTTGTCCCTGTTCGGTCAACCCGACCCCAGACTGTCTTCAAAGTCATTGGCGACCACCAGCAACTGCGCCCCCTGGTTTTTAGCCGCGCTAAGGAAAACCCCTTCCAAAGCCAGCTACAGATCTCACTGTTCACACGTCTGAAGCTGAATGGTTTTATGGACGTCATGTTTACCGACCAGCACTGCATGGTCGGCGATCTGTGCAACATGATCAGCGACGTCTTTTATGCGTCTAAGCTCTCCACGGCCGCCAACCTTGAGGACACTGTTCCTGCATTGGGAGTTTGTCGTTTAGAAATATGCAATACTCTGTCGTTCAACAGAGCCAGTCAGGTACGGCGGCCGGCGGTTTCGCATGATCAGTCCCATGTCTCTGACAGACTCTGTGGTTCTAACTGTGGACTAGGTGGAAGATGAAGAAACAGGCATGTGTTTCAATGTCAGAGTGGAATACATCCGTTTTCGATATTAAAGTCCGCAAAAACATGAGATACGGGATCGGTTTCTCTTGCTGGATCTCTTCTACAGAGGGCGATTATCAATCAACCCGTCTGGTACCTACCAGGGAAGCGACACGGGGTCGGGGTTGGAGGGAGAAAGCTCGCGTTCCGGAAAAGTTTATCAGGTCTACACGCCGTGCGTGAAAAACAACATAAGACTCACCATTCATAGGCTCGAGGTATGGGTCTGCTGTGTCTTTGTATCACATTGGCACAAGAGAGCAGAGTCTGACTTATGCCAGGGCATCTCACAGGAGCGAGAAAGAGATCTGACTGAGCACTCGCGAATATCCCTCGTGCACTCGGAAAGTGCAGGTGCGATAACCTTGACAGGCTGCCTCTGAGTGAATGGGGGCCTGGAGAGAAGGCTTCTGCGATAATTGCTTTTAAGCAAGTCTCGCAGTACATTGCTAGAGCAAGTGACATCCTTGTGTCCACCAACAATAACTTGGGCTGTTCTCAACATTTTGCATCAGACTCAAACGGGGTCCTCCTCATCCGAGATGAGGATCCCAAGGAGCTTGAAGTAAACGGTTGGATCCCGTTGACGAAGTGCAAGTTTTCCGAAAAGATCGCCGGCATCGTGCTCGGTGGGGACACATGGCAACTCCAGCCCACGGTCCTCACTGCAAATGAACAACCAGGATGGAACGAGTTTAGCCTGTCCATTGTCGTCCGCCTTACTCGCGCCAACCATTCTGGTTCTGAAGCTCAGAGAGCAACGCCGCTTCAGGCCATGTGTTACGGAATTCTTGAATGAACGAATCTACAAGGGTGAAATGCGCTCTCACCATACAACCAGCTCTACCGAGTGTGCGAGTGCCAGTTTGTGCATTCTGTGTTAACGTGCCCCCCTCTCCTCAATTCTAGGTGTTTCAATCCAAAGCATGTGATCGTGGAGTCACGAGAGATGAATCGGAAGAGATGGGCCTGCCGGGGGGCGTATGAGGTAGTGTGTGAACATGGATCAGTGTACAATCCCTGTCCGCATGGCGCGGAGGAGCATAACAGACATGTCCTAGTCCCTGTCTCCTAAGCGCGAAGTAAGTACCCCTCTTATGCCCTTTGCGGCATGCCTTTGAATAAGATTAGTGAATTAGTGCTAACACTTCGCGACAGAAGCCCGTCGAGCCTGCTAATGCCCTGCCTCTGGCCCCTGCTCCCGCGGCCCTGCCCGCCGCCACGGTGCTGGCTGTGGTGGTCCTCCTATGACACGAGATAGTGGATGTCCCTCTACTGTCTCTAGATTGGTTCCGTGTTACAAGATTGAGAGACTTTCCTTTTCTGTCGTTGTGTCTTGCGTTCTGCTTCCCCTGGACTGCTGATAAGCTGGAACTTCAGAACAATTTTTCTCAGAGTGTGATGGGCCTCTCAATCCATCGTGATGTCAACTTCACCATTGAGTGCTATCCATGGGATGGCAGGTCATCGCCTCAGTACAAGAACGCCGGAGAATATGGTTCGCGCGGGATGGTCGAGAAGATTCTCCCATATATCCAGCGTTCCCACCCAGACATATTGCAGGTAGGGACACTGGTTAATATGTGGTTGGCTGAGTGTATGGACGCAAGTTTCCTCTGCCCTACTGCAGCCTGATGAGCACGTTGCTCTCAAAGCGCTCAAGGAAGGAGTGCGAGGAGGTCCTGCGCCTTATTAAGAATTCCGGCAATGCCGGTGCCTCAGCATGCAGCATGGAAACCGCCGCGCCCCTCGACGCCCCTACGGAATCCTCACAATCGGAAGAAGAGTTCGCTTCTTCCGGTACGATCGTGCCACAGACACAATCAGGGGTTGGCGTCCGAGCGCCCCAAATCCCGACCCCAGAGGTGCCAGAGAGTTCTATTGCTCGGCGCCCCTCAATGCCCCTATGGAATCCTTGCAATCGGAAGAAGGGTGCGCTTCTTCCAGTACGATGGTCACACAGAGACAATCAGTGGTAGTTGATCCTGTCCAAGTCCGCAAGGCAGCTCCTTGTGCATACAAAGCACGGTTGTTGGGATATGAAGGAGATCATGGTCACGTCTATCTTGGCCGGGTGCCAGAAACCAAACAGGTAGTCCGCAAGAGATACAACATTCAAAGATAGATATGGCAATGACGATTACGAAGATGGTGCGGTCATGGCGAAGGATAGGTAGTCCTCAGCGGCAAGGCCCTACCAATCCAGAACGGACGTCCAGCATGGATACGACCTCGGCAGAAATCACTATGTCTTTAACATCCCGGACTCGCAGAATGCCTTAATCCTTGCGAGTACAACACCAATTTCGACGACCTGACCTCTGATCTTGTTGTTATTGAGGCAAAAAATGAAAAGACACTCGGAGAGGCCAAGGCTCAACTCCTTTGCTACATGGGTATTCAACCTCCCCATTCCCCCATTTGTCGAAGCAAAGCAGGACAGTATTAACGAGTAGCAGCCATGATTCACCGCATCAGAAAGGAAGAAAGGCGGAAAGAGGACATACTACTGTGTATGGTATTATGACGGACAGTCATGACTGAGCGTCTGTCGCATCTTGAAAGCACTATATGGATTAAAACAGTCCGCGTTCTTATGGAATGAGAAATTCAACGACGGAATCCGTTCCATGGGCTTCTGACGTCTTCCTGGGGGCCCCTGCGTTTACATACGCCACATCGTCCGCTCGGATGACTAGGACCCTGCGAAGTCGATGGTGCTCGACGATGACAGCGAATTCTCATACACTAGCACCCAGTCTGTTTTGACCAACGCGACCACCGCCCCTGCCAATGCCACCGACATTGTCCACATACTTCGGAAAGTCTGCCCAAGAATGCTGGCGATCGCCAAGGAGTGGATAGACATTGAAGGATCAGCTGAACCCCCCACCGAAGAGACGACAGCCAAGATTGTCCAAGCCCTGGCCGAACTCGGCTACCTAATTGGCGACGAGCTGGGCAGAGCCGACAACGTGTAGCCGCTGGGACGGAGATTTGTTCCTATCACTTGACTTGTCCTTTCTTACCGACCAAGTTGATTCGTCATTTCCATCCATTTGAGCCCAACGACTTCTATTGACACTACGGCACCCGGGGCGTCTCTGATGCAAAGCGAAGGGTTTTCCCTTCAGTGAGATAATATGGACCAGGACTCTTCGGCCACCACTCTGGTTTTGCTTTGCTGTGCTTTCATCGCTCTTCTATCTCTACCAGGCGGAATTCAGCCGGGAAGGATTAAAGGCGAAGATCGATGGCCCCCGGTCGAGTCCTTTGCCCGGACCATGGTCAGCCTGATGCTAATCGACGCAATCTGCGACCAGGCGGGCTACGATGGGGAGGACGAGGATGAGGCCAGGACCACGAAGAACCAGGATGTTGTCTTCCTTGACCAGGAGACGCGCCTCAGTCTCCTGGTCACTGTTGACGGTGTCGGCCGGAACCTGAATGGGAAGGTCGATTTTGCAATCTGGTATGAGTCAGCCAGGGACGGAATGGGCACCAATCTCGTCGCCATCGAGGCGAAGAGGCTTGGGGATGCCCGAAAGGGCATAGGGGCCCTTCGCATCGTTGATGAGCCGTAGCGAGTCCGACACTTTGCACCGCGGAGAAGCTCAAGATGGCATTATCGTTGTTTTATCATTTCTCAACTACCCATCGAGCAAATCGTTGTCGTCCGGAGCTGTATGGCTACATCAACCATGGCAACCATAATTCCCGCTGTACAGACGATCGACTCCATCGGTGCTCTGGACAACTTACTCAAGGAGCTCGATCATCACTCGCATAAACCCGCATCTCTGCTCTTCGATATCCAAGCCATAAATCCAGGGCCAGATTGGGCTCTAGGCGCCGCCTTCTGGGCTCCGCAACAGGACCTTAAGCTGGGCGCCTTTAAGAGCGCTTTGCCACCATATCAAGGATATAAGAAAGCCCCCGATTTCGTCATCAAGAACCTTGCTCATATGGCTAAGGTCGTGGAAGAGGCGAAGGTTCCCTGGATACCCGAGCATCACCTAAGAGACCAAGTTCGTGTGTTTGATGTGGGAGAGCTGAAGGTCCTATAGGGCCATGAGCATGTGATCAAGGATGCCTATAATGATGAAGGACATCTTCGGGTCTTGTTGGCCTAGCTGATCCAATACATGCAGGATTAAACTACATGTATGGGTTTCTCAGCAATTATGATGAGACTATCTTCCTCAGACAAAGCTTCATCAATGGGTCGTGGGTGGTAGACTATTCCCCGGTCATTCGTGCATCCACCTCCTTTGTCAAGCCAAAGCTGGGTGATCTTCTGACTTCGTCGATGGTTTCGATCCAAGAGTCAGCTTCATATATGATGCAGCCTCAAGGCTGGGTGCCTTAGATGATAGCAAGGTCCACCATGGCACAGACCCGAGTTTCCGTCGACTAGTCTACGCAAAGCTGAATAGATACGGCAAACCTTACTACATTCTGTCGCCCCTTGGCACGGATTGCGGAACGTACGTCCATGAGTCCCAGTCGAGTCGGAAGGGCTTGCAAGGAGGGGTAGCCTTTTGGTGCACAGTCGGCATTTGGATCAATAACATACCGGTGATCGAAGAGTACACGCACAGATTCTTCAGGTGGTGGAGAGGCGACCAAAGCGACCTCGACCAACGCATAGCTGCACAAGACCGACGCATAGAGCAACTGCTGATTGTCGTCGAAAGGGTTTTGACTCAGTCAGAGGAGATGTCAGCAAGACTCGCTGTATTAGAGCAGGAACTGGAGCCATTCAAAGACATCCAAGTTAAAGATGACGACGACGTGGCCAGCTTTGTGTTCCAGTATCTACAGAAGAAAGGTCTCACCGGGTGTTGGTTCCCTAAAGGAACTGCGCGATACTGGGAAGAAGCAGATGGGCATGTATACTGGCTTAGGAATGGGTATGGAAGCTCACAACAGCATGACCGCCGGTCCTTTGACTCCCGGTCCGTTGACTGCGAGTCCTTTGACTGCCCTTATCGCTTCCACCACACCCACTGTTTCCGCTGCTACCGCCCCTGCCGGTGCCACCGACATTGTCCACATACTTCGGAAACTCTGCCCAGGAACGCTGGCGATCACCACTGGTCAACTGACTCAAAACGGGAGCCCGATGAGAAGCCGCTGACCACGCAGGGTCAGAGTTCGACTTTCTTCCTCCAGCATCGTGGTATGGTCGTTGTTGGTCCGGGGACAGTGGCGTGTCCGATGCTCCGCGACCAAGAACGGATCGCCACGTTCATTTCATTCAGATTGAACGCCAAAACGAGGTCTTCGAAACCAGAAATAGAATGCCTAGCTGCAGTGCGCACCCTGGCCGAGGTCAAGGGGATGGTAAATGCTATTATTGACCAAGGACTGTTCGATGATCCACAGGGAGACGCCGCCATCAAAGCTGCCAAAGAAGCCAAAGTCAAGCGAGTGCTACAAGTTGCTGAAGACCCAGATGCCATCCTTGAGATGGACGAGAAGTGTTTGGAAACGGCTAGGGAAACCTCAAACGGTGTTCCATTTCAAGGTCTCTCGCAAAAGCGTTCTCGTGCAAATGCCATACTTGTCCCGGTATACAAAATGAGCCCAACCGTTGGGCCACACAGGCTCGAGATAGTGATCCAGGCGCCCCTGTCGCAATTACTATGACGAGTAAAGAAGGCGATCGGCTGGTCACAACCTATGCTACCAACGATGGCCCATTGGGCCCATACAAAGCCAACACATTTGCGGAACAGGATCGAACACAATATCAATCATCGAGAGCCGATCAGAGGAATCCGACCACCCAGAATGGCGAAATCAAACATCAAACCGTTTTATGGCCGAAGGGACAACGCTGAAGACCCCCAGGAATACATACAAGACATTGAATAGGCGATCAAGCTTGAACAGCGTCATTTCAATGATCCTGATTACGGAAAAAGACATAACTACTTGGTCACAACGCTCTTACTCTGTTTTACAATGTGCTGTCAGGCCAGGCAAAAACCATGAGCCGTCACTGCCATTATTGAATTGCTCCTTAAGAATGGAGCGATAGCCTTAATCTCCACGCCGAGTGCAGTCGTGTGGTCCTGCTCGAGACACGTCCACCGCATTGGGCAGCGAAGCAGTCAGAAGGTGTGGTCTATCTTTCAGGAGAACACGATGTCCCGATGGATAGAGTGTAACAACACACTCAAGGCCCTGCCACAATTCTCCGCACAACTACATAACCTTCTGAAACCTGCAGTGATGGCAACGCGGGCGAATGATGACGGCGAAGACGAGGAAGCCGCTAACAATGTATTCAGCAGGCGGCGGCAGAGACAATCTGCCGCACATGGTGACATGGAAATGAGCAAGAAACAGTACTCAGTGCTTCATTGGGCCGTGCAGGATGGGAATATAGCAGTTGTCGAACTACTGCTCCACTATGGAGCAGATTTACAGCACTGGGTAATCAGGCGCTCAGAGAACTCTGCCACACTGATGATCAAAAGGCTGTCTGTCTACAGACTCAGACAATATGCCGGCAAAGCAAGCCCGCGTGAGGGAGCTGGCTTCTCAAGCCCTTCCTCTGCTTCCCCTCGGCCCAAACCACACCAAGTCCAACGCCCTATGACTGGAAGATCGTTGAGCCGTTTATCGTCATATCCTCCTCCACTCCCTGTATTGACATTGCTATTCGTGATCCATTACTTGGTTTCTCTGATTCTTTCATATCACTTCTGCACTTCAAAATGCCATCCAGAGCCAAGCGTCAACAGAAGAAGAACAGGAAGCAGGGCAACAAGAGCAGGAAGAATCCAGATCGACCAAAAGACCTGGACAATCCCTGATTTCATATTCTGTCGAACAGAGAAGAGCCAGAAGAACTGACCAGAGAGGAAAAGTACCTCCAGTAAACGAGCTGGAGCAGCAAGCTTTTTCCTCGGGCAGTCAGATCATGAGGTGCAACGCAGTCAGGGCATAGCTACAGAGCTTAGATGATCGAGCAGGTAACTCTGACCGTTGATCCAAATCAGCAAATTCCAAGCTAATGTTGTGATTTGTAAATATTAGGCGTTCCTATAAGTCCCTTCTGAAGGATCTCAAAATCATTGTACTGCCAAATCGCATACATGACTCACCTGAACCGTGGCTGACTGCCAACCTGGGTTTAATGTTGAATAGTGGATTTCTAACAGTCCAAGAGTTCACTCATCTTCGAGTTTTGACTGGAGGGCCCCCAAGAAGTTGAGCAATGCAGCTGAAATAGTATAGTCTTTTCATACTTGGGACGGGGCCGGTTTGCTCGTCAAGGATAAAATCGGATTCGAATACATGACCGTTGCTTCCCATGGATTCCCTCATGGTGACAAAGTCTTTCATCCGTCGGCCACCGGACAGGAAGTCGGTCAAAATTATGGAAATAACCCTTACGGATGTTGCGCTTGCGGGACCTCATAGTCATTTTCTTTTGAGAATGAAACTTTCAAGAGCACAGTTGATGGCGCGGGTCCAGTCCGATTGAGTGGATTCAAGCCATCTCGAGACAAGAAGATTGGCATAAAGCTCATTGAAACTAGATCGGTACGTAACAGATTCCCATGATAATGGTTGACTAACACTTCGAAGAATTGACGAGGACCTTTCATATCACCTTGAAGGAGACACTCAAGTAGATGAGAGTTTCTACCTAAAACATGCCACGCCGCAACTGCAGACTGTTCTAGGAAACCTAAAAGGCATGAGGACTGTAAACCTGTGGAAATCACAGAAGGTCATTATCTTCAATCATGTTCAGGGGAATCACCTTGAGATTTCTGGGGGAGCAGCCCAGGGACGGAGCATAGCTGTTTTAGTAAGTCTTGTGGCTATGGTAGGTGAGCTCGTCTATACACCAGATGTCGATGCCCCTCATGCCATCTGCATTACGCCCACTCACGAGCAACAACGAAGGCTTTGAGATTATAAGTCTCTGCAAAAGATACACAAGCGAACACCAGGTCGTCAGACGTCCAAGGCTTTAAACTGACCACACATGGTAGTATCAGGGGCGCAGACACGCACCGGAACTGTCCCTTTGTCTTACCAGAACTGTATATCGCCTCGAATGTCGAAAGATGGGCAGACAAGATACCACCAGTTCAAGCATCCGGAGCTCCTTAATCACCGCGGGTCGTTGCGCCGACGCGCCATTAAGGTGCGCAAGGACCAACGGGACCCGTCAGGCCAGTACAAGATCAGTCGGGAAGAGCAGCCGTCAGTCAACTGTCCATGTTTAGAAAGGGGTCAAATCTTTGGCCAAGAAAAGGGCGTCTTTGGCAAATAGATTGGCCCGAAGAGTCAAGAGAGAGCTTGACGAGTTGAATATCGTGGGCGCGTCGCAGAAGTCGTAGAGGAGGCCAGTCACGACGTCCTCGCCCCTTCTGGAGAGGCCACTCATCTGGGGATCTATACCACCATCAGGCATGAACAGCTGGCGATTAAAGGAATATCAATCGCTGCAGCAACGGCAACGATCAGCCCACCAGGCGCCACAAGACCACACGGCGGTCACATTGTCTTGGGGCTCGATGGACCCGCGGATGAGCAAGATTCTGGCGTGGATGAGATCTGTAGCCTCTCGTCCGCGGAGTGATCCCAGTCCAGTTCTTCGCTACACGATGTAGAGTCAAGACACTCAGATAGTTCCGCCTTAACTCCAGATGAGTGGTCCCGGTCAGAGGGGGAGGATCAAGTCAATGTCGCGTTGGTGGCGCTTCTATCGACATTAACAACCAGCCAAGAGTCTCAAAGTCAAGCCGGATGTCGGTCCTATCACATACGCAAAGCTCCGCCCTACATGCAGTCAAATACGTCGGGCAGTTAGGCCCATGGATTAGCTTCGAAGCCGATACATTACAAACTTTCAACAGTCAATTGTGGAATCCATTACCGATTTCCTATATTTCAACGGGCATATTAGGGAACCCGCTAATGGAAGAGCATATTCATGTCTGCGTGAACATGGAGTCCAGGGTCGCTTCGATGACAAAATTGGCCAGACTCTTAGTCTGATTGCCCGACATCAGCATTCGAACTTCTCCTTCGCATTACCGCTCTAAATTGCAACACTATGAGAAAGTACTTTGGTCTCACAGGAGCCGAGGAGTCAACCCAAGCCACAAAAGTAAACAAAACCTAGGAAACGCAGACGTTTTGGTGCAGACACTCTTTATGAGAAGCCTTTCCGGGCCCTACTTCGGCGCATTGAAGCCTGGTACTTCGGTCAAACGCAGACTGGATATGACACCCTCAAGGTTCTGGATATTACCAAATGGAATCTAACCGGATCAACACTCAAAGATCTTAACGATCTTTTGGAAACCTTGACTAGCCGTCAATCATGTATTTTGGCTAAATACCTTATCTGGGGTGTCTCAATAGCAGTACATGGAAGGAATCTATCATGTTCTATGATCTACGCAACTTAGCAGGTAAGATTGATGCTCATACTTATTGAGTTTTGCATGATGCTAACATATTTTAGTGGCTTTGATGCACGAGTTTGACATATACACGAGATTCTGGGACAGTTCCCTCCCTTTGCCAGCTGAATCTATGGCGCGTTCCCTCAAAGATCAGGTCCTTGGTGCAGCGATGAGAGATGTTCGAAAAGAACAGCTCAGTGCTATACTACCTTGTCTTTGCAGTGGACTATGTACTCTGCGTCACAAAGAGCATCTGGCGGACAATATAGCATCTCGTTCCATATAAATCCAAAGCAGATGCGCCTACTACAAGCCGAAGTGGATCAACTCATGGCCATGATGGCTGGGCATTTATCACCAGTATGCTCCACAGCAGGGGACGACGGTGAACGCTTAGTTAAACTGAAAGTTGCGATGGGGTCATTGAGATACTACCGCTGGCGCATGGATGCACGATATAGGAGTCCAGCCTCTTGAGGGAGAACTCCTAGACGTCTTTAAACCTGTTTATGGATTTGAGACTGAGAGCTTCTCGATTCCGCTTCATGAGTCTCAGTGGAAACTCCTCGAGCGTTGTATCCATTACTCTATTCGCAACAAGTTAGGTAAACAGCCCATCACAATGCCATCCAGTGTCGAGTTCTACATCCCAGCCACCATCAACAACTGGCTCGAGCTTTGCAATACCCACAAGCTCAAGGAAAGCACCTTGAGCGGCTTAGGCAATCTACAGTCAGGATCCAAAATCAAACCGGAGCAGTTCAGAAGTTTATTGGGGCATCGGGCATTCAGCCACACCATCAGATTAAAGCCCAGGAAGCCCTAGAGGCATCCGCGTCGCTGAAAAAGAAAAAGTTTCTGGAACTGGCCAATGGGGATGTCAGTCTGGTCAACATGATTGAATCAGCCAAATGGTCACGATGAAATTCTGGAGAAAGTTTTGATATTTCTAGTCGGCGAATACGACAGCCAGGAGGCCATGAGACCAGGCCATTCTATCGACTAGAGGCCCACGGCCTCAAATCACACATCATGGACTGGATCAGACATATCTTATCTCCGGCCAGGTAGGCCCTGGCAATCGCATTATAATCGTTCTGAGCGGCATGGTACCCAGAGAGACGGCGCTGTCACGCTAATACTATATCCTCAGCATGCAAAACAGGAGTTTCTGTCCAAAGCCGAGATGATTGCCGCTCTCTCTGTCTTGCCACCTAATGTCCGCCTCCTGATCGTCATCTATTTTAGTCACTCCTAGTCTATTGAATGTGAGTGTTTGTAAGCCAGCTTGCATGAGGATTGAGCGGGGATATGGCCGGACGCGTTTACACTTCCGCATCAGGACGTTCATATTCAAACATCTTCCAACATTAGAAGGAAAATTATATTGAAGATTATGAATATGGAAAAGTTTTGTTCAGCTCTTCGACAGAGTAGCAATCAAGAAATTCATATCATCATAAACAAGCCAGTCATTCCCATCTACTCCCAAACGCCGTTAATGCTTATCATGAAGTCAAATCTGAGAAGATCATGGCAGCACATCCTTGAGGATATCCTTCTGCGAGGCCGTCAGAGTGGCCGGGAACTTGACGTTCACGCGGACGATGAAATCGCCCCGCTCGCTCGGTTTCTTTGACATTGTCATGCCCAGGCCCGGGAACTTTTCTTCGTAGCCGGGTGGTGTGGGACCGGGCTTGGAGACACGGATGGATTTGCCGTCGATGGTGCGCACGATCCGTTCCCAGCCTGTCAGGGCTTCCTTGAGAGAAAGATCGACTGTTGTGATGAGGTTGTCGCCCTGGCGTTTGAAGTTGGGGTTCGGTTTCTATTCGGCCGTTAGCATTATCCGGACTTGAACTTTGCTTGGACTTTTGAGTGCTGGAATCGGACTTACCTCTGTAACGATGAGATGGACATCCTGGCGACCGCCTTCTTCCTGGTCCCCGACACCGCGGTACTTGATCTTCGAGCCTGTCCGCAGACCAGGCTTGATATTGGCCTCCAACGTCACGTCCTGGACGGTCCGCTTCCCGCTGGCATCGAACGTCTTGCTCTTCACCGTCACCTTCTTCGTCGTCCCCTTGAAAAGCTCATCCAACGTCAGCGGTAGCTCCTTCTCCACGACCGTCGGCTCAGGCGTCGGCGCCCGGTTCGCCTGCTGGAATCCTCCACCCCCCGCACCGCCAGCACCAGCACCAGCGCCGCGACTCGTCCTGAACCCACGACCACCACCACCACCACCTAGCCCGCCGAGGATATTGAACAGATCGTCATCATCCAATCCACCGCCCATCCCGCCCCCGCTCGCCTTCGCAAAGTTTCGGAAGATATCATCCGCCGAGCTGAAGCGGAATCCGCCCCCGCCGCCAGGACCAGTCGAGAAATGGAACGTGCGGGTTCCCCCGCCGCCGGGCATCCCGCCAAAGGCAAACCCGCCAGGCATGCCGCCCTCGAAGCCTTCGAATCCGCCTGCACCTCCACCGGGGGCGCCGCCGGGCCCGGGGGCGGGGCCTCCGCGCAACAGAAACTCGAGGCCATATTGATCGTAGACTTTACGTTTCTCGGGATCGGAGAGGACTTCGTAGGCTTGAGAGACCTCTGCTTTTGTTAGCACGCTCGCCCTACTGATTACAGAGTGACTGGGGGCAACTTACCCTTGAATTTCTCCGCCGCCTTGGGATCATCTTTGTTCTTGTCTGGGTGATATTTCAAAGCGGCTTTCCGGTAGGCCTTTTTGATGTCGTCTTGTGAGGCATCGGGTTTGATGTTTAGGGCGTCGTATAGCTTTGTTTCCGCGACCATTGTGTGCGTCTATGTTCAGTGTGGTATGTAGTAGAAGGAAATCGATGATAGTAGACCAGAGGACACTGATAATATAAACGGTTAGACTGAAAAATAATCAGGCCACTATTGCACCGTCATGCGATAGTGCGTATTGTGTTGTGGGGAGAAGATTGGTGTAGGCTGAAGGGGAATCTCGAATGACGTAGAAGATTCCTGGTGCGATAAGATCGGCTTGTAGTGTTGCAGTTGCAGTTGCACGGTTTCGACGTCGACAGCGAACAGTTGATTGCAAGTGACGAATGTATGCACAGTACAAAGCCACCCTAGTACATTTGTTTGAGACAACAGTCGAGGAAGAGAAGGAAGAGAAGTGGTTGGGCTGAGGGCTGGTTATCTTGAGTCGCAGCGGAGAGTGACGTGTGACGTTGGTGGTAAAGTTCCCCGCCTCAGGCATGGAAGTTTCGAGAAGTTTCGATTGGTCGAAGCATGATATCAAGTCGGTTTAAGAGAAATACGAATTTCTTCTAGCGATAGAGTATTGTCTTCTAAAGCCATGTATTCTAAATATATCAACAGTCAAGTTCCCGTTGCAAGCCAAGGGGCCAGATTGTGGCGGAATTGCCTATTGCGGGGTAGTTGAAGCATCAGATATCCACCAAATATACCCGGTATCTATATATGGTCTATGCCTTGGTAATATCCACTATTTCTCCACAACCACCCAATCTTCAATCAGAGCAGTCCCGTTGACCACGCTTTGGATCTGCTCGTCGGTACAACTACTCCGCAATGACTGGATATAACATGTCGGCTCCGGACTCTCAGGCACCTCATTCTTGATCTCCCACGTCGACGATGGCCCCTCGCTCGCGTAGCTGGCATTCTTCAGCAGTGACACCTTCCCCGTTGCAATGTCACGGTTAAACAAAGCTCGGTGGAAGATCTCATACGCCGTCTGCGGTTGATACGCCGGCACCTCATGGCCTGCTTCGAAGACACGCGTGAAAGAAAAGTTGCCGTACTGCCGCACACGGCCCCCAATGTACGACGAATTGGTCTGGACCGGGGCGTAGCCTGCTGCTCGGAACGACTGCGAATCGGAATAGTCGACGCGCAGACTTACCTCTTCGCCACCGTTCCAGGGGCATGCGTAGTCCCGGTCCCCGTAGACGAGCGCCACTTTTATCCCCGAATCGAGGACATACGCGAGATCCTCGAGGTACCCGTGAACATCGGAGCGCGGGTAATCGCCCGTCGACTGGAAGGCGTTGTATGTGCTGTCTACTGATATGGAGAAGTTGACGGGCACCCCCAGCGCGGCTTGCACCCAGTTCCGGTTCAGGAAGCCTTGGAAGTATGGTGGCGGGAACGGATCTGGGTCAAAATGCGCGATATCGTAGTAGCCGCGGCCGGAGAAGAGTATGTAGGGACCCTCCACCTGGTTGCTGCAGTAGTTATTCGCCTTTCGACAGGCCTTGTTGACCGTCTCATTGCGGCCGGACATGGTGGGATCCCCGTCAGCCGCTAGCTGACGGCATTCAACTATCAAATCCTTGCAGCCACCAGGCTTACTCCACGCATCCATTGCCTTTTCGTAGGCGGTTTTGTTGATCGTCTCGATGCCGTAGGTATTGTTGTACGCCATATCCGGGTAGAACGGAGCTTGCGTCAACAAATCCACGCACCCGTTGATAATTCCCAGAGTGTCCAGGTGAATATAATGATACTCATCCGGTAGCATCCCCCGCTCAATCTTCTCATTCTGATCTTGAAAAAACGCCGTGAACGACGGGCCGTACCGCCCACCATAAGACTCAGTCCAGATGCTCACTCGGTCATCGTGCGGCTTGTACTCGGGGAATTCAGAAAACCACGTCTGCGCAAAGTGCCAGAGCGACCGTGCCGCGTTTTCTGTGCTATTCGCCGTAGCCGCCTGATTCATACTGGGAAACGTGCCCACATAGAATGTATTGTTCTGCTCCGGAACTTTACCGTCAGGGAATGCGGAAACATTCCACGCACCGGTGAGCTGACTATAGGTCCCGTTCGTAGGGACATCATAGCTGAACCCGACCTGGTTCGGCTGGTCGATGTACAGCATGTTGACGTAGTTGTTCCACGACCAGGGGTTGATCTCCGTTGAATTGGAGTCGGCGTTCACAAGACACGGGCCATTTTCCTGCAGTAGTCCGATCATGGACGAGCTGCCGGGCCCGCCGTTCATCCAGATGGCCAGCGGCGCATGAACGGGATCATTGCGCGACTCGAAGAACCAGAAGAAAGTGTTGATGGGGTATTGCTGGTCGACATCAACGTCGTTCAGCGTGCCGGGCGGCAGATGCACATAGCCGGAGTACGATTTGACACCCGGGGTGGTTTCACATATACCAGGCTGTATCAGTTAGCATTTTCCATAGGCTAGGTAAAGTATCATACTTCTTTGTATGAAATCTTCACGCCCTCCTGGTGCTTCGAATGCACGACCTTGAGACCCTCTGGCGTGGGAGGGAAATACTGTGCTGACGCGGTCAATGCGAGACCAGCAGTCGCAGATATAAGGGGTACAAGGGTTAGCATGATACACCTCTCAACTCGTCTGAAACAACATATAGAATATGAACAAGATCAATGAAGGACGAGAAGCACCTTATAAAGGACAATCTGATGGGGACCATGGGGGTCACAAGAGCCATGTTGGTGGTGGCTGGTGATTGGTGGGAGGAAGACGATGTAACAACAAACTGTGGAGCTGCGATAACAATGCCTCCAAGGTCGGGTTGATAGTCGCTGATCAGCTGCATTCAGCACTCGATGATCCAGTCGGCCCTGGTATTGCAATTGTTGATTGAATTGAAGTTATTCGGAGTCTGCGAAGTTGTAAACTACAGAGGATGTCAAGTAGACAACGCTCTTGTCCGGTATTCAGATGTCCTTCTGCCTGGTATTACTTTATATATCTCCCCTCTGAGTCAACATACCAACCACCTACTCATACCCAGGAAGTGATAGTGGGAGATAAACCATGAAAGGTTTCTGCAAGTATGGAGACAGATCTACACGCGCTGAGACCAATAAGTGTCCCGTTATTCATCCGCGATCCTTGGAAACATGGGTCCCTCCCTCCTCCAAGGATTCTACCACGAAGATAATGTGTAGACGGCTTTCCTTACACAATCGCTAGAACTGGTTCCCATTGCATTTAATCACAGGTATTCATTAAGTCATTCTGTCCAGCAGAGAACTCTAAAGCTAAGTCTTCGAAAGAAGAAAGCAGATCCTGTCCATCGCTATGCGACCACAGACGCCTCGGCCATCCGAACTCCGAGCCACGACCGAAAAGAAAAGAATCACAACCCGAAATAAGGCAAGGCATCAGCTCATATGAACGTGGAAAAGGTACCTCTGGCGAATCTGCGCAACATCGTACACAATGTACTCGTTGTACATGAGATTTCCATTGGTAGAAATCGTGGACTTGGACACATCGGGCATCTGCACGCCTGACAGTGTCTGATGAAGACAACCTGCGTCCTTCCATCCCGCCGGTACAGTCCGACCTTTTCCGAGCGTCGCAATCATCCCCTGGGCTTTCGCATCCGTGGCTGCGTTGAAGTTGGCATTCATCTGCTCGAACATGGGGTTTCCAAGCTCGACATCGCAGAGGAGCAGCAGACCCATGTTGGCGCTGTTGTAGGGCACACAGTAGTTTGCCGATTTGCTTGACATGTCGGCGAAGTAGACGCCCTTGCCGAACATGTATCCTGACACGGGGGCCTCAGGCGGTGCGATGCGAAGACCTTGGCTTAGGATACCACCGTAATTGGTACTGCGGGATCCGTGCCACAGTAGACGGCGGTTGCTGTTCTTCAGTTTCGAATAACTAGAAGACTGGAATCGATCCTCTTCCCCCTTTCGCTCAATGCGGAAGATGTTGACGACCTGTTTGCTGTGAGTATCCTGAAATCTGCTTTGAGGGATGATACTCACACTGTAGCGAAGAGTGTGCGTCGCGCCGCGAGAATTATTCAGGTAGGCTTCGAGTTCACGGAATTCGGCGGAGGAACGGTTCACTACACGAGTCAGCTTTCGCAAGCAGAGCAGAGGGCAAACATACGTGGAGTCATTTCCTGCATTCCCAAGCCCTGGTACTGGCGATCCAGCTGGTTCATCATCTCGGCATCCCGAGAGCCCTTCATGATGTTGTTGGCAACACCCATGTCGGTCAGTGCTTCCAGCAGGTCCACCTCGGTCTTGATCTGCTGATCTGTAGCCAGAACAGGGGGCGTATTGCGACCAAATACGTGCGGAATAGTGGTGAAGTAACGATTGCTGAGGTCCAGCGCGGCAACCTGGAACGAAGTGTTGTATCTCGAGCTCGCCAGTGCAGGATTGGTCACGAGTTCGGACAGATCCTTCAGAATCTGGAATCCGGTCGTCAGGGTCCGCTTGCTCAGCTTGCCCAAAGGCAGCTTCTGCGCATCGTACGACATGGACGCCATCGTAGACAGGAAGTGCTGCTGGTTGAAGATAAAGGTCAAAAGCTTCTGCACCGCCTGGGGCAGGGTACTCTCGACCTCCTTCTTGTCCTCTCCGTCAATGTCCATCTTGTCCGCCTCGTCTTCATCGTCCGACTCTTCGTAGTTACGCTCGATAAAGGTGTACTTGTTCGATTTAGGCGTGCTCAGCCGATCCTCCCACTTCAGACCCGTCTTGTCTTTGAACTTCTTCTCAAACTGGAACCTGGCGCTCTGCAGAGTCCCATCACCCAGCAGTGCAGACGATCCAAACTCCCCGACACGGCCCCATCGCGTCCAGGTCATGTATCTTGTCCCGGAGGTGTCAACCAACAGCTGAATCCGGTAGAACTTGTTGTTGTTATGCGCGGAATTCGTCTGGTTCAGCGTTGCATCCCAGATCAGCCCGGAGTCTTCAATAAACACCGCCCCTATGCCGATTAGCCACAACCCTAACCACCATTCTCTAGCAAGTACATACCAGGCATCGTGCACCCCTCATCAATAGGAACATTCAGAGACTTGGTGCTAGCCTTCTGCGCATCCTTCTGTTTCTTATTTGCTTCATCGCCGTTGCCATTGCCATTCGCGTCCGCCATGCCATCCGCAGTATCAGCATTCGCATCGGCAAGCTTTCTCTTGTTCGTCTTGGGAGCAGTGGTAGCGCCAGTAGCAGCGCCAGTAGTAGGAGCAGGAGCAGGAGCAGGAGCAGTAGCAATAGTAGTACCATCCCCATTCAGCCCTTGTCCCACAGACACAGCTCCAGACATCAAAAGATACGGCTTGCAAGCAAGCGGCTTCCCGGCCTTCTGCGAGTCCAGCAGCCATTCCAAAGAAACAACCTCACACCCAGGAACATTACATGCTTGTTTGTCTGCACTCATCAGCATCCACCGCTTATCACAGCCAGCGGGGGCAACTTACACTTCGCAGTCCCCTTCTCCGCCTCCTTCTGCGTCGTGACTAGGTGCGTGCAGCCTTCTGAAACTGTAGAACTGAATGTAGCGCCTTGGCCCTCGACGATAGCCTTGAGGTCAGCTGTTGCGAAATCCGAGATACAGTAGTTAGCCTCGTCGTCGGTATAGTCGGTCAGGTCAGGCAGTGCGTGACGGCGTACCTTGCTTGTAACCCGGGAACGTCCCGCTTACGGCGATGACGGCTTTTTTGAATGTTCGTGGTGCCATCGAGGAGATAGTGAGCTTTCCAGCCTGTACTCCGTATGCGAGCGATGAAAGTAAACAAAGATATAGTTGAGGTCTGCGGAATGATTCGAGGAGGTATGAAATGGTCCCAGACCACGCAATTACTTATCAGTGTCAAAGACGATTAAAAAGATGAAGATGAAGATGAGGAATTAAGAAGGCAATACGAAGCTCCTCTTGTGGTGTTGGGTGGTCTATTTATCACACTCCGACCCCGTAACTAGTAATTAGCGGCCTGAGGATCCAGGCGCCAATGCGGGCTGCTGCCTGTTCCTGCCTGCTTCGTTTCAGGCAGAAAAGGGGTCTAGCACTCTTAGTGGATTTAGGCCGGGGATTGATCAAAGCGGATCCACTGGTGGTCAGAATCTAAACGAATTGACAGCGGAGTGAGCAGCATTCAAGGCACCAGTATCTTTTGTGTGGATAATGAGTCTGGCATCTGTTGTTTTGCTCGTACAATGCCTGTGTTGGCCTCAGCAAGACGGCACCGACAATTGTCTCATAGCTCATTCAAATTTCAGTTTCAGGTCTGGCGTCAGAGGCTCAGGGGTAAAGTCTTCAACGTCAGTCTTTGAGTCTGTCTCAATTCCTGTCGTTCCAATGAGAAGATTTGAATCTACCAGGTGAGATCCTATTTCCTATTGGTCAATAAAGTGAGATACTGAATTCAGCCTTCCAGGAACTAGTCCAGGTCATAAGTAAGACACTAAGTCAAATTTGAAACTTCAAAAAGCTTTCTGTCCTTGTAGAGATATGCTCTACCTGACAACCAAATAACCATGACGCCCACCCTCCAAATGCCAGGACGCTAAGAAGGCAAAAAGAATTGGAACAAGAAGAGACATCCAGAATATCCGACAAGACAAGTAATGACTTGTTGGCAGACCAAGTCAATCACATATGCACCCATCCAAACTAATGATCATGCAGGATGACAGAGATAGGAGAAGGTCTATATACAATGAGCATTAAAAGAGTAGGACGATGTTATTGACAGAAGATCCCGACAAATGCCTTACGTGCTTTGAGTGGGCTCCAAAGCTTTGTGGCTTTCAGTTTCGGAGACAGACTTTGTCTGTTCCAAAGTCGCATCATTTGGTTCAGGCGTGGGAGCAGACTCCTGCGCTTCAATCTTTGCGACTGATTCTGTTGCTCCCAAATCTGCGTGGTCACTCTGAGCGTCTTCTTCATTAGAACCTTCCTTGGAAAGGCCGTTGACGGTCGCAGTATCAGGTTCGGCTTCATCGTCCGATGCTTGGGCGCTTGCGAGAGAGTGGAATTCGTCTTTCTCAGCGGACGCTTGCTCGTGCAATTGAGGAGTCTCTTCCGACAGGTGACTCGAGGAATAATTGTTAGGGTGGAGAGGAAGTTCCATAAAGCCATTTACAGTTGAGTTATCAGGGTGGGACGCAACGGATCGTCTGCCGTCCGGAGAGGAGGAAGCAGTGGAAGTGGGAGAAGTGGGAGTTGATTGTGAAACCGGACCTGAGTCCCGATAAGGATTCCGGGGTGGTAGAGCAGGAGGCAAGCGCTTGGGAATGGTGACCAGCCGGGCGCGGGTGAATGTGGGCGAATGACGTTTCACCTCTGAAGGAGCGGTTGTGTCCTCAATGGACACAGGGGAAGACGGAGTGGTGCTCTCACGCTTAGAGACGGTAGCACTACTGACCTCGTGAACCTCATAGTCATCGTCCACAGAGTCCTGATCACTGTCATGCTCTCGATGCCGGGTGAGATGGGCCGGCCGCTCCGGTATCACGGTATCCCAGCCCTCCTCTGCGTCCCACGGAACGCGCTCGATACGACCCGCACGGGTGCTCCTTGACGAGGCGCGGCTGATTGACGTAGGGGCAGTAAAAGGGGCGTCGTCGGTCTGCGTCCCTCGATCCACACTGACATGGCTTTGAATGCTCGCTCTCCAACTGCTGCGTGGGGAGCTATCCACGCTTCGTCGGAAGGTGGAATAAATCGGACTAGTGGGACTGGGTTTGAATTCAAAGACATCTTGTGTCGGTCGCGTTCGGGTCCCGGCTTCGCGGATGAACAAGCCTTCGGCTTCCAGAGCCTTTACCCCGAATGGATCCGGGTCTTCGGGGTCAGGCACTCCGAATGTAGTTGCCGGCTGAACTTCGACATCACCTGGCGTCTGTCCCGGCGAAGGAATCAGGCTCTCATCCACATCGCTGTCGCCTTGTGCGGCCTTGATTGTCTGGATGAGGGCCTTGATGGAGTCTGGTGGCCGCTTCGCCTTGCCGGCCAGAATGTCGGTGACTGATATCCTTTCGCCATAGAATCGTTCATTCTCGTCTGTGCGCTCAATGATGATCGTTCCGTCGACCTGGACGCCAGCGTACAGACCCCGGCTCTTCATATATGTCCAGATGGGTGCCTGTCGCTTGTGAACCTCAGACTCCAGTACACCTCCGATCCCATAGGGACCCGCCGCCGCGCTGACCTCCCCTCCCAAAGTACACCGCACTTTCTTGAATGCCTCCAACGCCTCGAAGGTATTGATAACGACCACGCAATCATAAATGTCCACGCCGGCCAGGAAGCCGATACCAGCGGTGTGCAGCATGATACCGGAGGGCGGACTCCATTCGCCTGTTTCAGGAATTCGAGCCAAAAGCACACCGCTTCCACCCGAACCACTCACCCACAATCCCGTTCGCATTGTCGTGAAGATGGCGAGGCCCACTGCACGCTGGATCACTGTCGTCGGAATCTTTTTGATCACTCGCTGCTTACCCTTGGGACGATCGATCTTCCCATTGCTGTCCGTACCGCTTTGTTCTGAATCTTCTGTGGCATAGAAGCCATCTTTGCAGAAGCTGCGAAGGATGCGAGCTGCTTTGTCGCTTTCTTTGTCGAGGGTCATGGGCCAGAAGGCCTCTGCTCCAACGCGATTCGACAAACGATTCACCGGCGCGCCTAGCTTATCGACTGTATTCCATGCCTTGTCGAATCCCTTCTTGCCGCCCACCTTGGCCCTTTCCCAAATTGAGGGGGCCATTGTGACGACTACTTGAGAGTCCGACGAGTCGAATCCACAGCCCTCGCAAGGACAGGACCACGTCCTTCGACCGGAGAGCGCGCCGACTCTATATTTTTCAGATCAGAAACCCAAAGCGTCGAATCGCGACGGGAACGGTAAACATGCGCCACGCAGATTGCCCGTAAATGACAATGGAATGTAAAAAGGCGGAGGAATTAGGTATAGTGTCGATTATTGCCGCAGCCGAGGTATGCTTGCCAGACAAGCTTTGGAATGCAGCTAAGGTTAAAAACAAAGGTAGGAGACAGATCGAACTAATGGTAAAATAAAGGGCGCTGAAATGTATTATGTATATGAATTGCGCCGAGCTACATAAGAGCAGGTGAAAGATTAGTCAAGGGTCGCTCCGCGCTATCCGTGTTCAACGGCCGGAAGAGGTGGCGATGTCGTCGCAAGATGAAGGTATGAGGATGGAGAGACAGAGGAAGGGTAACCATGGAACGGGAGAACAAGGGAAGAGGCCCAAACTTACGTACCCAATAACCCAGGAGCAACGGGGGGAAATAATAAATAATAAGGTAAATAAAGAAGGGACCAGAAACAATCCGACGGGGATGGGCGGAATATGGGGATGAGGTTCAATAATACCTTGAGGGACGAGCAAGGTATGCAGGCGAAGGAGACAAGGGAGGTCCTGTAGGATTGTAGGCACTTGGTGCTCCTATCTATATCAGGAGAATAATGAAGATCTTCAAGGAATCAAGTAGAGGAATGAGCAGGTAGTACGGTCATATATCATTATAAGTGTTATTCGTCTCATTCATCATGGTCCGTGGTCGGACATAATAGTCGTCAATATTTAAACTTGATCGTCCATAGAAAAGCCAGAGACGACAAGGCTCGGCTGGATCGGAAACGCATATAGTAGTCTAGTTGGAACCCAAAGTGGCGCCAAGGCTGGACCTGGAGAAAAGCACAGAGAAGCAGCAGTCTAGCAGGCGATAGGAAGAAGAAAAGAATGGGAAATGGGAATGGGAATGGGAAGTACAAGTCAAGTGATGAATGTCATCATCATCATCGACTTCACCTGGCGTCATCATCGGACTAACCTAGTTGTTATCTGGACTAGTAGGAAGTTAACTTAAGTATATTGGTAAGGCTTAGCGATCGGCGACGCCGGATCATCACTAAGAGGAGTATTTGTAAGTAGTGGCTGTCTAGGTACGCAGTACTCCGCAATAGACTACCTATTGATCCTATTGATCCTGACAATGGGTTTGTCTGCGAGAACAAGAACATTCTTTCTGGCCCTTGTTCCTACCACAGAAAACTGATCTGTATATTGAATGGAATTAATCATCATTGACTACGTATATCCAGTTGGATACACGATTCATGGATGTACCTGAAACTGAACCACTCGTTGTAATACTAATGATCACTAATGATTTGGTCTAGATTCTCATACTTTCTAGCCGACTGGTTCTCATCATTTCTTGCACCCAAGGATACTGTAGCGTCCAACTTTCTCAAAATAACCCTCATAATCTCATTGACAATTGACAAAGTTTGACTATTTCGTCCCACATCGAAATGGCGAAAGGGCAATTTTCTCCCTGCATTCCTGAGGCCCACTACTGTGTTAGGACTTAGGCACATATGACAGCTCCAATACCTCCTCCCTTCGCCCAACCACCTATCTATTATCTGTTTACTCTATCTATGTATACAGCAGACTATTCCCTAATATCGCCATATAGACTATTTTGGCCTCGTCCGTCGGATCAAATGAATGATGGTTCATGAATCCCTTTCGCATCCGACCCACCACAGGACAGGCTTCAATCTATCCCTTGGTTTCATGCCAGGTCCGGTGAACACTACTTTGGACAGAAGCATACGCAGTAGATAGGTTGCCATCTGAGCCGTAGCCCAATCAATAGTTGCATATTCCGAAGCTTTCTTGCCATTAAGCTGTGATAGTCCTTCTTGTCTGCGTCCCGCAGCTCAAAGCGTCCGCTGTCAGTAGTCAACTATCAACCAGCACGATTGTCGAGTCTCGTTGTCTTCACCTCCACATTCTCTTGGAGTCCCTCTCTCTGTTTCAGATACACGGGCACATTGGGATTTGAATACTCCTGAATCTCGTCAATTCGATTTGCCGAGTATCTTACATATCGTTGAGAGCACTACGCCCAGAGCTATCTTATACAGCTTACGCAAAGCATTCAATGACAATTCCAACAACTAGATAGTACAAAAAAAAGCAATCTACCCGTCATTAATCTCCTAAGGTACTCCTGCAAGCCAGATAATCAATTGATCACCCCAACAACCGGATCCTAAAACCTTCCATGATCCCAGTCCGGAATCTCAAATCTGACAGATCACACACATTAGCTCCGTCCACAGATCCATAAACTAACCAGATCGCCGTTGTCCACTTCGCCAATCGCCACAACCCACAAGAGTGACAAGACGGCGTGTTTTATGTATCTCTTGACTCTTCAGGGATCTACGGTTCTACCTTTTTAGCGTACTTCCATGTCCATAGCCTATTTCCCATTCATCAACTCGAAACGAACTACTGTAAGTCATAGCTAGCAATATGAAAAGCAATATCTTACGAGTATAAGTCCACAAACCCAATCCGGGATACAGAACACAGGCCTCAAGTAGTCTAATCGATCGGTCGAATCATGGTTCATGAGATGCCTCACAAACTCATTTGAGCGGCACAAGACTCGCTTCACGAGACGTCTATCATGACATATCACTTTCTAGCGGTACACATCAACAGCACGATATTTGTAAGGAGTAAGGACAGTAGTTAGAAGTAGTCTAAACTCTGGGCATATGATAAATCATGATAGAGTCTCTGTGACCACGAGAAGACGAGAGTTGCCGTCTGCCGTCTGCCGTCTGCCGTCTATGCTTAACACTATCGGACGCTAAGATATTCGCATGATGCATGCGAGCGGAGGATACTCGGCGAAAATATACATGAGATCTGTCACCTGGGTTCATGTGGCAGTGGACTCAATGCTTGACTTCGACTTTGGTTGTAGTTCCACAAGACACCTCTCTAGGTAGCAGGTGCAAGTTCCAAGTCATGGTATTGGTCTGTCAGAAGTAGATCTAGCTCTGGCTAGTCACGTAGTAAGTCTAATCATAAATATGCATACAGATCAAGCATACTCCGTACGTTTGGCTCATTTACACGATTGAAATCACAATCACAGCGCACCGAGCTCCTTCAGCTTGCCGATCAGACCGTCCACATCCTCCACCTTACCGCCGCCCTGGCGCGCAGCAGGTTCTGTCATAGTCAGCATCTGCTGTGCATTACAACGAGAAGAAGAAACCTACCAGTAACCTTGATCGTCTTCAACCGCCGCTTATCCTCAACCCCAAAATCCTCCAGCTTCTTCTTCTCAAGCGGCTTCTTCTTCGCCTTCATGATGTTCGGCAGACTAGCATACCGAGGCTCATTCAACCGCAGATCCGTCGTAATAACCATAGGCAACTGAGCCCGGAGCGTCTCAACACCCCCATCCACCTCATGAGTTACCTCCACCGTCCCCTTTTCGTCCTTGATCTCAACCTTGCTCGCCTGCGTCGCCTGCGGCCACCCCAGCAGACCCGCCAGCATCTGGCCCGTCTGCCCCTGGTCACCGTCAATCGCCTGCTTCCCCAGAAGCACGAGGTTGATGTTCTCCTGCTTCACCACCGCCTGCAGCAGCTTCGCCACGGTGAGCGGCTCCATGCCCCCGTCGTTGCTGTCGGGGACCTCGACGTGGAAGGCCCGGTCCGCGCCCATGGCCATGGCTGTCCGGAGCGTATCGGCGCACTTGGCTCCGCCAGCGGAGAGCGCGAGGATGTTTTCGACTTTCAGGGGGCCTTTGCGCTCGCGGAGGCGGACAGCCTCCTCGATTGAGAGCTCATCGAAGGGGTTGAGGGAGTGCTTGACGCCGGCGGTTTCGACGCCCGTCTGGGTCTTGTTGATCCGGGGTTTGATCTTCGAGAGTTATTAGAATCACTTCAGAATTATGTCTGTCTGTGGATATTCCCCGGAGTCATGGTATAGAGTCATTGATGTATTGTCGTCAGCTCCGTCCGCAGCCTCGGAGCTCTGACTCTTCACCGAGAACGGAGCATGCCACAGAAAATGCAACTCACCGCGTAGTCGATCACCCTCTTCACGGGGACTAGAATCCGCAGTCCGCTCATTGTGAAACTGAAAGAAAACTACCACTCAATGGTGTGAAATAAAAGACGTGGTAATTAGAGAAGGGAAGTAGAAATGCTATTGAACGAGTAGCTCCGACGGAATCAAGTCTGGGGCCAATCGACGCAGGTGACTTTGGGCGGAGAAGGGCGAATTACGGAGTAGAGCAGAAAATACCCTGACCCCATGGCCGACGCGGCCCGAGAAGTCCAACCGCAGCCATCATGATGCCCGCAGGCCCCTCCGCCTCCAACCGAGGTTACTACGCCGGACTCTTGGACAATAAACATTGCTGGGGTTGAGAAATGGCTATTTGCGGAGTATTGAGGCTTCGATCTGGTTATTGATGTTGATCAGAAGAAAATAATGATGATCTTGATGTTGTCGATACCAGTCTTTGGTCTCAATGCGTCTCATTAATCTATGTATTTTGGAGAGTATGTCCACCGACACCCATATCATCAGGAGCATGTGACAATAGACGTCAGCTACCAAGTCTCTTGTTTATACCGCCCGCTCTTCTCCATCCCTATCAGATACTCCTCTGCTCCGCGTCGGTCGAGCTGCTGTCCACCGGCTTGCCCCCCATGCTCAAACGCTTCAATGAGCGCCTCCCTGACTGCCTGCGGCATTCTCCCCGATGAACCACAGATATACACCGAGCCATTCATGTCGTGTAGCAGCCTGAAAAACAGCCCGAAATTGCGTCGTATGATATCCTGGACATAAATCTTCTGTCGCTGGTCTCGTGAAAACGCAGTGAAGACCTGCAAGTCGATCAAGTCACTCAATTCTTGCCACTCCTTCTCGAAGAAAAAATCGGCGGCGCGATTGCGGCCGCCGTAGAGAAGAATCGTAGGCCCAATCGGGGGCCTGACATCCGGATGCTCTTCTCGGAAGGCTTTCACGAAAGCAGCTTTCTCCCAGAGCATTGAGCGCAAGGGCGCGACACCGGTACCAGGTCCGATAAGGACAGTCGGGCCGACCAATTGGTTGACGGAAGAGCTGAGTCCTCCGCGCTGCAGTTGGACTCTGAGCGTACTGCCTGGCCGCAGCACAGACAGATATCTTGTGCACACTCCTTCTCGGATCCGCTTGATCACCGTTTGATACTTTACAATTGCGATCAGCAGCTCGAATTTCGCTCCCCCGTCGGATGTCCTCTTCAACTCGCCCCCGCTGGCGATGCTGAACTGCCTCCCTCGAAAGACAGGGAAGACCGCCGTCAGATGCTGCCATGGGATCTTGACTGAATGAAACTCATGCAAGACCTCGAGAATGCTTCGTCTCGGCCGTGAGGTGTAGTCCCAAAACTCATCCAAGTACTCGGGGTTTGTAAACTCGAGGAGTCGTTCCTTGTGCATCTCGTTGCTGGTGTAGTGTGCAATGGCCGAGAAGAACGACCGCCGAGGAATGGCTCTGATGTCGATGTAATCCATCAGGAGCGCTCGCAGTGTCAACTTGGGGTACTTCTCAAGACCAGGGATTGGCGGAGCATGCAAATCCCCTGCTGCTTGAAGCTTTTGGCCTGGAACCAGCGATACCAACTTGTCAGCCATTTCTCCCCAGCCCATCATGTCAATCAGTGCTTGCACATCAGCATCAAAATTCTTCGGCGTGATGCAGACCATGTCCCCAGGACCATAGGTGACCGCCTCGGAGACCGTAAGCGATATCTGGCGCACATCTTGCCAGTGGGTGCGTGGTGTGACCCGTCTGTTTTCAACGAGGGTCGCCGTCAATGCATCCGGGATTGGTCTCACGTCGTGATCCAGCCGAGTCAGCCCCGGATACTCGGCAGACGCGGTCTGTTCGCTCGCTAAAGTCTGCTCCGTAGGCTCTTCACTTGGTAGGTCCTGTTCTTGCAACTTCAGTATCCATTTAGGCGGCAGTTGCACGTCATCCGGTATCGGAAGCACCCCTTCAGGAAGCGGATACTTGTCCAGCAAGTGGCTACGAAAGTCAGTAATCCATGGAATGAATGTGCCTTCAAGTCTAGTATCTAGTCAGTCATCGTAGAGCAATTCGAGGTAAATTCGAAACTCACCCTTCTGGATGCTGCGCATTAGCCTCCCCACGGGGATATATCTCATTAGCCCCGAGCTGGAGTAGACGCTTGTGCAATTTCCGCGCAGCCCAATTAAACCTGATCGAGTCAGTCACTGCCTTCATACCACAAATACAAAGCCACTCACTTGGGGTATGAACTATCCCCTAATCCAAACGAAACATAATTGACCCCGCTCAAGAAAGTAGGCGGCAACCTCTTCAGAAGCAACGATCTCCAAAACGTCCTCGCATTCGCAGGGAATTCACCCTGGCCGGTCGTCGACACAACAAATATCGTAAACGTAAACGACTTGAGCAACTCCTGCGCAAGCTTGTAAGCAAGGTACGATCCACCAAAAGCAAGACATTAAGCGGACGCAACTCACAGCCTTTACGGAATTCAATTCAGCAACATGAGTCACGAAATGTAGGCGCTCGGCCAGCGCTCCAAGCTCCTCGGCCACTTCTTGCGCGTTTCCTGTTTCCGAGCCATATAGGACAAGAGCGGTTCGTTTAGGGGGCCCCTGGGTCGGACTCTCGCTCATCCTGGGATACAATCGCTGCTTGCCGCGGGGTAGTCTAGATTGTCGCAATATCTGCCCCTCTATCTATCTTTGCCGTTGGAGGCCTTAGGCCGAAGTTCGGAATGACATCATTGAGGCCAGGTTGCCTGAGGCCGCAATTTTTAGATGCCTGCCAATGTACTCGTATTATGCGTTGGAGAGGTAACGCCGTAACGGTCCAGCCGCGGACTGTGGCCGCGCTAGGCCCAACGCGGAACCAATCCGGAACCACAGTGAATACGCCCAATACGGGAGCCTTAGGGCTTAGGCCGAACAACGGAGTCTCAGGCTATTGTTGTCCCAAATCCAATCAGGTTATATCCAAACAGTATAGTAGTTTGAGACGAGCGCGAGCAACATAATGGATTTCTCTCTCTTGCAACTATCTCATACATGCGTATGTGTACAAACAGAGACATATTCTCCCCCATCCATTCTCCTCTTCCCATGAATCGTTCTCTCGCTGGCCTGTTTCTGTAGGCGTCTGCTAGATTTTGTCGCAGATATCTAAACCTACAAGAGCAAGCAGGGGATTATGATCTCAAGATGAACTCACGCCTGACGATGTCGACGACACCCCAAGGGAAGAGCAAAAGAAAAAAAGGTTCAAAACTCCACCAAAAGATGTGTATTTGACATCTTAGTCGGTCCTGGTTTCCTGAATCCCTCTTGATTTCTATTCCCGCTTCCTCATGCAGAAGGATCACCTTCCTTTTTCGCGCTTTCTCGCACCCTTCTTTATTGTTATCTTTGGATGCTTCCCCCCATTTGCAATTCTTCGTGCAGTTCACCATGGCATCGTCAGCCGTCTCTCAGCCATCGATCCCTTACCGTCCCAAGATGTCAAATGCTATCCCGGTGGATTCGCCAGCAGAGACACGAAATCGTGTTATATCGTTCTTGCTCACAGCGAAACCTGAAATCAGTCCTGGGGACAAACGTGGATACACACCTGCAGTGTGGATGAAGCATCCTGATGACATGATATACTTTGATGAGTTCGGAGGCACAGAACAGTTTCTACAAACTGTCGTTGAAATTGGGTTCTCGGAAAGCTATTATGACCTGGTCCGTGACGCTTCAAATGGCTACTCCGGTCTGGTGGTCAACCTAAATTAGTGATCATCGCCAAAATAGAGGAGGACAAGCATCAGCGCGATAGCCACCAGAAAACAGAGCAGTTTAAATACACTCGCAATCAGCTTATCGCCAAATACGAAGATGAGATGTCCCAAGCAATACATGACATTGAAAGTACTGCAGATCGAATCCCTACTATATGGTGATTAATATCTGTGGCAGTAGTGGCATTAGGTAATACATGCGGCGAACAGTTCTAAAAATCAAAAGTTCCTTTTGTACAAACAGTCCGCTGTAGAAGGAGTCTCGGGCGGGCCCGAGGAGTTGGCAGCAAGGGCGGTCTCATCACCGACGAACGGTTGCAGCGTTTCGGTGTGGTCATTCAAAGGATGGATGGAATCGGCCCAGGTGTCGCCAGCAAGGGCAGTCTCATCGGCGGACTGTTCCAGAGGTTCAGTATGGTCATCATGCCAGGGCCCATTCGCGGTGTCGTGGGGAGCTGCCCACTTGTTATTGAGGGCCTCCAGGGGGTCGGTGCGTTCCTCAGGCGCGCTGATGTTTCCTAGGACGTCGCTGATGGTATCGAATTCGTCGTGTCGGCACTGGTTCCCTTCCTGGAGAAAGCCCATGTCACAACTTGAGTAGCTGCACGCCAAAGGGTAGTTACAGCGCCAGTGCTGGTCTGAGCAATACGACCAAGTGGCTTGGTAGTCACGGCGCGCGTGAGCTTCCCGATCATTCGATTCACAGGTTCCTTCATAAGGGTTTGCTCATCGGGACCTACACCTGGGGTTAGCAGGATCCTCCAAAAGTAAGCGGTATGAGACCTACATTCGACTTCCAGAAGGAGACCTTTTTCATTTGCCCAGGCTATGAACTCGCATGGCTAAGGAACGCGGGATTTCACCAGTTCTCCCATGGGCTCCTGTAAGATTTGCTCTTCGTCTTCAGTGGCTATCTTTCTTGTCTGAGTTGTACTTGTCTCCCTTCCGTGGGTTTGGAAAGCCCTAGCTTCCGAAACTGGCCTGTAAACACGCGAGATGTCCATAGACATATGAGTTAGCTGCATAAACTGATCAGCAGTCTCACATGCCGCGTCAGCTGGGAAGTGCGTGGGAGTGGTGTAGATGACATGATGCCTAGCAGACGGCAAACAGCTGCGATTCCCATCAAAGTCAAAGTTTTACCCGTCCTTGGAAAGCCTTGTATAAGCAGAAGACGTTCTGGGATCGCGGAGCGACTCGATAACTTTTCGCTGAGCAGCTGTCCAGGTTATGCCAGGAATATTGAGCACAGTGTTGATTGCTGTCTCGATTTCCTCGGAGTCAAAATCTAGACCAGAGAAGGGATCGATGATGTGTCGAGCACCAGCAGCAGGTTGGTTGAGCAGAAGTTTGTGCCATCTTTCCTGAACGGGCTCGCAAAGACGATTCATCGCATCCACCTGCCGCCGTGCCCCTGTGGCCTCCATGATGCCATTGCCCTCAAGCTTGACATATTCTCGGCCCATTAACATTCCCCATTGAGTTATCACCTTCCCCTGTTGGTTTCGGTTACAGGCCTACCTTCCAAGTGGCACCCTTAGGAAAATCGAACACCTGGCGCCGAAGCCTGTCCGCTTCTTCGCGTCTGTGCTTGGTTTGCGCGTCTTCCGAAGGGTAGTCTATCCATCTTGCATTCAAACGGAATGCGGCGTGCTTCTGACCCTCCGGATCAGCCGAGACATTGAGGGCAAGGTTGCGAGCGAGAAGCAGGAGTCTCCTGTCTTTGCTATTCAGAAACAGGGCGTCAGAGTCAAGACCAATTTCAATGCCTCCGTTTGTCACAAAATGAACAGTGAGGTAACTGTCTTGCATGTAGTCTCTCAATTGACTAGCACCCTTAACACAGACTTGTCGGCCCAGACTATGTCCATTGATATGATAACTGGAAAGGTGTATACAGCTAGCATACAGTACTAGGAGAGAGGGATGAGGAGAAGAAGAAGAAGAAGAATATAAACAAGAGATGAGCGGGAGTAACAAAAGAGAGCAAGTAAAAAGTTTTCAGCGCTGGTGAAGCAAATGAGCAGGACATTCACTTCATATTCCGGAACCTCAGAGAATCTTTCTATATAATTCCTCCTTTACTTCTAAATAGAGAGATGTTGATAGCATCATAGCTATATATGTTCAATGCTAGACTACAAATGGCTTTATGTATGTTAATAGCTCAGCCAGTTTGCTTCCATGCCTTCACTGTCATATCTTATACTGTCCTCTTTCCTCTCCTAGGTCCTACATATCCAGTCTGAACTCGTTCAAAAGCTTCAAAAGCATCTTTTATCTCTCATCTCTCATCTCCAAGCTCCTTCTACTCCGTCTGCTCTTCTGGGCTATCTCCTTTCTCTCTGTTTTGACCCTTTCTTCTCCACTTCAACTCTCACATTTGTGTTCCCTCACTTCCCTCTACCACTCTCTATCCAGTCCTGAACTCATTCAAAAGCTTTGAAAGCTTTTTTTTTTATCTCTCATCTCAAATCTCTCTGCTTCTGATAATCGCCCTCTGACTCACGCACGTTCCTGTCTCATTGTTGTTGCCAAATAATCAACAACAATCGACTTGACGGCGACGAAAAGCAAGGCGAAGGTACCTCCAGACACCTCAGTCTTTTTTCAATATCTTGTACTGACGCCATTGTCCCGCTAGTCTCTCTCGATCATGCACACAAGGTCGTTGGAATGATCAGAGGAGGAGATCGGCATCAGCTCCCACCTTTGGTTATAACATCAACTGAATCTCCTGGGTATGGGTACAATGAGTTCAGCCCTCAGATTGGAAAATCCCTTTTCGATAGACTCCGTTGCGCAAGGTTTCCAGTGGTCATTGTGTCCCAGCAACATCGCATGCATCCTTGTCTTTCAAAATTCCCTTCCGACTTCACATACGAAGGGAAAATGACCAATGACCCATCTGTGAAATCGATCAAAATGAGTCCATTGTTTTCCGAGAAACTCCTCGAATGGATCAAGCTGAAAGCGGATGTCGAGTTCAGAGAAGGAATGGAGCTCATTGGACTTGATGTGAGTAACGGGGAGATGGAAATCAACCCGACGACTTACTCAAGATCCAATGCTCGCAACGTTGCAGTAGTTATCGAGCTCATTGAGTATCTCCTTACTGCAAACGCACTCGATGGTTTATCTTGTTGCATCCTGCCGACATATGCCGATCAGAAAAAGGCTTACATCGATGCCCTGCTGAACCTTTCGCAAAAACTTGACATTCCTTGGAAGGATATGGTTTCTGTGTTTACGGTTGATGGCATGCAGGGTAATCAGGCGGATGTTATCATTGTCGACTGGGTGATTACGTCTGGAGAACCAAGAGACCTGGGCTTCGCATCTGACAATCGCCGCGCCAACGTCGCCCTCACACGCGCACGTGCATGTCTGATTGTTGTTGGAAACAGCCAAATTATCAATAACAATCGGCTTGACGGCGAGGAGAGCAAGGCCAAGAAGGTACCTCCGGAAGTTTTGGTTCACTGGAAGTACCTGCTCGACAAAGACCTTATTGTCACATGCGGTCTGCCTGACAATGGCGACGACACCGATGATACCGTGGTCCAGGATGGTTCTGCATTCGCTTGGGAGTTGGGACAATGGCTCTGCAGTTGCTCAAGTTGATGCCGGTGCGGGCGCCTCTTATTGGTAGGCAACTATTACTTCATGGTGGCCGGGAAAGGACAAAAAAAAGTTTGAAACTCCAACAAAAGACATGTATTTAGCATCTTAGGTCCCACATATCCAGGCCTATGTTCATTGAATATGTCGTACCTTCCTAGTAACTTACATTTTACTGCTCAAGTTTCGAGACTAGCCAGCGTATTTGACAAGAAATTCTGCAACATCATTGTGAAGGAAGGGGTCAAACAAGAAGATGACCAGCATCCACAAAGAAAGAGAGAAAAGTATCTCTAATAGTAGAACCTTTGCAAGAATTTGAAAGAAACCAATACGAGATGACCAAGTGAAGCTTTGCCAGGCGCTCTTGATACTCAAAGGTATATTTTCCTGTGCCTGAGAATTGTCTTGCGATGGGAGCGTCCGCGCAGCAACTCGGATAAAAATTGCATATGCAGGAACCACAATCCCAAAGTAAAGGATAGAAATTATCGCAAGTATAATAGCCAATCGTGTCTCCTGAGAAATTTTGGCATCTTGACCGACGGTCCAAGGTTCTAGTTGACGAAAAGCATAAACAGGGAGATAAAAGCATATGCTTGAGGCCATGCTATACAGCAATGAAGCTGGAAAAGTATTCACCCATATCGACCGACTGAAAATGCTTCGATAGAGTGGAATCCCCGGCGTTAATTCGAGGATAACATATATGTTAGCCACTTTAAGGGTTGAAAGTAGCAATTCAGTCGATATGTTCAAGAGAAAGCATTTTATGAGACTAAAGCTCCCTGTCGAGAGTCTGGAAAGAAGAAAGACCTTTACCAGCCGATGGGTGATATACATTGGAAGACCTCGAAGTTTCCGTCTTGAGATTTGTCGTCCGTCGGTATCTGGTCTTGAAGTCGCAGCGAGGGTGGCACGAACATTCCCATCCATATGAATCGTCTTCCAATAGTCAGCTTCGCGCTCCTTTCAAACATGATAATGACTTACGAGAATAAGACCGGCCAGCGTGGCAATCAGGGTCAGCACAGCGGGCACATTCGGATCATAAACATCCAACGACATATTTGCAGATTGAAATAAATGACTGGGCTAATGCATCTAGACCGATGCACAAGAGAGGAGAGAATTGTTGCCTGATTCTGTGAGATTTTAATTGCTGATTGTACACACACAACACAATATATACTGAGAAACAGAGTAGATTCTTTGAAGAGTACAGACAGGGGGAGGCTCGATACATGTAGATATACATGGGGTGCTGAGCCAGCTAAAGCTAGGATGCACGATGGGACTAATAGCTCGCCTACAACTGATAGATTCAGCAGAGGATTTCATAATACAGCTGAACTCTGAAAATTAATCAGGTCCAAAATCACCTAGTTTAGGGATCTGGTCAGTGGGGTTGTTTTCAACGATTAACCCGTTGGATCCCAGTCTAGAAGCGGCTTTTCTAGCCATTTCAAGCCATGGTCTGAAGCTTAGCAGAGCTTGTATGCAGATGTCATCTCCGTGCCGCGCGGCGCCGCGCGGCGCGGAAGCTCCTTGGACTGTAGCGTTTCTGTCGTAGTTAGGAGACATCAAGACATTCAGCCTCTTGTAGGTAGTACGCTGCAGGGAGTTCCTGTTCCTCCTCACCATCCAGGATCAAATCACCATTACAATGATCTTTTGAGTCGTCATCACTGTCTGGCTCGGATGCACTGTCTAAGGATGCATTGGTAGCATTATCTAAGAAGACATCCAGTATATCAGTGCTGGTGCCGCTGTCATCGTGAGACCCAATCAGTTGAATCCATCGTTATAAATGGCTTTTCAGGAGGAGACTGCCAATAGAACGAGATATTTCAAGCGCCTCCAATATGCTCCATGCAGTGCTCCCTAGAATATAGAAACTAAACAAGATGGGGTATCTCAACAATCGTGCCTCAGTAGGTGTCTTCATCTCCACCTCCGCCTCCGCCGTCTGCGAATCCGTCGTTTTCTCCGTATTCATCGTCGCCAGCATCAAAGTACTGTTCCGCATTGTAGTCCCCGCCCATCTCGTCATCATCATCCGAAAAGTCGTTGTCGATGATGTCCTCTTCCTGATCCTCATCCGGGTCCAAGACATCGCCGTCTTCCTCCCGTTCTGCTCGCTCAGCATCCTCATCTTCGTCGACGCCCTTCCTACGCTTGGTTTCCTCGACGTCCTCTTCTTCCTCCTCATCCTCAAACCCTCTCTTCACTCCGATGCGAGGTCCATGCGGCACGTATCCATCCATTGCAACCGAGGGGTTGTAGTTCGGCTGAATCGTCTTCCATAGGTGGCGGGGGAAGAATTTCATAACTGCAGCCGGTCCATTAGCCACCGCTCAGCGGGTTATCCCTCGCTGACACAACACTTACCATACGGACGTCCTTTCAACTCTGGCCTGTCCCGCTTCTGCTTCTGGTACTTGCCCGAATACGTAGGCATTCCGTGGAAAGGGTCAAAGTGCGCGCGAGCCGCCTCATCTTTCCTCGCTGTAACTGAGCTCGACTGGAGACCGGAGTAGTAGGGACCGTCGTGGAAGCGTTCTCGCAGAGCACGGTAGAGATCGACTTGTTTCTGTTCGCGAGGGTTCAAAGGTCTCGCGCGAGGGAGGTTGTATCTCTGCACGCGCGGTGAGTAAGTCTAGCCTTCTGCCAGAAAGTTATCGGGAGTCGCTTCACATACAGGAAAAAGAGGCGTAGGCGCTGTGTCTGCTTCCCCTACAGGATCGGCCCCGGCCTCCCAGGTGAATTCTGTGCCGGGGAGCTTCCGGCCTTTCTTTGCTCCAAATCGAGACATATTGGCAGGTCGAACGGCGGAACGAATGCAGGTCCAGAGCTTCTGGAGCAATCACCAATTACTCAGTCCGCCATTTACCAAAGAGCCCGTCCGAGTAAATAGATAGTGCCCCGCCGAAGACCTGATGTGGCTTCGACTTCGTGATGACAGCAAGGACGAAAAAAAGTCCCGGGCGGAGCTCCGCCTCACCGCCTTTGATCAACTTCTCTATTTGGAAACCAGGGCATCGGAAATGAACCCTACAGATCCTGACGGACAATGTGAAGTTCTTTAGCTACGTTTGCCTGAAAACGATGTAGAAATCATCATTAATTCGTATCTATCTCACATTTTGAGCTCGGTACCAGCATAGAGTTGCGGTGCTTCCAAGCAGATCTCACAACCCTACAGTCTCAACGCGAGCGGTATTTTGCGCGACAGGTCCCCATGGACCTTCGCTGACTCGTTGTCTTAACGTACGAACAATATCCTCGAAACCTGTTACTTGGCCGCCCGCCTCCTTCAGATTGTTATACAAGACAACAAGGACCTCGTATTTGGCGGTGGCAACTTTCCACACAATGTTCTGAGTGTCTCCTGCTCCGCCTCCAACAAACTCCGCATAGGAGCGCGGCGGCTTGAACAGATAAGGCAGTAGTATAGTCAAGGCTGGCGGTGTGAGGATGGCCCAGACGCCAGAGGAAGGAAGCAATCCTTGTGCAGCTGGAGATAAGGTGCCTAGTGCCTCTTCCGAAGGGAGCTGATACCGGGAAGTATCAGGGACGGGTGATATGACTTCTCCCGACAGCACTTGCCAGTTAGCTGTGATCACAGCCTTCATGAAAGATACAGCTGCTAAAGAAACATCCTTCATCGCCAAGATGTCAGCTGCAGCTACGATGTCCGTCCAGAAGTTCGGGTGGTCATTCAGATACATAAAGTAGAGGACACGAGCCGCTGCGGCTTCTTTATGCCAGTCGGTAGGTGTCTGTCCAGAAGTATTCAGCTCCATTGATTCGCTCATGTTGAGTTTCTCTGGCCCATGGAGTATTTTGGCCAGAGCGTCCAATGCCTCTCTGCAGGGGGGGCTTGTTGGAACAGCGAAAAGAGGATTTGCGCCGTGCTTAGCGGCCTCGACAAGTAACACACGGGGTAAGGAGGAAAGGATAACAAGTTGACCAGCGGGCACAGGCCCATGCGCCCATTGAGAGGACGAGATAGCGAGCGACCCGGAGACCCGTGAGATGATCTTGTCCAGCAGGCTACGTGGATTTTGCAGCAAGTGATTTGGATATAGCTCCGCATACTGGGCGATGTAAGCCATGATCGGGCCACGAATATATTGCAAATCCACAGGATCCAATTTGGTCTCATCCAAGTATAACTCCAGTACGCTGCCATGCAGATCATGGGAGATCAGGAAATCAAGGGCCGGTGAGGAGAAAGTCGACGCAGACTGCACATAGACCCTAGCCCTCAAACCAGGAGCTTCAATGTCAAGTAGGTCTCGGAAGAAGTTCAGTAAAGTCATGTGCATCAAGAAATCGCTCTTATCGACCATCCGACAAGCTGCGAAATGCAGAATGCTATAGCTATCGTACTCAGCTTCAATCTCCGAGATCTGAGAAGTTGAGATTAAGTCCCATCGTAGATGGCCTGCCATGACGATGAAACCCATGAGCCTTCCCTGGCTGACAGTCCTCTCCCGTAGCGGGCGGGCGCCTGGCTCATTGTTGGCGAGACTGCACAGGGAGAAGAGGCGCCCATAGACATTCTTGTCAGTGAAGACTCTCCTCCAGAAGAGGCCTTGACCTCCCGTGCTGTCTTCAGCCTCATGTGTATGTGTTTCGTTTTCCAGCGGACTGGCTAAATCGACCTCCAGTAGAGCCCAGAGAGCGTCAAAAGCAGCCTGAGCGACGGCGGTCGAAGTAGTTGTAAGCCAGAGTTCGACCAGCGAGGCAACCAATTCAGGATCACCAGCGACTATCGCAGCATCACTGGGAATTCCTCCTGCCTTTCTCAGGAGAGTTAGAGCCAACAGGTTGACAGGTGGCGACGGTGCTTTGAAGCCCGCGATAAAGTCAATAGGAGGCTCAACGGAGCGGATATCCGTGAAGGAGAAGTAGGTAGTAGCCTTGATGCCCAGAGTGGTGATCGGTGTGGGATCTTCCTGGAGGACCGGAAGAAGCTGTGAGATTAGTGTCAGAAGGGTGCCAGGGACCCTGCGATCTGTAGTCTCGGTAAGCTCCAGCTTTAGCTTGTCGATGAGTGAAATGTCCAAAGGAGTCGAAGGATCATTCAGGACATGCTGCAGGTGAGCTTTGACTTCATCGTACGATTTCGGAACATCCATTTTGCCCGAAACAATAGAGAATCGTAACCGGTTGTCAAGCTGCTGGAAAAGTGTACTTTGTAGGATGGTCCGGACTCCGGACAACAGCGGGGAAGCTCAACGGGTTTGCAAACAGCGCAAACACCAACAGTACCTCCTCTCCATCAGCTCGGGCAGTTGGCAGTCAATCATGATATCAAAAGTGTCTTTCTAATTGTCCTGCTAATATTCTGCTTGACGCAGCTTCAGAGACATGGCCGAATCTACTGGCTCTCTAGTCTCCCAGAAATCGTCCGATTCAGGTCTTCATATCCAACTACACCCGCTGGTTCTCCTCACCATCTCAGATCACATCACCCGTCATGCCGCGCGATCACAACGAGGACCGATTATTGGAGCTCTTTTGGGACAGCAGAACGGACGTGTGATTACATTAGAGCACGCGTTTGAATGTGTCGTGACTGAAGGAGCCAACGGCGAACTGCAGCTTCTCCACGACTGGTTCGTCGAACGAGTCAAGCAATGTAAGAGCGGAGCTTATACTCGATTTCCATCAGTTCTAGCTGACTAGGCTTTCTACAACAGTCAAGGATGTACACAAGTCCCCCGCCCTCGACTTTGTAGGTTGGTGGTCAACAGCCTCTCCTTCTGGCCCGGACGCATCCCACTTGCCGATCCATCGCCAGATCCTCCAGAGCTACAACGAGTCTGCTGTGTTCCTCGCATTCCACCCATCGCAGGTGCAAGCTGCATCAAGGAATGGTGCCAAGCTTCCCCTGACCATCTACGAAAGCGTATATGAAGGTGAAAATGCGGCAGAGAACAGCAAGGCGATGCAGGTAGACGGCGAGGAGCAGTTGCTCTCCATTCGATTCCGCGAACTGCCGTTCTCCGTCGAAACGGGGGAAGCTGAGATGATCGGCATAGACACGGTTGCGAGAAGCGCAAGGACAGCAGCAGCTCTTCAATCGGCTGGTCCGAGCTTGGGTGCTCCCGTGCAACAGGACGCGCAGACTAGCCAGAAGACCGAGGCTGGCCAGGCCGAGCCGTCGCCCGACACTGTCGTACTCTCTCACGAAGAGGAAGAACGTAAGCTCATCATGCTCTCATTAATCATAAGCTTATCAGCTAATTCGGCTCCCGCAGTAATGGCCAGTCTCAACACACGCCTCAACGCCATCCGAACGCTAGAGTCTCGAATTTCCTTGATCAAATCCTACCTCGCCAGTGTGTCCCACTCTTCCGAAGACCAAGCCGTCGAAACCACAAAACCTCCCCTCTCGCACCCGATTCTCCGGAATATCAACGCCCTCTTATCACATCTATCTCTCCTCACGCCGGAACCGGGAAGCGCCTTTGCGGCGGAGAGCCTCGCGCAGAGAAATGACGTCCTCCTGGTCTCCTTGCTGGGACAGCTGGGTAATAGCATCAAGGGCATGCGCGAACTCGGCCGCAAGACCGCTATCATGAACAACATCAGACAGAGCAATGCGTCGCGGAAGACTCAGCTGGCTATGCAGAGTCGGCTCGAAGATGAGTTTCTCTCGCGAGACGGGTTGTCTCTTAAATAGTGTGCTCTGCACGTGACGACCTGCGCGTTCTTAATGACTGCTCGATCTTACGGTTCCATAGTGGCGTTTGGCGTTTCGCTCGTAGAAGCAAGCATTTTATAGCGAGGATGAGATAGCAATCAAAACATGAGCCAACGGAGCTCGACTAGGTACCACTCTCATTGCGAAGAAAATGATTTCTATAGTAATTGCATACGCACCGGCAAGCGTATTGATAGACCAACTGCTATTATACAAAGAAATTCATCCAATCAAAGCCCGCGTCTCATAAACAGTGAATCATAAGGTAACAATGGCGGCGAGACTTGCTGGCCCCAAGCTTCCCCACGCCATGCATTAAGCAAGAAGCGGAAAATAAAAACCAGAATAGAAGAAAACTGCCACAAACCGAATACGACAGGAGGGTATATCAACAAAGACAAGAAGGTGCCCAAGAACAAGCCAGCTAGTTCGCAGCATGGATGAAGAGAAACAAAGGGCGAAACATCATCATTCCCGGGGTCGAGCAGGGTGAACTACGACTCAGGGTCATTACTGTCGACTCGACGATCGTCTATCGCCGGCTGTGCTCATTGTCAAAGTGGGCAGGCGGAGGCTGGTACGGATCAGGCATTGGTATGGGTGGTTGCTCTTGCAGGTAATCCTGATCGTAAGGATGATGACCGATAGATACCGGCTGGGATTGGGGAAGATTGTTGCCTGGATGTAGAGGGAGTTCCTCCTCCCTGTCTGGTACCTCGTAAGGGTTGGTGTGGTGTTGCTCGTAAGGAGAATATGGTTGCGGAGAATGAGATGGGGTAGGTTGTAGCAAGGACACGCTACTCAGCCGATCATGCTCATACTCATATGGTGGGGGAGCCAACGCCAGGTCGCCAGTCGACTGCAATGTCGGATTTGGCTGCGCGTGTGCGAGAAGAACCTGGCCTTCATCATCGGGGGCTGTCCCATAGGGCGCGGGTCTGCTGCCAGCCATCGTAGCGCCAGCGCCTTGGTAGGCTGTGACATTGCTGGTTGTAGCAAGACCGATGACTTCCCTCTGGTAGCTGGGATCCAGCGTTCGCTTCTTACGGCCCACGAAGAGCCAGCGTATGCTGCGGCCCACTGCCTTGGCTAAATCGAGCGGATTGAGCGCGTCAAGCAGAGCTTTCATGCCCCAGCGACCACCCTGATAAGTCGCTTTGCCGTTGCCGTAGAAGTCAGTCACCTCGTCGGCGTGTGCGTTTGCGAGAGAGTACGGCCTCCAAGGGAATGCCCACAGATGCAGGATGGAAAAGATCGCCATCTCGACGCAGATGAGTAGGCTGGGGAGTCCAACTTTGAGATCCTGTTGCACTATTTTACCACTCGGCTTGATAGCTCCGGAGGAGGAGAGAAAGCTGATCAAGGTCTGAGCCGAGCCACCGAGTCAGCATAGTTCACGAGTGGGAAAGAAACGGCTCAACTCACAGACTGCCAGAATGAAAGGAAAATCACCAGCTTGATAGAGATAATCTTGAGGAGTGGAGAAAACTGGCTGATATCATCCTTAATCTGGTAATAGAACTGAATCAGGCAGTACATTGCGATGCAAACAGCAACACACTCCACTGCCATACACTGCTGATCGTCAGTACACGCCTTGAGCTAGTTGCGTAATTCAGACATACCCATATATGCGAAAACGCTGGATTCAAACTCTCCTCGCAATACAGATCAAAATGCTGGGTGATAACCGCGACGATGGTCATCAACACACGCAAAAGACAGTATTGGAAGACGCCTACCCAGATAACCTATGCAGCATAGCGATCTTAGCGTCGTCTTTCATCGCAGCATGAATAGTGCCTGCGAAATCAGCTTACATTGAACCATGTCAGCCCGCTCCGGGGTACCCTCCACACCCCTTTCTCCCCGCCGCAGCATTTCTGAAGCCAGGGAATGGGCCAGATCCATTGCTTCGGAGCGATTCCGCGAAAATATTCCTTCTGACTGTGGAGGTCCGGCGCAATGTAATGGCAGAGTAAGGCGAAGAAGGCGGCAATCGTGAACGCTTCGTAGCAGTTGCCGATCAGCTCGTAGTAGACCGCAGATTTGTAGAAGTAGGTACTCAGCCAAGCGACGAGAGAGTAAATGGGGATCATCCATAGGATTCGAAGAATACTGGACAAGAAAGCGCCAGACGTTAGTTCCAAGCGCATGTAGAGAGGTAAGCAGGGGCGGGGGCGTTAAATCATACTGTCGCTGCTCTATCGGCTTGCTATAGTGAGTCGCATGGCACATAATCAAAAAGAAGGAGACCGCGAAAGAGAAGACAGCGAGAGCACCCCCCACAACGAGGCATAGCTCATGAAAAGTGAGACCGCCATCCCATAACTTGTCTTCGGTGACTGTCAATAATCATTCCCCGATTAGCCTGCATTCGTATTATAACAAGACGCGAGGGGCATACTCGTTTGATCCTCCAACGTCGTATTACAAACAGGCCACCCCATGCTCGCGTCGGTCAGAACAAAGAGTTATTGGAGAGCGTGCTTCAAGGGTGAAAAAAGTGATGAAGAGAAGAAAGAGATCAAATCTCTGATCCGAGAGCCGAAAAGTTGTTGATTGTACAGCGTATGGATCTCTATCTTATCCGCCAAGTCGGCCTACCTTAGTCCCGGCGCGGCAGATCAACAACCCCTGGAACCAGTAGATAGACGAGGGAGAATATTTCTCGGCGAAGGCCACAGGCGACGACGACGATACTTGGCGATGCGGTTGGATTCAGGGGTGAGCTCGACAAGAGTTATGAGCTCTTGGTATATTCATGTGAAAGAAATCAGAAATAGAAGGAAAACTCAAAGCTTTGCGTATGATTTGTTGGCTATTATTATTGATTTATGGAAACAGCGAGGATCTCATACACGGTACAGCCACGAAGATCCGCTAATAATAACTGTGGAATGGAGACTGCGCCTCAGGCACCAGCATATTATTGAAACACGGTATGAGAGTACGTAAGGTAGTAGTCTAACCGTTAATAGCCAAGCTTTGGTCAAGCCTTACCAAGCATAAGATTGCTGACTAATCACCAGGAGCATTCACTTAGTAGCAGCATAAAACCGTTACAGTGCCAGCTCATGGCAAGATTCAAGGGGATCTTCTCATTATCAAAACAGGCTCTGCTAAGTCCTGAGAGCTTGGTTTGCATTGTGATAGATGTTCATTCCTAATATACACCTCTGTGATCGTCCGTCTCGTCGAGAAGGAAACAAATCAGAGAAATCAAGGCTGCGTCCCGAGCCCCGCGAAGTGGCACTTTTGATGCGATGTGTAATACAGTATTTGTCTTTCAGCCTTACAGCCGTCAGCATTAGTCACGGCCTCGTCTGTCATCTCTCCATGAGTCCCCCATGCCGCCTCCACGACCCCGGCCACGGCGCCGTCCGTTGCCACGGCTACCATACTCCGGTCCATTGTCAACGAAGTGGTCGCCGTCTTCAAAAGTGATTCGCCTATTCTCATCGCCGCCACGCCGTGGAAACGATCCTTTCCGCAGCAGGTCATCGAACCGATCCAGACGTCGGTCGGCCACTTCGCGAGGGACACGGAGGTAGTAGAGCTTTGGCTTAGTTGTAGTCGATTCAAAGAGATCATCTAACGGCTTGAACCCTTGCCCAGGTCTGGGACGAGGTTCTGGGGGTGGAGGGCCGCTAAAACGCCTGTCCTTATTACCAATGCTTGCTCTGGAGCCCAAGGGAGGGGGGCGAGAAAAGTCAGTCGAGGCTCGACCGGGCGCCTGACGCGAAGCGGCGTCCTTGGGATCCACCTCCTGCAGAACAGCCTCGACACCATCGTCGGTGCGATCATACCGGACTTCCCAACGAGGTGGGGGACCACGGCGTCCGCGCGATTCTTCTTCCTCTGCGACCCATTGCTGCAGCTTTTGCTCTGGAATGAAATCGACAAACAAAGTCTTTCTGTTACTTTCGTTGGGCCAGACAACACCGTGCAAGGCTGTTCGTGCTCTCGAGGCAGCCGATACATTTGCGAACTTTACAAAACAGTGCGTTTTGATAGGATCCAAGTAAAAGTCAACGATCACGTCAGGGTCGGGTGATGAGCCAGGGGCCGTTGCGATGCTGACAAGATGGTTTCTAAGTGCAGTAGGTTGAAGAGGGCGCATCAGTCCATCGATGTACAAGGCTTCGGTCGCGACATGTAGCGCGGGTTCTACCTCAGCATCTTCCATTGCTGTATCTGCCGAAGGTGATGGGGGCCGAATCTGCTCTCTGTCTGGTGGTGTAAAAAGGTCCTTGAAACGAGCATCTTGCTTGATAGGCGCAGTTCCCTTTGTCCGCACATCATCACTTATTGATACACGGCGTGTCGTATCAGTATTCGGAGCATTTCGTTGAGCTCCATTTTGGCCATCGGCCTGCTCGTTTTCTTCAGGAACGGCGGCGGCCGCCTCCTTCTTCCCTGGACTCTCTTCCACATCCATGACATCACGGTCTTCGGGCAGTAGAACTCGGGGCGACCCCTCCTGCGCCTTGGCCCTTTTGCTTGCAACCGCCTCCGGTGTCGGGATGGGAGTTTGACTGCGGCGCTTCCGCTTTCGAGTGTCTTCGATCATCTCCTCCACGGGGAGGGGCGTTGACAGCCCGGTAGTCGCTGCAGATGGTTGAGTCGCAGTCTTCTCAGCCGTATCCCGAAGTTCTTCAGAGTCCAGTCCTGCAGGTGTAGGCTGTACCGTTTCTGCGCTTCCGGGAGCCTGCTCGACCGGTTTGACAGGGTGCTCACCTTCAGGCTGTGGTGGCGCACTGCTTCCACCGCCAATTCCGGCATCTGCAGTCTGATCGTCTTCAGATTTCTTGCTAGAAATTTCAGGCTGTGTCTGCTGTAATGACTCCTCCGCTTGGTCCTCCGCTTTTGTATCAGCCGTAGATCCTTCCGCTGTGGGCTCGGGCTTAGGTTGCTCGGTTTGTACATCCGATTTCTGCACTTCCTGTTGCTCTTCAGGCGATCGCTTCACTTCCCCGTCCTCTTTGGGCTCTTCAGACTCGGGCGCTGTCACCTGCGGCTTGGGCTCTTCCGGCTGAGAAACGACGGCGTCGGGTTCTTGCGCACTCTGTTCAGACGTTATCTGCTCGGTATTTTCAGGCGCATCTTGAGAATTGGTCAATTCGCCATTCGCGCCTTCACCCTCTTGCTTGCCATCTGCTTCCAGAAGCCTGTCGATGAAATTTTGTTTGACTCTCAGACCAGTCTGCGGAATACCGCGCCGCTTCAGCTCCGCTTTCAGATCGACTACTTTCCAAGTGGAATAATCAGTCATTGTGACAGAGTAGCGCGCGTTCGCACGATGAGAGCATGTGTAATTTGTTCGAATTTTCTGGGAGATTGAGTCAGGTAGTGGTTGTCATGACTGAGTGTTGCTTGACAAGATGCGATTCCTTGCAGCATAGCTCCAAGTGTTGGTCGTTGGAAGCTGTAGGTGGAATGATGTAGGGGCTAGGCTGTTTATGTACTAGTGCTCGCACCAGGTTTACCCAGTATGGATAGTGGACTCGAGAGTGAATTGCCAGAATAGGTTAGTCAAATCCCTGAACAATAAAAAGTCACGACGAGGGCATATTATTGAGAGCAGCTTGAGAAACGTTGACTACCATTGTTGACAATAATAGACAATAATATGGTATGGTTTCACTATGCAACAATACATGTTCTCGAAAACGCTTGAGGTCAATATTATTCACTGGGATATATATCCTTGAAGTAGCTCTCTCTACCCACAATAACCCAATACCGCATCAGCTTTTTCTTTAAATGCTTTCATTGCAGCACGATACAACTCAGGTCCAAGACTGATCCGGGCAACCCCTATCTCTTTGAGCTCTGGTACCGTCAGGTATCCCTCCTGTAAGGTCATCTTGACGTTCAGTCTTCCATCAAAAGCTTCAACCAGCCTTTGAATCTCTTCCTTGGATACTCCTCCCCTCGCAGATCCACCCCAGACGAACACTGTACAGGCCCCAGCCTCCAGGTATGCTCTTCCCCTTTCGACTGCATCCTCGATTGATCCTCCATTCTCCCCATCATGCTTGAGAAGGACATCTGTCCGCGCATTGATCACGAAATCAGGCACCCCTGCTTCTCTCGCAGCCTGCATAGCAAGCTGAATCCGCTCCACAGCCTGTGGCATCGGCCGCAGTCGATTGTTGGCATTATCAAAGTCTTCGAGGTTGCAGCCGACGGCTCCCAGAGCGATGATTTCTCTGATCGTAGCGGCAACATCATCATAGCCGTCCTGGATATCCACTGTCAACGGGATGCGTGGGAGGCCGCCGCCATGTGTCTTCAGAACAGCGACAATCGAGCGCACGGCTGCTAGGTTCTGGGACAGAGTCAACTTCTCGTCTGCGATGCCTTGAGCGGCGGCAATTGCGTAGCTGGCGGTAGCGATGGCCTTCGTCGATGGATGCTCGGCAATAATTGAGGCTGTTGCGGCATCGTAGACGTTCGTAAGCACCAAGGGCTCGCCGGGAATATGTAGCTTGCGAAACTTGACTGCAAGGTCATTCTGCATGCTCTTGGTTGTCATGTTGGGATGATAGTGGTGAGCTTCTGGTTTCTGTTGTCTAGTGCACCTTTGAAATTGCGAACAACAGATATGATATAAAGCAAAATATACAAGCGACTGCTTCTGTTAGAGAAGAGGGATCTATATTTTTATATATGAGGGGCCGATAACTCTTGATCAATGCGGGGATCCTCGTATTCGAAAGATGGGGCTTACTATTGCTGTCAAACTGGCGAGTCAGAGGAACAGCGTGCTGTCCCTGATCTATCCGCCCTCGGTACTTACTACGACGACAGATTCATCAAGCGATAATAATAGAAGGCCATCCGTCCTGCAATCGGTGGGAATGATGTCCACGGAAGCATAGACAACTTTGAATTACTTCTAATTCGGTAAAGGAATTCATTTTTCGAGATCCTGGATAGGACCTCCTTATGGCTACCCAACCTTGAGTGTTACAGAATGAAATAGGGACAACCTGATATCACAGGGTCCTTGCGAAGGCTGATGCAACTATGCGAAGGCTGATGCAACTATCGTCAACTGGTTAAGAATCATGAGTCATCAAAAGGCGGTAGCATAATAGGGGCAGAAAGTTCTCACCGCCTTCATGAGAACACAGACATTCTGATTGGCTCAATATGACGAGATTCTCCCCCGCGGAGTCATAGTGGATCCCGGTTTCGGAGTAAAGGTAAGTATCCAGGGTACCTTACCTCTCTACTTTTCGAACATCTTTTCTCGACGTCTCCTTCTCTTGCAGCTCCATCAATTGTGTGGATAATTTCCTGTACTTCCAGTCACCCTTGCTTTTCCGTTTCATCGTTCGGTTCTCCCTCGTCAACAGGCCCATAATGGCGCCTGAAACCAACGGCGCTCCTGGAAAATTCCGTCAGTATCCCCCCCTTTCACATCTTTCGCCCTTTTCTGGTTGCCCCTCATCTTCATGATTACCTGGTGAACAGCTACTAAATCCCGTAGAGAGAGTCGCCTCCTTACCTGAGAATCCATATGCGAAACTCATCACGGATCAGTCTATCGCTATTATCCCGTCATTTACCCTGGAATCGGGCGTGACCCTCTACAATGTTCCCGTCGCCTACACAACGCGGGGTGAATTGTCCCCCAACCGTGACAACGTGCTGGTGATCTGCCATGCTCTGAGCGGAAGTGCCGATGTGGCCGACTGGTGGGGACCTCTGCTCGGAGGACCCGGCCAGGCCTTTGATACATCGCGGTTTTTCGTCATCTGTCTCAACAGTCTGGGTAGTCCTTACGGAAGTGCGAGTGCGGTGACCTACAAGGATGGCAATCCCGAAAAAGGATTGTATGGACCTGAGTTTCCGCTTACGACTGTTCGCGATGACGTGAGGTTAGTGGGCTCAGACATCAAGCTTGAGTCGTGAGGTTGCTGACCAAAGTAGAATCCATAAGATGGTCCTGGACGATCTGGGCGTCCGACAGATTGCAGCCGTCGTCGGCGGTTCTATGGGCGGCATGCTGACCCTTGAGTACGCCTACTTTGGCAAAGACTACGTCCGGGCGATTGTTCCAATTGCCACGTCTGCCCGCCACTCGGCATGGTGTATCAGCTGGGGTGAAGCTCAGAGGCAAAGCATCTACAGTGATCCCAAATATGAAGACGGTTATTATTCATTCGATGACCCTCCGGCCACCGGTTTGGGAGCGGCACGTATGTCCGCTCTTCTGACCTACCGAAGCCGCAATTCATTCGAGTCTCGCTTTGGCAGAAACGTTCCCGACCCGTCGAAGAGGCAGAATATCAATGGCACCGAGCGTTTGCCAACTCCGCCGAATGAACACTGGGCCATTCATAATGATGGTCATAAGGCCGGCATGTCTTCTCGGGCCCCCAGCGAGCGCAACTCGCCTGGGCCGCAGCAGCCGTCTGAAGTCCAGTATATGGATCCTCAGTTCTCCGGCACGAAGACCTTTAGCACGCCCGTCAGTAACAGTGACAGAAAGCGGCCTCCCACCTACTTTTCAGCACAATCCTATCTTCGATACCAGGGAGAGAAGTTCGTGAAACGATTCGACGCCAATTGCTACATTGCTATCACACGCAAGCTCGACACTCACGATGTATCACGATACCGCGCCAGTCCGGGATCGGAGGATCCCGTCAAGGAGGCACTGTCGCAGATCGAGCAGCCAGCGCTGGTTCTTGGAATCGAGACCGATGGACTCTTCACCTTCGAAGAGCAGAAGGAAATTGCGGCTGGCATCCCCAACTCGAGGCTCAGGCGAATTGAGAGCCCGGAAGGGCACGATGCCTTCCTGTTGCAATTTGAGCAGGTCAACCGTTACATCCTGGAGTTCTTCCGGGAAGTCCTGCCGGACATCATGGCGAAGCCACCTGCCGATGGGGCAGTAGCCGTCGACGGCGTTAACAAACTAACCAAGAGCAGCACTTTCGGAGAGGCGGAGGTCGAGGATATCACTGCGTGGTAAGCGGAGACGCATATCGACCGAATCGACACTGGCGCATTTATTGCAGCCTCTTATTACCCGCCATGACGCTCTTTTGGGGAGCAAGTGTCCCGGATCTTCTCTCGGTGAAGAGAAGACGCTCCGAGGAAATTCGAGAGCTTGCTTCCGAGCAGACGGCGGCTTGGGGGAGTAGCGGTGCAACTTTGATGATTTCAGTTCTTAAGCCATCAAGAGGGATGAGCATCCAACTGCCTCCTTCCTAACCTATCAACAGGTAAGGCTGTAAAGAAGCATCCAACTGCTCTCCATCATACAAGCCCTGACAGACCCGGTATCTGCCCTGCAGAGATCCAACTGAGGGTGGTGGGCAACCTTTCAGTACGCAGTATCATTTCAACATAGGCATAGACGTGCATAATATGATCTACAGTATACAGCGATTGCAAATGTAAACAACAATATGTCAGACACGTTAAGACCTCGTAGATCCCATAGACCTCAAACTGTAGGAAAAAGGCGATGCATGATGTCAACCAGAGTAGTTCTCTACTGTACTGTACTTGTCCTTGGGCAATCCCTTCGATCGGACAATGCTCAGCTGTGCATCTGATAGATCACAGACCCATCCTGCTCCCCAGAGAAATATGGTTTTGGCAACCAGTAACCCTAATTTTAAGGTAATGCGATACAAGTACATATAGCATCACTCCCTTCAAGGGTAGAGACTGGAGCCATATTGATATCCGCAATAGCTTGGTACCATTCTAGCAGATTGCCGTTGACAACGGATGTCGTTGTCAGGGTAGATTGCCCATAACCCCCTTGATTCACCCCTTTCATCGCTCCGCTGTCGATCCCTTGCACAACTCCAACAACTTCAGAGATGAGCAGTAATTCCTTTTTTATGCATTGAGAGTGCAGAAGTACGTTGTGGAGAGTGAGAGGTGGAGTAAAATGATCGCTATGTCTGGAGGAAGCTGATGCAAGTAAACAGACGTCTACAATTTGAAGATATAGTCGTTGATCCCGTCTCAAAGCTCAAAACATCGTCTTAAACCCGGCAAATCAGTTGACAGTGCTTCCTTCCCTCCCTGCTGTTTGATGTGCTGGGGACAGAACGAGTTACACAGCTTGTCCAGTGTGACCTTGACGCTTTGAGGCCATCTCTCCTCATTGTGTTTTTCTGCTCACTTCCTTTCCCACAGATTAGACTATGTGCTGTTATTCATCTGTCTCTATCTCTCTTTCTGCCTGCTTTGGCCTGGTTGCCTGAACCTTGCCTTGACGCCATTTGCCGTCATTCGTTGTCCTGCTTCTTGCTCCTTCTGTCCCTCATCTGCATCTCTGACGATCGTTTCATCACACGACTTGACCTTAGCACACCTGATAATATTCAGCTGGCTGCCTTTCACTAAACTGCTATCCAGCCTCGACGCAAGCTGCTAAGCTCCACGTTCTTTCGTTCACTCCAATATTAGAGAGACATCGACCAAGCAACCCCGCATACCAGTCCATCCATCGCTGCATAACAACCCCATCGTGGCAACATTCGTTAGTCTTCATTCGACAATAAACGCCACTGCTTATACCGGAAGATCTGGCCATCTGCATAGTTCATAGGGCAGGCCGCGTGATTCGTTCTTCTCTCATTCCCACCACTGGGGCCGTCGTTATCCACAGACTACAATACAAGCATACTTAACGTTGGCCCGTGAATCATTAGAGCTGGTCTCCTAGTGATTCATCGGGTTTCTTAATTTCTTCTCCTTTCTTTTCGACGGCTGCCCACAATCTGTCATCTCAGACTGGTTCGACTGGACAGTCAACAACATGGAGCCTGCTCTTTCGAGAAGAAAGAGCATCAGGACGAAACCGGCTCTCTCATTTCTATTTGGTCCACAGGTAAGTACAGTCACACCAAAACGAAGTCTTGCAATGGAAGTTGACCCGAAGCCAGCAACGAGACGAATGCTCGCGATATTACGACTTGAAACATACACCCATTATCTTCAGGCGCCGATCTGTGCTGATTGAGCGCCGCAAGATCTCTCCCCGGTTGGTGCGAGAGATCCGCTGGTCTTGTGTCTTGCTTGCGAAGAGCATTGAGGAAGCAGAATTTGAAAATGATGTCAAACCAGCGCAGACCTGCCATGATGCCCCTCCGCCAGAGAAAGTTGACATCCCCACAGCGATTCCAGCTCCAGGACAGCAGAGCACATCAGACGACGACATGAGGAAGTGGGATTCTGCTATTGAGCTAGATGCTCAGCAGGTCTCCAGCCTGACAAATGAACCTGCTTCGACTTCTCCATTCCACGACCTACACGAATTTAACTCTCGTTCCAATCACGATTCATCGACGAATGCTAGCTCACCTGCCACAACCTGCAGCGACATGACTTTCGGCACCGGGCTTTCCAGTATTGAGCCTTCTCTCAAGGATCTTGCTCCAAATGTGCAAGATCAACTCTCTACTCCAGAAGAAATTTCCGTGGAATGCACACCAACACAGTCCGAAGAGGCCTTCCTGGCGGGCAAGCCCAGCCCTAATCTCTCCACCGACGAAGAGACCATCTCAGACGACATCGAAGTATTCCTCAACCCAGATAAGACTACACTCAACCTCGGGGGAACACCAAGCCTCTCCCGATCGTGCACCAACGCCTGCCAGCTCACCCGCAAACCACGCTTCGAGGACTTCCAAGCTGTCCCACAGAGCAGTACCACTCAAGCACACGAGACCAGTGACAGAGACCTACCACCCGAACCCGTCGAATTCGGCGCCACCTGCATTCGCAAGCGTAGCGTCCAGCCCGCCGAGATCGTCGACAGCAGCGGCGTCGTTCACATCATGACAGACGCGGAAGAAGCACAGCGCAACAGCGACCTCCAGCTCGCCGTCATGGAGAAGATGAAAACCGGCACTATCGGATGCAACCTCACATCACCTGCAAAACAAGATGCCACTGCTTCTCCGTCTAAGTCCGACAAGTCTCCCCTTTCAGCCTCCGCAAAACCGAAAAAGGCCTCCTTCTGGTCTCTAAGATCGCTCATTTCGAAAGAGAGCTTGGCGAGTCTGAGACGCCATACCAAAGAGCACCAAACCCATTCAGACTCCCACTCTCGGTCTCAGTCGGAGGGTCAGCTTCCCTGCAAGAGCAATTCTCTGCTGAGGAAGATGTCCGTGTTGGACATGGGGAGGCACAGGCCCGGCAGTGCCTCTCGCAGCAAGGACATGGCGGGATTCAGTCGGATTGTCGAAGCCAAATAACTTAGTTATAGTGTTGTACTCTGCCCTACATTTGCTGTTGCTTTACCTTCATTTCGCTTGACAGCGTGCTCATTGTGCTGGGTGATTTGTGGCTTTTATTCCGATACTATACAGTATTTTTCCCCGAGGCAACTTGCCTGTGACTTGTTATTTGCGATCTGGTTCAGATATCTTGTCTGCTAGACTCGACTACGGCTGTTTATGAAGTCTGCATTTGCATCCTGTATGGTTACTACGAATTAGAAAGCAAAAGGAAAACCGAATGAACTGTACGATATCTATTGGTATCAAATATCCTCAACTGTCTCGTCTCATCCAAGGGACATGGCCTCGCGTCATTGAATCGAGTAAACATAATAACGTAAAAGTAAAAAGAAAGAACAACGACCAGTCATCATCCATCATTGTAACCAAAGGATCGAACTGTCTACAATCCCAGCCAGTACCGCGTCTTCCCGACCTCAAACGAAGACTTGAGCACCTCGTCGCCCGTCCCCGTCACCAGCACCTCGTACGTCCCCTTCTCCGAAGCCCACTTCTCACGCTGCTCGTCCCACCAGCTCGTCGCCAGCTTCTTCTCCACCACGATCTCAACCTTCTTCGTCTCACCGGGTTCCAGGAACACCTTGGCGAAGCCCTTGAGTTCGCGCACGGGGCGGTTCACCCCCGTCGGCGGCGGGGCGACCCACAGCTGAACGATCTCGGCGCCGGCCACGCTGCCTGTATTCGTAACGGAGACAGTAGCAGTGATGGGCTCGCCGTCTTCCAACTGGGGGTTCTCGGGACTGGTGGCGAGGGACAGGTCTGAGCGGGAGAAGGTCGTGTAGGAGAGACCATGGCCGAAGGGGAAGAGAGGGGGCAGGTCGACCTTCTCGTAGTAGCGGTATCCGACGTAGACGTCCTCGCCGTAGAGGACGCGGCCGCGCTCGGAGCGGAAGTTCAGGTAGGACGGGTTATCCTGGAGGCGGACGGGGAAGGACAGCGGGAGCTTGGCGGAGGGGTTGACGTTGCCGTAGAGCACGTCTGCGATGCCGTTGCCGCATTCGTTGCCGCCGAACCAGGCCTGGAGCAGGGCCTTGGCCTTGTGGGCCCAGGGCATGGTCACCGGGGTGCCGCTCTGGATGACCACCACTGCGTTCGGATTCGCGTCCAGCACGCGGCTGATCATCTCGTCGCTGCCGGGTGGGAGGTCCATGTGATCGCGGTCGTAGCCCTCCGTCTCCCATTCGCTGGTGAGACCGGCGAAGATGACGACTTGCTCGACCTGCGAGGCTAGCTCCGCGGCCTTGGAGATGAGTTCCTCCTGGGCGACGCGGCGGGCGGCACCGAAGCGGAAGCCACCGGGGCCGAAGACGACGACGCCGCGCATGTCGAGGTCGGACGTTGGGGCGCTGCCGAATTGCAGGACAACCTTGTAGGTCTGGCCGGCCTTGAGTTCCTTGGACCCTTGCTCTTCCACGGTGGCGTTGCCGAAGAAGGCGGTGCCCTGCCGCTGGTTCTTCGAGTTGTCGACGACGAGCTGGTCGTCGATGAACAGTTTGCCGGTGCCCACGACTGTCACGCCAAAGTCGTAGATGCCGTCTTCTTCCGGTGTAAAGTAGCCCTCCATGTCGACGTAGAAGGTGAAAGACTTGATCTTGGGGTGCTTGTAGTCCATCAGGAAGCCGATGGACGATACAAGGTGCATTTCATCGATGAGCTGGCGGTTGGGTTCCGAAGGGGGCTCGTTGTATACGCGGAACTTGTAGCCCTTCTTGCCATCGTCCGTCTTCAACAGAGGACCGAGCTCGGGGAGTTCCAAGTACGAGTAGGCACCCTGTGAGAACTTGACCTCGCCCTGGCTCTGGGCGGAGACACCTTCAAACGGTGTCACGGTGTAGTACGCATCCAGGGACGCTGATCCGCCGCCGCAGTACGCGGCAGTCTTGGCGTTTGGCCCAATGACCAGAATGGACTTTTCTTTCTTTAGTGGCAGAATGTTGTCCTGGTTCTTCATGAGAACCACAGATTCTGCCGCCGCTCGTCTGAGCAGAGCCTGGTCCTCTGGCCGATTCAATGACTTTTCCGGAGCGTTCTCGGGGATACCCAATGGCTCGACAAAGTTGTGCAGGTTCAACATGTTGCGAACCCGCTCGTTCATCACGAATTCAAACGTCTTGTTAGATGAAACGGCATGCGCCAGAGCGGTTCCGCGCCAGCGGGTCGGGCCTGGCATTTCAAGATCCAAGCCAGCATTGATGGAATCGGAAGTACTGTATGTTCCAAACCTGCAAGCCGTCAATATCCTTCCGTGCCACATAGCGTCATTCAGCATTGACCAGATATGAACTTACCAGTCACTCATAACCAGACCGTCCCAACCCCACTCCTTGCGGAGGATATCGGTGATGATCTGCTTGTTCTCACTGACATGCGTTCCATTGATCTTGTTGTAGGCCGTCATCACGCAGGCAGACTTGCAGATCCTCATCGCCAGCTGAAAGGGCAAGAGATAAATCTCGCGCAGAGCGCGCATCGTCACAATGCTATCAACGGCCAAGCGCTCATGTTCCTGGTCATTGCAGACAAAGTGCTTCAGAGTGGCCGCAACGCCCTTCCCTTGCAAGCCCTTGCAATAGTGTCCCGCCAGAGTGCCTGAAAGCACGCCGTCCTCGGCGAACGACTCGAAGCCTCGACCTCCCAGCGGGGATCGCTGGGTGTTGATTGTGGGTCCCAGCACGACATGGGCGCCTTTGGCGATAGCCTCCTCTGCCATCACTCGGCCTACCTCGTGCAGGAGCTCGGTATCCCAAGTCGCGCCCAGCGCGGTTGCACAGGGAAAGCAGGCGGCAGGGACACCGTTGAAGAAGCGTGTGCCGCGCACACCATTGGGGCCATCGGACAAGCGAAGACTGGGGATGTTGAGACGGGGGACGGCGGCCGTGTGCCAGAAATCAATTCCTGTAAGCATTATCCTGTCAGCTGTGATCGTCGATGTATGCCACCCGATATTTCTCGTTTACCGATTCGGCCCGTGGATCGCGCGATCACTTACCAGATGTGAGAGCTACCTTCTCACCGAGCGTGAGCTCCTCAATGGTCTTTTCAACATCTAACTGAACCATGGTGAAGACGACCAAGTATTTACAAGAAAAGAGAAAATGGCTCCCTCCGGTCAACGGTTGGGGGAAAACACGATAATCAAAGAGGAAGCTCGCAAGACGGTCGACTAAACCAGCAACACAATGATCAGATGAAGGAGGAACCGTGTGAGGAGAACGACAACAGAAAAAAAAAGTCGAACTACTGAGGGGAAACCAAGTACTAGATATACTGCAGCTGTATCACCAGTCTAGGCATACCAAAATCTCCAACTGCACGCGGACTGTCGTCTTTGAAAACAAGAAGACCAAGTAAATGAACTGGAGATGAAACAAACCATTCGTTCTATCGTCCCGAATTCTCCGTCGCGATCTCAGCATCCGGTGGTTGAACTTGAACCATCGTAGATAGATACTAGATAGCAGCAGAGCGCGGCAGGATTAATCGCACCAGTTCGCAGATCGGCAGCTCAAGCATGTCAGCGTCAGCGTCAGTGCATCACAGATGATGATGGATGATGGAGCTACTCCAGCGGGTGGATCGCCGGTTGGAACGCCCGAAGTTCTCCCAGCGGTGGAGAAACATCCATGATTACTCCTAGAGAGTATCAGAGTAGAGATGGTTATAATAATACCCCCACTACGGTAGATAGTGCTCGCATGATATGCAGCCCCACCATGTGTGGATAATTGCCCAGAGAGTCAAGGCTTCAGGAATCAGGATGGAAAGGAAACGGAGCTGCGTCCGAGGTTTAACCGACTTGGCGGGTCAGAGAGAGGGGAAAGATGCGGAGTGTCGGTCCGAGCTGCCTGTGATTCTGAACTAGGATTGGAGTCGGATAATACTAAGAATGTGGTGGTTTGACGGTTTGATCTGAAGCTCTGAAAGGAGTGGGGGTAAAGATAGGTTACTGAGGGAGACGGAAACAGACAGCAAAGAAGTGGTGGTAAAGCAGCCCTCGTGACGACTATCAGTCCCAGAGCTTCAGAGAAGAGCAATAATCAACTCTGTCATCATTCGTCTGAGGATTCAGCTGTCTTCAATAATACACGCCTATGAATTCTGTATTCAGGGCCACAAACGAAAAGAAGAATCCCTTAGATCCGACGTAAGCTTGGTGGTAATGCAACAAACACCGTCCAACAAATGCAGTGATATAGAGCTCCAAATGAGATAGGAAGAAAGGAAACATAGTGCTCGAATGAATGGAGCATACAACAACAGCTAGCCCGTTCTCTTCACGTTCATTGCCCTCGCCGGGGCCGTTTGTTTTCCCCTCCCATCCGCATGCCTCCTCGGCCTCCACCACCTCCTCCGTCACCAGGTCCATCGTCTCCTCCAGGTCGGCCTCGTTTTCGGTGAGGTCCCCCGCTTCCCGCGTCGCGATTGTAATCCCGATCCCGTCCGCGGTCGCGATTCCGGTCTCGATCCCTGTCCCGTAGCTCACGGCTGCCGTTGCCGCCACCGCCGCCTGCACCCCATCTTCGATCTTCTTCCGCGTCACCCGGAAGGGGAGGAGGTGGTGGTGGCGGCGGAGGTGGTGGTCCGCCCAAAGAAGAAGGAGGTCGGAGACGGCCTTCATGCTCATGGCTGCCCGGTCCAAACTCGGGATTGTCTTCCCTCTCTCGGCGGTCTCGTCGACGGTTTTCCTCGCGCGAGCCAGCTCCGCGGCGCGAGGCCTCTCGAGACTCAAATCGTTCTTCTCGAGAGACGGTTCCTCCGGTATCACCGCGCCGGCTACGTTCGCGTTCAAAGTCTCGCGGCCGTTCCCGTTGTTCCTCTCGGCGACTGCTACTACGCCGGCCCTCCTCGTCCGGACCACCTCGGCGTTCACGCTCACGATCATGATCACGCTCTCTATCCCGATCCCGATCCCGATCTCGTTCCCGGTCGTGCGACATCCTGCCAGATCGTCTTGACTCAGATCCCGTCTCTTCCACTGGCTCACTTCGTCCGCCGCCGAGGCGACCCTTGGAAGGACCATCGTCTTCCGTAAAGGAAGCCGAAGGCCGGCCAGTCAGAAGATCAGGACGGCCTTGACTGGATATACCCGATCGGCTACCCTCTTCCGAAGCCCCCGGTGTTCCTGGTCGAGTGCTTTGGGGCGAGGGACCACCCGTACCCGACTGTCTGTTCGCGCCGCGACCACGAATCTGTGGGCCAGGGCCTCCACGGTCTCCAGGTCCGCCTGATTGCTGGAGCATGTTGTTGATCCCCGCGAACCGCTTGTCCCCCCTTCCACGTTCACCACCGTAACCAGGTCCTGAGGGTGGTCCGCGATTGTTTGAGGCTGGACCCGAGGGAGGCGCAAGGCCACTACGAGGTCCGGATGGCGGAACAGTTGACGCGGGAGACGGAGATTGATGAGGGTGTGGGCTGCCGCCAAAAGTGTCCTCACCTGCTTGCTGTTGCAAAGCCTTGAGACGGTCTGGATGAATTCCACTGGCGTCGAGCTTCTCAATTTTTGGCGACGACGGGCCTGTTGAACTCGGCTGTTCAGGTGCGCCTCGCATTCCTTGGCGACCTGGTCCAGTGGGGGTTTGACGGTCCGGGGCCCCGGCAGGAGAAGACGGTGCAGCATGCGCGAGGCCAGAGGCGGTGCGTCCACCCCGTCCGGATGGATTTCTTCCCCGTGGACCAGACGGAATGTCTGATGTTGGCTCTGGTTGGCGCAATCGGCCATGGCTCATGTCGATGCCAGGCTCCCTGGGCTCGGGAGCATCCATAGGGGCCCGTGATGGCCGATCACTGCGAGGTCCGGTCGGTGCATCCTCATACCGCGAACGCGCTTGAGGATGAGAGGGGAAACGGCGGTCATCGGGTGGGAATCGTTCTGGACGATTCGGGAGATCCGCCCTCGGGGGTGAGAGAGCCCGTGGTGGTAAAGCCCTTCGGTCGTCCTTTTCTTGTCGCATTTGCTCCCCGCGTCGATATCCGTCTCCACCCCGATCAGGGTGATCTTGAATCAAGTCTGCACGATCGGGGTGGGTCTGTGGGCCAGGTGGTACAGACCGTGACGAAGGAGCTTCGCGGGAATCTGGAGGTCCGCGGAAGCGTGCAGGACGGTCAGGCCAATCCGCCTCGCGGGTGAGACGTCCGTCACGATATGGAGGGCCCCGGAAGGGTTCGTCTGCAGGGGATCTGGAAGGAAAGTCTCTTTCAAGACGACCGTAGCCTCTGCCTTCTGGCCCAGGCTGGTCGAGAGATCGGCCATGTTCATGATCACCGAACCGGCCGCCGCGAGGGAAGTCTGACTGCCTATCTCGTCGAGCATCCATGAGGTCAGAGCGCGGTGGCAACCGACCGTCATCACCCCGAAACGGGCGACTTGGTATCTGCGATTGGGGTCGCATATTGGGACTGCTGAAAGGGGCCCGATCTGACTCCGGGCGTCTGGGAACGTTAGGAGGGCGTCCAGATTCGGAAGCCTTCGTGGCCGTCTGCGATGTGGCTGGTGAGTCCGAAATTCGTGGATTCGAGGGAAGCTCAACCTCTGTATGAACCTCAGTTGAAGCAGCGGGTTTCTCGCTCGTAGGTTGACTGCGAGTGGTCTCAGGAGGCGGTGCGACGGTAGACCCGTCGCCTTGGTGTGACACGACTTCGGCTTTTTCTGCTGATTTCTGGGCCGCTAGATCGCTTATCTCAGCGTCCTTAGCTGATACATCCATCATCTTAGCGTCTTCGATTTCCCCATCCTCTACCTCGGACTTTTTGGTCACTTCTTGTCTGGGGCCGCCTTCAGGTCTGCGCATGACTTGGTTAGAAACTTTTGCTAAATCATGGAGTGGTGCCCGGATGTCAACTTACTCCGCGGATGTTGGGGGCTTGAACTCGGGCGCTGCAGCATTCAGAGGAGCTGGTGTAGTGGATCGAGGCCGTGGAGTCCCGGGTTTTCCACCTGCTGGTGCAGGTCCTTTGCCCGCTGGTTGGTTTGAAACCATGAAGGCTTGGGGTAACATCCATTTCTTCTCTCGGCGATTCAGGTCGCCAATCAGCGATGCCGCAGGGATTTTCACGTCGTCTCGCTCATCGTTTTGACTAAGGTTGTTGACGCTAGTGAGCATGTCACGACCAATCCAGTTGACAGCGGGAAAATGCTGCACGACTGCCTTGAGAACACTGATCGCGTTCCGGATATGCATGTATTCGCCTCCATTCAAACAGATCTTGAGTGCGGAAGCCAGAAGCCTGTGCCACTTGTACAACAGCCGGCGGAAATCCTCGTACTCCAAGAAGGTGGTAGGTTTGCCTTCGGGATCGACATTGATAGCAAAACCAGGCAGGTCTTTCTTCGTACCAAAAGCTTCCTTCTCATACACAGCCTTGTCGGCATGCCAGCGACCAAGGTCGCGAATGACCTCGTTCAAGAACCGGCCAAGATTATCTGCTTCGCGTGAGGTGCATTGGAAAATCAACGCGGTAAGTCTCTGCTCGCGGAACAACTGATCTAACAGCCCAACGGTACGAAAGTTGGGTGTGCCGGACGTGTGTAGGAACTTGAGCATCTTGAAGCAGTAGAACGCATCGATGGGTGATAGCAGCAAACGGGGCAGGAAGCACTGTTCCAGCAGGCTGACGTTGAGAGAATCATGCTTCCCGCGCATGCCGGCGAACCACCGGTCCTTTTCCTTCTGTAGCCTTGCCCTTGTCTGACCGTAAGCCTTCAGATGAGCCTTGTTTTCCTCCAAGATGCGATCCTGGAGTTGGGTTATCTGCTTCTTTTCTCTTTCCTTTCGCTGTGTGCCGGCCATGCTAATGTCCGACCGATCGCTGTTGATGGCCATGACCTTTTTCTTCTGACGTTCGATTTCATCTTCGTAAGCCTTCTGGGGGATATGTACGTCGTAAAGTGACAATTGCCAGAAGATGACGTAAAAATGCAGACCGACCACACCCCATGTCTCAGGTGCCAGAACGGACTTGACCTGATCCTCGAGATCCTGCATCACTGGGTTGAGAGTTGGACCAGAGGATGTCAGTTGCCCTGAAGCAGGGTTGCTGGTTCCCTCGGTAGTTGCTACAGCTTGCTCCTTGTCAACCTCCATGGGGTTGGCGGCAGATTCATCCGCAGTGCCGTTCATTTCACCCTCATCTGTCGCTTCTATCTTGACATCCTCGGATTTGATGGGCGGTGCTTCGCTTTCACGCGTTTTCGCAGCAGCAGCTGCTGCTGCTTCCTCCTCTTGCATTGCTCTCTCAGCATCCGCGACCTTTCGCGAAACGCTGGGTCGGCGGATCCAGAACGCGATCTCGGGCTGAATACCAAAGTCCTTGATGAGAGCAGCCAAGTCAGGAACAAATGAATCAAACTCATCCACTGACAAGTTGCTGCGTAGGAGATCCAGATACTGAGCTAGGATGCGATGGATCTCGTCGAAGACGTTGCCTAGTAACTTGAGTTCGGAATCTCCCTCCGTTGCCTTGTAGATACACGTCCAGCGTTCCTGAGCGATTGCAACGAGCAATTGTCCGGCCAGTTTTGACACTGTCAGGGCCTTCATCAATCGTTTCGAAGTTGTTTTCGATTCATGCCGTTTGTCCAGTAGTTGTAGGATGGTCTGTGACTGGAGGATTTCGCCACCGGCCATAGCTTGAATTTGCGCGTCGTTGAAGTTCGTGTCTGTGATGATACCAGCCATGGAGCTAATCATCTGCTCCAAAACGATAAGGTCCGTGGAGTTGTTCTGCCGTAGTTGCTCAACGACGTACTGAAGAACAGGGGTGGGGTCCATGATAGAGTAGCGTTTATAAGTCCTGCCTGCAAATGTTGCCAACGCGTTTAGCCATCGACTGGTCAGCAGCCCGCCTTCTTGCACTCGGCTTCGTCCTTTTTGGCCAAGCGAGTTGATTAGGGCCCAGGTGAGTATGTCATATCCGAGGTATGTGAAGTAGCGCGCACACTCCACCACAACTTCAATAAGATTCTCGTAGGACTCGATCTGGCTGATGGCGACGTTGATCACGATACCGGGGTTGGCAAAGGCGATCTTTGCTAATGCACGAGCCATCGGTCGTATGTTTGTTTTGCTCAGCCTCTTGAGCACGTCCTTCGTCTCGGCTCTTGCTTGATCAAAAGCCGACTTGATATCCGGCAGTCGGGATGTCTGTCCCGAATACCATTCCGCGTAGATGTTGTACCTTGTTGCTCTAGGAAAGAATCCAAGAAGATCGAAAACCTCATTCACAACACCGGGGTTCGCCTTGGTCAAACTGATCGCAGGCACCAAAAGACGTTTGCAGAGATCCTGCCAACGCGCTTTGTTCTCAGGTGAGTCATCTTGACTGAGACTGGATTTGCCAATCCTCGCCAGCTTAGCTAGCAGACTGGGGTCGAGTCCGATTTTGTGCCCAGACAGATTCAGAAGCGATGAACAGAGTGCGAAAACATCATCAACGGATTGACAGACTGGGATATTATCGGCCCAATCGTCCCAATAGAATCTATAGTCGGTCCCATCATTCGTGTCGTCCTTGTCGAGCTGAGCCCAGCGAAGGACCCGTCTTGGAGGCGCCGATGTCAGCCGAATCTGTCCTTTGGCCAGACCTCCCTGATCTTGGCTGGGTATTTGCTGCTGTTCCCTGAGCTCCTCGGCCGTCGGTAAGGGACGCAATGAGTTATATACTTTGCTCAAACTGTGATGCAAGATACGGTGAATGTATTCGGGAAGTTCAGGATAGACATCCATAAGCCAAGGAAATTTGCTCAGGATGAAAAGAGACTCTGGGAGGGCTCCGATGGCGAGCAGGCTCTTTAGCAGCATGACCTTCTGATCCGAGGGCTCTGGCAGGTCATCTTCGTCCGTCTTCGCTGGAGTTGCTTTGTCCGCTTCTTGGTCCTTTGCAGGAGTGGATGACCGTTGTTCTGATTCACGAATGCGTGGAATTGGTAATGTATCGTCCGACAGAGCGCCGGCCATCATCAAAGCATTTACACCTCCGCCCGGCCGCGCAGCTCTTTCTCTTTCTGCTTTTTCCTTCATTTTCTCCTCCTTCAGCTCGTCCATCAATTCGTCAGGTCTCCAGAGGTGAGGGTACAAGTCGCGAAGCGAGATGAAACCGACTTTGATCAGAAGGGCTGCCAGGTAGATGAGATTGTCGGGGAGGACATCTGACTTGTCCCGCGCTTTCGACGAGTAGAAGCGGAGCTTGAAACCAAGAAGCTGCGCTGCGACCCTGTTTCCTTTGGGGGGTAGAGTTCCTGTCTCTTCGATCCATTTCCGTGTCTCCATCTCTTCTTCTGACAGATTCGTGCTTTCTGGAAATATTCGCTTTCTCTCGTCTTCGGAGATCGACTTGCGTCCGATTTCGAAGAATGCTCGAATACCAATCTCCCTGACTCTGTTCCAAAACTCACGATCTCGCTGCTCGTTGGCTTGCATGATCTCGGCTCGCTCCTCGTCTGTTGTCGCCCACACCGCGGAACCTGGTAGTGCCCAATTTGGTAGGCCAGAATCGCGGTCATCACCGCCAAGAGTGCGGGAAATATCGTCCTTGGGCCACCAGGAGCTGGCTCGGAGAAGCTTAACAAAGAAGCGATATTGCTTCACGAGCACTGCGGCGAAGACATCGAGCGTGACATCTAAAACTCGGCCAACGTCCATATCAAAGGCTCCTATCATAGCCTTGACCCTCTCGAAGGTATCCTCAACGACTTCGCTGGTGGGTGGTTCGTTGTTGCTAGTGGTGAAAAGCTCGGTCAACAGCTTGGAGTACCCTTCCGACTCCTCCCGCAGCAAATTGTAGTTGGACTGTCGATACAGAAGATTGGTTTGTTTACGAATGCCGATGCGAGTAAAGGTATCACGAACAAGACCCAGCGTCTGAAGGACGGGAGTTTCAAGCTGGAGGCGCAGAAGGGCCGCATTGATTCCTGTGGAGAAAACCAACGGTCTCAAGGCAGGATTGCTAGGATCGGCATCAGTAAGAATAGACAGGGTGTCCAGGAACAAAGAGCGTGTGTCGAGAACTGTAGACGATCGCCCGTCGTCAACCACATCCATATCTTGAGCTGCAACCTCTTCACCAATAATCTCCTTGATCACCGTTCCGGCGTCTGTGGGTGACAACCTGCCGTAGAATGCAGATCTGATCAGTTCCTGGTAGATCGAGGCTAATGTTGACGCATCCTCCTGGTCCCTCGCCTGCACGCCATCCGTAATGACCTTCTGTCTTCCTGTTGACGTCCAATCTTCAACTACTCTATCTGTGGCATATTCGTAATCGTACGGCGGCGGTGGACCCGGTGGAGGCTTGATGGGAGGAGCAGGCGACTGCAGTGACTGTGGCTGAGGCTTCGGGGACGCCTGCGCCTGTGCGTGCGTTTGCTGTAAGCTCGGCGCAGGAGACGGCGAGGGCTGCACACTAGCTGCTACTACGGTCGGTGAAACCCCATTTGTCTGGCTGGCATCAGGCACCTCCCTGGCAGGCGGAGACATGGCCGTATCCTTCTGTCCAGCGGCGACGTTGGGAATCTCATTGCTAGGTCGTCGGCTGAGATTGTTATTGTTCCTCCCGCCCCGACTAGACTGTCTTCGCACGCGACCGCGCGTTTCGGGAAAGTCGCGAGGGTGGTTTGGATGCGAGCCGTGATTGTGTTGCGCCATGTTGAGACTGCCCGGTCGGTGGGGGGAAGGCCGTAGACCGTCGTTGCCGGAGTCGCCAGACCACGATCTGTCGCCTCTCTTCCTCTTTCCTCCGGCACCTGGAGCCATGACAGCTTTGTCCAAGCTAACACCTCATACAGCGAACCGCGAGATTTCCGACAGGTCGCAACTCATGGAGCGGGTCTTTGTAGGTGAAACTGTCAGTACGTGCCACAAGTCAAACTAACAAACTAAAATCAGAAATGCATATATGAGATGAAGAGAAAGATAGGATGGAGAAGACAACCTGCGGTGGTAAATAGTGCGGAGACGAGTTGTGGTGTTGCTGGTGCTGGCTGAATCGAACAAAGAACTGCAGAGAGAGCTCCAGCAAAACGTAATTTACAAGTACGCGGGAAGTATCGCGGCTATGGAGCGATTGGGGCGTTTCGGTCGTTTAATGTCATGCTCGGCGCTAAGCTTTTTAGGTTATCCCGCCGCATTGTGGCTATTTTGCGCCTCTATTCATCTATTGTTCCCTCTTTTACTACGATGGCTTTCTTATTCAATCTGCTTTTATTACGGAGTCATTTTGTTATTAACACCTATAATTGAATAGGAAGGAATGACCAGTCTGAGATTGTCCGTTTACAACCTCATCCAACACAAAACGTATTTTCTTACGGAGTACTTCAATCTTCGTTAAATTTTCTGGTCATACATATGTTTCTGACACGTCACATCAATCCCAAATCTTTAGCCTCAACCTCTACAATCTGAGGGATAAGCTCCATCAAACTAGGCTGTTGAGGCGCCCAACCGAACAGCTTCCTCGCGCGTAAGGCATGACCGCGCGAGTTGCTCCCCCAAGCATACAGCCCAAACGGATGCAGCTCCTTGACTTGCTCGTCTGACAATGGCTCAACATCAGGAGACGGAATCAGCTTCTTCTCGTAAGCCACCTTGGCCACAGCACGCTGGATATCACCCCAGACAAAAGACCCGTTCTCGGCGAGGTAGTACCCCTTGTCGTTCCAGGTGGCCTTGCCGCCTCCTGCCGCCGCGGCGTCCCCTAGGGCCAGGTACACATTGCTGAGATCCTGTATGTGCACCTGGTGCCAGGTATTCTTGCCCTCGCCGACGAGGAAGCCCTTCTTCCTTTTCAGGACGGCAGCAGCCAGCCAGTAGGCCTGGACACTCTTCTGGTTGCCGGGACCGCGGCCGGGGCCGTAGATGGTAGGGGGGCAGACGATGGCGGTCTTGACACTGTTGGGGTCGCGCTGGCCGGCCGCGATGATGATCTTGTCGACGTTCCGGTGGAAGGAATCATCGGGCAGGTTCATCAGCTCGTCTACTCCGTCCCAGTCGTTATGCTCCTTGGTGCGCTCGATGCCCCATGTGTTGGCGCGGAAGTCTTCGACGGTCAGAATGCCGGTGCCAGATGTATGGATTAGCCAGAGAGGCTTTTCAGGGGTGTGGTGAGCAGCGCCCTTGGCGATAGCAGTGGCAGAAGCAACATGGTCGCAGTCGGCGCAGTCTGTACGTCGTGAGTCTATGGTCGTTTGTAGCAGAGGATGTTCACGTACGGTAGACGATATCTGCATTCTTGACTTCCTCCTCGATCACGTCGGCGGAATCAAGTTCTCCATCCACGATTCTGACATTGGGGTATTTGCTGGCAAGTTGAGCCGCTTTGTCTTTGTTGCGAACCAGGACAGAAATCTGCCAGTCAGGATGCGCTTGGGAGACCGCATAGAAGACATCTCCACCAATGTAACCGGTTACACCTGTGCTGGAAACGAGGTCAACGGTGAGTATTATCAAAATAGTTAGAGCAGTTGAACATACAGAAAAACCTTTGGAGCCATGATGAATCTTTCTCTGATGTAAATAGCTTGGAGCAATTAGAATACCAACACTGCGAGCAACGCGTGAGTGGGAACCTAACCTCACTTATATAGTTCTGTAAGAATGGGTAATGCAGCTCATGGACATTTCCAAGTTACATCCACCTGCTTTGAAATCAAAAGCAAATATGGACCCTCGTCGCAGCACAGGACTCAATCAGAGCTTCGAGAGCTGTTCAGAAGTGGGGGTGAGGGGCGACGGAACTTCAGAGAAAAGCTTCAAGGGTCAAAACGATCGCTCGGGGATAAGTTGATAACATCAGTGCAGTGCAAGTTGATTGGATGTGGATCGCCTGTTTGACAGCACTGCATTTGAACTCAGTCCTACATAGTAGACAGACGTGACAAGATACTATGCGAGACATACGAGGATGTTGGAGTACAACACGAGGACAACCCCTCATGACGTCGACCACAGTAATCAGCTTGACAAAAGCGGCATCCTCCAACCCAAGGATCTCATTCTGTCGGTTCAAAATGTAAATAATCCCCAGTTTATCACTAACCGCGAGGACAGCACAGTGCAACACCCAGAGTCCCTTACAAGATGCCATCAGACCTCATCACAGGGAGCTGCGCCTGCAACTACATCACCTACACAGCCAGCCAGCCCCCGTTGAACGTAACAGATTGTCACTGTACCACCTGCCGCAAACAATCCGGCGCACCATACCAGAGCTGGGCGACCTTTACCCCAGGCTCTCTCACCTGGGAGAAGAGCAAGTTGCCCTCATTCCGGAGATCCAGTGAGTTTGCGACCCGCGGGTTCTGTCCAAAGTGCGGATCGAGCGTTAGTATGAAGTATGACTACGAGCCCGAGATTCAGAGTGTGACTACAGGGACCATCGACAATGAGCATCAAGCGAAGACCCCGAAGGCGAGTTGTCATCTCTTTTTGCAGGAAAAGGTGGCGTGGTTTGATCTGCCTGAGGATGGCGCTGAGCGCTGGAATCGGTTTTCACCGGAGATGGCTGAGGGTTTGGAGAGCTTGCAGACCAAGTCGAGCTGAGCATGTGAGATACAGGGAAATACTCTTGTGATGTACAGACAGAACAAATACAGTATCAACGATGGGCATAATTCATCTGGAACTCAAACAGGGTGTGCTCTGGCCTAGCCAAGGACCAGGAAGTAAACTAGTTGTCACAGGGGAATCTTAACAACATCACGTCCGTAATCTACAGAAATAGATCAAAATGTGCTGGTGGCTAATCGACTGGCGGCATTCTTGGCATCGAGTCGGTCCTCGTCATCGTCCCCCACGATCGAGCCAACGCCGCTGGGAGACCGCAGTCGTCCTTTGGCGGCGCCTTGCCCATTAGTATCGTCGTCCTCGTCTGGTGGCGGCGCAACGAAGCTACCACTCATGCTGCGCCCGAGGCTGTCACTACGGCGCGGAATCCCACTCCAAGCGTCCCCTTTAGGACCTTGACTGGAAGCGAGGTTTGGCCGTCGGACAACCGGGTGCGCTTCGCGACCTAGGCGGCTAAGACCACCGGACGAATCGATGGCCCGGATGTCTGGACGAACGCTTTCGAGCGTAGCCAAAGTTCTCCGCTCGGCTTCGATCTGGCGAAGGGTATACTCGCGCAGACTGTTCAACATCTCGTTCGAGGTACGCTCAAACCAGGCGCGCTTCTCCAGAAGAAGGTTCGAAGTGACGCGGTGTGTCCGCTTGGTCAGATAGTCCTCATGGGTCTGAGCCTCGTCCAGGGCATTGATGGCTTCGTCGACCTTATCCGGCCGAACCGACGAGCTGACTTTCAATCGATCTGCAGCAGCACGCTTGCTACGCGTGGCTTGCTGAGCTTGGATGAGCTCGCGCAGAAGGATGTGGCGATTAGTCAGTGTCTCCTTGACAATAAACGCATCTGAAGAATGATAGCTCAAGGGATCTTCAAGTGTAGTCGCCTCTGCGGTCGCCTGGACTGCGTGAAAGTCTCCAACCGTCTGAATAATCTTTCCCAATTTCTTGTAGGCATTGGCCAGGCCGGGGTGTGTCTCCTGCACGTGCATCTGTCCTAATTTGACGCCGAAATCGGATTCAGCGAGGCCGAGCCCTGAGCGGTTTCCAATTAGTGAATTCTCTTCCAGTCAAAGAAACATCAAGCCGCCTACCTCGACGAGCCTTGACCACGCGGTCAACCTTATGGCTGGCATCCATAGTTCCAAGGTAGAACATCTTCACAATAGGCCTAGCATCCTGCAGTTCAGGGGTATCATCAGGGGGCGGGGCGAACTGCTTCAGGACCTTCCTCCGAACACCTGTTGCCGGCTGCTTCATTCTAACGACGGGACTATAGCCGAAGTCGCTTTCGACAAACAGAACCACCTCGTCATCTTGCATAAGAATCTCATTGCTCATCACAATGTTCAGCCACCGCTGCATCGACGCCTTGACTCGGATCTCGTCCTCCTCGGTCCCTGCCCCGGCCGGGGTCAATGGAGGCGGCACCGCGGGGACCAGAACCTCCGGGTTCGCGGAGATCAGATGATCTGCTAGTTTTGTAAACTCGGCATGGGTACGCCGAACGTCTCGGTACTGTGTCGTTCTGAATTTGGGGACATTCGTCTAATTGCCAGCGTCAGTTTGTTCTACTGCAGGCGAACACAGTGCCACGAGAACACGGCTTACATGAACGTCAAATCGTAGGATAGGATCCTTCTTCCCCGTCCTCTCCAGTCCCGTGATTTTGGCTTGAATCTTATACGCAGGCCCAGGTCTGGCATTCTGTCTGGCTCCAGTTTGATACCGCGCAGGAAGCTGAGACCGAGGCTCGTTCGCATAGTGCGCTTGTGTAGCGTACGGTGGCTGCTCAACGGCATAGTCGGGGTCTCCTAATTGCGCACTTTGGAGTCGTTCAGAGAGATCAGGCGAGTCGGGGACTCCGTTCTCGGATGACCTTGGTCGGGGTTCGTCGCCCTCCTGATCGCCATTGTAACCGGGCTGCTGGTGCGGGGGTAGCGGCGACGAGGGAATATCGTTGTTGTTGTTGGATGAAGAGTAAGACGTCTGAGTCGCTCGAGGAGATGCCCAGGGATCAGAGCCCGAGGGATGATCCGGGTCGTGACTTATGGCCGAGTAGTCCATGGGATGTTATGTGCCTCAGGCGGATAGATAGTCTTCTGGCTCCGATGGAACCACGTCTGCACGGAGCTGCGGGCGCGACCTTGTTAGTTTCGACGACGACCAGGGATGTTAAAACTGAATTGATATAACAATACCTGTAGGCCCTGAGCAAAATTGATTGAAGTATTTGGAAAGATCAAGATGGAAGAAAAATGGCCGCGACGGGGAAATGAGGAGACGAGCTCTGCCTAGAGAGGGAAGTGTTAGAAGATGGGGTCGGAGGTTACCTACTACATCGCTGGGGAGGATCGACGCCTGATTGGCCAGGCATCCAACTCACTGCTTTTGTTTCTGGAGATGACGGGAGGATACCACCCACTCTGAAACTTCTCCTCGCTTTGCTTTGCTTTATCTCCTCTATCCTTTTCTTTTCCCTTCTTTTACGCCGATATCAAAATGAATGCTTCCAACTGAATGCTTATATACTGTCAATGATATCTGGTCATGGTTGCAGCTCCTTTCCTGCGCAGCTTTCCCCAGGCGGTGCGGGCCAATCGTCCTAGAGCAGCTGTTAATGCTGCCAAGCGCCTTGGGTTGAGGACAGGACACACCACGATCTCTGACAAAATATGTTTGCTTCGGAGTCAATATCAATCAAAGGGCTTCTCGACATCTACGTCAAGTTGGCAGGAGCAAATTCTGGACCGAACAAGGAACATTGGTATCATAGCCCACATCGATGCAGGCAAGACGACCACCACGGAGCGTATGCTCTATTATAGTGGCTTTACCAGAAGGATAGGGGACGTGGACGAGGGATCTACAGTCACTGATTTTCTGCCTGCTGAGCGTGCGCGAGGAATTACTATCCAATCGGCGGCAATTACCTTCCACTGGCCGCCAAATGCTGGGGAGAGCAGTAAGCAAGAAGTGCAAACTCCCAGATCTGCGGTATCGCATACGATTAATCTGATTGATACTCCTGGGCACGCGGACTTTACATTCGAGGTTCTGCGATCGTTGCGCATTTTGGATGGCGCTGTATGCATACTCGACGGTGTAGCTGGTGTCGAGGCGCAGACGGAGCGAGTCTGGCACCAAGCAAGCACGTATCGCATCCCCCGGATTGTCTATGTTAACAAACTAGACAGAGATGGGGCTGCATTTGGGCGGACGGTCAGAGAGGTAGGCTCCCGACTTGGGAGCTTCCCGGCTGTGTGTCAGATTCCGTGGTTTGAAAACGGCAATGGTCGCTTTGTTGGTGTGGCCGACGCGATCAACCTACAAGGTCTTCGGTGGCAAGAAGGGGACGGCAAGGTGGTCAAGATGCTGAGCCTTGCGCAGCTAGATGCCGAGGAGCCCCAGCTCGGTAAGGAGCTCCGACGTGCCCGAATAGCGCTTGTCGAACTGCTGAGCGAGCATGACGAGGCAATGGTGGAGAAGTTCCTGGACTGCGATGAGGACCATCTTGCCGTTTCTCCTCAAGACATCCTCGAGAGCTTGCGCCGGTGTCTTCTCGAGGTGCCAGAAAGCAACATCGTCCCCATCTTTGCGGGCGCCAGCTTCCGCAACGTCGGAGTCCAGCCCCTGCTGGATGCCGTGGTAAACCTCCTTCCGAGTCCTCTCGAGGCCCCCGACCCGGAGGTCAGCATTGGAAAGGTTCAAGGAGGGTTGCAGCGCCTCCTATCGGGCGAACTCCTTGTGGAGTCGAACGAAAGGGCCGCATCTTCCAAGGGCAAGCAGAAGAAGAAGTCGGTCGCGCATGCCGAGTCACAGAATGTGATGAAGAACTTGCAAGGCTGCGCCCTGGCTTTCAAGGTAGTCAACGACGCCAAACGAGGGGTTTTGGTCTATGTGCGGGTGTACTCTGGATCCCTGGATCGCAACTGCATCCTGTTCAACACCAACCTCAACGTTTCGGAGCGCGCTCCGCGCTTACTCAAGATGTACGCCAACGACGCGGTGGAGGTGGATTCGATCCCCGAAGGGCACATTGGCGTCGTGGTAGGCCTCAAATACGCCCGGACCGGCGACACCCTGGTCTCCTACGCGGGGAACAAAGCGACACCGCCAGAGCCACTCAATACCCTGCAGCTGCGGCCCATCCACGTACCGCCTCCCGTCTTCTTCGCCAGCGTAGAACCACACAGTCTGAGCGAAGAGAAGAAGATGCAGGAATGTCTCGCCCTCCTCCTTCGTGAAGACCCCAGTCTCCATGTAACCGTCGACGAGGACTCCGGGCAGACCCTGCTGAGCGGAATGGGCGAGCTCCATCTGGAGATCGCGCGCGATCGCCTAATCAACGATTTCAACGCCAAGGCAACCATGGGCCGCATCGAGATCGGCTACCGCGAAACGCCTCTGGGCGCATCCCCCGCCGTAACAAAGATCTTCGACAAGGAGATCGCCGGCCGCAAGGGCAAAGCCGGCTGCACGGCCCTAGTCGAGCCATTCAACCCAGACACGTCACCCGCCCCTGAACCGGACGCTCTTGCTGTCGAGACCCGCGACGGGAACCAAATCATCATCCTGGCCCCCGACCTCCAAATCGAACGCACCAAGAAAGGCACCGAGGAGAGCCCCTTCCTCCCACCAGGCCTGGACGTACACACCCTCCGCACAGCCCTGCAAAACGGCTGCCTGGCTGCCCTCGCCCGCGGGCCCCAATTCACCTTCCCCATGCACAGCACCCGCGTCACTCTAACCCTCGACCCGGCCACACACATCTTCGGCACCGACACCACCCCCTCCGCCCTCTCCGCCGCAGCCCGCCTTGCCACATCCGCCGCCCTCCGCGACCTCCTCCCCTCGCCCACCCAGCAAGCAAGACCAGGAACCTCACTCATGGAACCCGTCATGAACGTCATCATCAGCATCGACGAAGCCAGTCTCGGCGCCGTCGTCCACGACATCTCCGCCTCCCGCGGCGGCCACATCGTCTCCCTCGACGAAGACATCCCCCTCACCGCTACTGATCTCTCGCCCGCACCCACCGGCGCCGAAGACCCCGTCATCATCGACCAGAGCCGGATCTACGCGCCCCCGGACCCCTTCGAGACGCCCTCCGTCGGCGTTGAGATCCCCGCTGCGGTGAACCGGCCCCGCACCATCACGGCCAAGGTGCCGCTGAAGGAGATGGTCGGATATCTGAAGCATCTGCGCAGTCTGAGTGCGGGTCGGGGCACGTTTGTGATGACTGTGGATCGGTTCGAGGTTATGAGCGCGCAAAGGCAGAAGGCTGTGCTGGCGGAGTTACGCGGAGGCTTTTATTGATAGCCTTGCTGTACTAAGATGTATATTACGCACTGTACTACTCATGATCAAATGTATATGTATGTATTTTGAATAGCAGATGGAGATATGCTTGCAGTCTCTGCTGGCATGTAATGTAGCAAGATAAAACGCTCATTGAATGACAATCGGTACTCTAACCATCAAAAAACACGACCATAGCCATCCAAGGCCAACACACCCTACCAATTATCATCCCACCCTCCCTCCTCACCCTTTCTCCCAGCCGAAGACGCCGTCCCCGTCGCAGCCCCAGACCCAGCAGCAGACGACCCCCCACTCGGCCCACCGCCACTAGGCCTAATAGCCGTCGTCCCGATCGCACTCGACCGCGACGCATTCCGCCGGTGGCTCTCCTGCTCCCCCAACGAGGCGAACTCATCCCAGAAATCCTTCCGCTCGGGCTCCTGGCGCCGCCGGGCCGCCGCCGCCGCGCCCTCATCAGGCCCCTCGACGAAGCGAGTCAGATGGTCCGCCGCGCCGCGGGCGCCAACCTGGAGATTCTGGCCTAGCTGCGCGGCCTGCAGACGCGCTTGGGCCGCGAACTCCGATTCGGCTATCTAAGCACACGCACACATTAGCTTACTGTCCTCATATTGCCAAGGGGCTGAGAGGGTGGGATACCGTCTTCGCCGTAGGCTGGATATACATATCATTCACCGTCTTCGCGCTTTTGCCCACAGCCGTCGTAAACCAGCCGAACCCCTTCGTCAGCGCGCCGACAGGATCCTTCTGGAACTCGTCTAGGCCCGGCACAGACACGGGCCCGCGCGAGGGGGAGGAGGAGGTCTTGGATCCTGCCGTGGGCGGCATGCCGCCGCCGAAGCCCGTGAATTTCCCGCCCTGCGAGGGTGGCAGCGAGGCCGAGCGCGCGGCGTTCTCGGACCCCAGCTTGGCGAAGTATGCCTCGTTGCGGTCTTTCCTGCTGCTGCTGCTGCCGCCGGCGGCATCGAGACCGAGACCATCGTGCGAGGCGGGGGAGCCGCCGCCGTTCTGCATGTTCGTGTTCGTCAATGGCGTACTCGACCGTGAGGTGGATGGCTCCGCGGCTGGCTTTTTGGGCTTCGGTTGGCCGGGGACGTATTCGCGGCCCTCGACGGTGGCGGAGAGTCTCTCCTTCCATTCTTCGCCGACCTCGCCTTCGTAGCGTTCCTTGATGGTTGAGTCTTCGAAGGTCCGGCCTTCGGACTGGGTGATCGGGTGGTTGTCGTAGAATGTCTTCCAGGGGTCGTTGCCGCCATTCTCCATGCGTAGGATCTCGGAGGTCTTGAAGGCGTCCATGGTGATGGAGCGGACGAAGGAGATATGCACACCTAATCCACGATGCGTCCCGGCGCAGTTGAGGCAGATGAAGGTTCCGAATTTAGGTGAGGCCTAGACAGGATTGACAGGTCAGACTGGTGTCCAATTATCTAGCTATGTGTAGTGAAGCATGGTGCGGGGGTTTTGACGTGAGGTCAAAGAGTGACGAACCCATTGGGGCGATGGAGCACCGCAGTCGCAACATTTGTCGTTTCCATTCGTCTTGGAGATTTGAAGAAGCTAAGTAGAGCAATCGTCAGAGTCAGCCTGGGATCGCGTGTCTGTCGGTATGACACAAGAGGCAGATGCATACCTTGGCCTTCGTCTCTGGATCAACCTCCCACATTCGAGACATGACGTGTCAATTAAATAGACAAAAACGACAGCAATAATAAGGGAGAGCAGATCAGAAGACAATGGCTCTCTCAACGCCCTAAATGCACTGGTTTGTTTGGAGTTCGAGCGTCGGTCCCCTAATTCAGGTTATTAGCGGGCCCCGGTCCCTCCACAAAAGATGTTCGGTGGCCACAAATGCAAGATTGGGGAGAATAATAGAGCAATGGGGTTGAATAATGATAGACAATAAGCAGACAAGAGAAGGTTGATCCAAATACGGAGTACGTCAGAAACAATAAATGGTGTCGGTCTGCGCAAGAATGAAAACTGGTTGATCTCATGTTCCTGGTCGAGACAGCGCCAAGAGGTCTTCCATGGGACCCAGTTATGACGGAGCACAGGAAGATACTGCATTACTGTACTGATGAAGGTAGTCTACAGACAAGAAAGACAATCAAGGCCAGCCTTGCGGCATATTTCATAAGCTAAATGGTGGCTAAGATACAATACAGCGAATAAAGGCAAGATTCGTTAGAAAAGGGCGAGTCTCCCGTCATCACAAGATCCTACGCCGTTGGTCGTCTCTCCGGGCAGGAAGCCAATTTGGCTGTCCCATATAGAACAAAGGAAAAAACATCATCATCACTGTGAGCTGCGTCCCCTACGACCAAGCCGAACGGAAATGATATCCCTTTTGAACCGAGAAAAAGAAACTTTTTTCGAAAAGGATACCTTCACGACGCTCACCTATGAATATAATCATCCATGCGCATTGGCCATCAACTCTCCACCATCACTGATCCCGACTGACTTTCATCAGCCGAGATGTGAGAACTCGTTCTGGATTGGAACGATCTTGACATTTAAGCAGCAGCTGGGGGAGTGTTCTCCTGCTCCTCAGCAGCAGGAGCGGCAGCCTCAGTCTGCTCAGCCGCGGGAATGGCGTCATCCTCCTTGCCGGGACTGTCGATGGCGACCTTGACGGCAATCTCACGACCCTCAATCTCCTTGCCATTCATCTCCTTGACGGCCTTCTCCTGGAGCTCCTCAGAGGCGAGAGTGACGAAACCAAAGCCACGACCCTTACGACGCTCGTTGCGGGCCTGGAGCTTCTTGATCATGAAACGAGGAATGGGGCGCAGGGCAATCTTGGCGGAAACGGGCTGGTAATCGGCAAAGATTTCCTTGAGCTGAAGAAGAGAGTTAGCAACCATGCTCAGGTTGATTTAAAAAGATACGTACCTTGTCCTCGGTCAGATCATAAGGCAGGTTGGCCACCATGACCTTGGTCTTGGAAGGAATGCCATCCTCGGGGGGACCACGCTGCTTCTGAGGACGGGGAGCACGAGGCTTGCCAGTCTGCTTACCGGACTCGGAAGCAGTAGCATTAGCAGCCTCGTTGGCGACCTCGGTCAGAGGGTCAACCTGACCGGGAACGTTGGTAGGAGGCTCAGTAGTAGCGGGACCGTTCTGTGCCTGATTCGTTGGTCTCATTGTCAGCAAGACGTTTGAACACCTGTTCGAAGTGTAAAGGAGACTTACGCGACCTCCACGACCGAAGCGACCTCCACGGCCACGGCCGCGACCGCGACCACGGGCACGACCACCTGCCCGCTTGCGACCTTCAGTGCCACTGGCGCCCTCACCGCCACTTACAGCACCCTCCGCCTTAGCCTCGGCAGACTCTGGCTTGCGGGCCAGCTGAACAGAGACCTTGCGCTGAAGGATCTCCTTTCCGGAGAGCTCCTCGATAGCAGCAGTAGCCTCGTGAGCAGTGGCAAGATCCACAAACGCATAGCCAACAGGGCGGTTAGTGCGGGGATTCACAGGAATAGAGGTGCTTTCGCTGTAGAGAAATCATGAGTTAGAATTTGAGTGTAATTAAGAGAAAGAAAATTTCAGTTTTAATGCAGCGATAGAGACTCAAACTGCAGCCTTTCCAATGAGTGGCGTGGTGGTGTGCTCAGTGCTGTGATACACGTGGCGGCAACTACCCCAACAGTAGGATGTCCCGGTAGCTCCAGAACACTCACGGATCCAAAGCGAGAACAGAAGAAATGAAGCTCAACAAGGGGCCACAACTCACATCGTGTAGTTCTTGAAGAACTCCTTGAGCTCCCCCTCAGTGGTCGCGTAAGCGAGGTTCCCAATATACAGCCGACGTCCCTCATCGGCACTGACCGCCGCAGCATCGGTGGGCTGGGCCGGAGCAGGAGCAGTACCGTTGGTGGCCTCGGTGGTGGTAGGGGCCTGGTTGTCGGCTTGATTCTCGACGGCAGTAGACATCTTGAAAGACTGATGACACAAAAAATAGGTGTAGTTTGTTGATTGGACTTGACGAGATGCACGGATGTGGTTGATGTGTCACGGACTCAGGGAGAGCTTGAAGAGGCCTGCCTGTTCTTTTTGGACTTGACGTTTGACTTGACTTGATCGGTTGGGACCGGTTGAACTTGAAGAGGGGGGTGGAGCGAGGAAAAGGGTAGCTTGGTGCCCTAGATACAGAAAGTTGAGGGGAAAATCCTGGGTTGATCTCAATTGAAGATTTGCCTTGGAGGGAGAATGGGAAGTCGAGACGGAGAAAGGAGAAGGCGAGAGAAAAAGGGCAGCAGCAGAGGGCGGTCGCACGCTAGTCTGTTTGTGGTAGGTGGGTGCCTGAGGATGCGATTCTCGCAGTGCCACATCTACGGTACTCTCGCGGGGCGGTGAGCCCTGAGTCATCGGCGGTTGGCCCCTAAGCTTAGGCTCTGGATCCCCCTAAACCTTCCTGGGTCTTAGGGGGATCGAAGGGGCTCTCTTAGCTTCCATTAGGGAGTTTGCCGCCAAAGCAGAAACACAGAAACACAGGTTCTGGATAGTGTTGACATCACCGCTATCCACTCTCCGCTGGCTAGAGCCTAGTGTACCAGATATTGAAGCAATACAGTTTGGGTTTTGTTATTATGGTGAGGTACGAATCATTGCGAACCAGTCAGACCGGAGTAATACGTTTTGAATCCATGAATAGCATGTATTATTGTCTTCTGCATACCGTTGAATGCATCCAAGACCAATATGACAGGTCCCTCGACAGTTTTGGGTTGTGAGTTGTGACTTGTGAGCTCGTGATCGTATGTGGGTTGGGCTCCACCGTCTACCCAAGCCCACCACAGTTTCGATCGCTGTTGAGTGTTGACTGCCATCCATAGATATCCTTTCGCCGGAATCGATCCTCTCCATCGCCTTTCTTGCCTTCGCTTGCTAGACCTCATCGTGGCTTGCAGTATGCAGAGCTTTAACGACGGCTCCTGTTCTCCAGCCAACGACGCGCTGGATTTTCGTAAACCGGATGATCTGCCACCTTTGACGGAGTCTCTACCATCTGTACCTGCGGCCATGCCCCTTGGTTTGGAGTGAAAATGGTCGTTCGGGTTGGCGGCTGCATCATCTGGTACATGCGTCCTCTTGGTTTTAACACGCTCAAGTAATGCTGCCACCACTCACGAATCATCATATTACCGAATTGAGCTGTGGTAAGATGCTCTTCCTTCTTCCAGATGAATTCAGGGTCTCCGAGTATGGCGAAGACTAGCGCGCAAAATGCCACAGAAACTTCGGGGACTGTACATCCATGTTCTTGCGCAAACAACTCCCATGGGAAATTCTGCGTGACCGTCCACGCCATGTCTCTGAAGAATTCTTCAGTGTAGGGGTTTGTCCGCTGGGTACTTTGGTGTATATTATGGATGTGAGGATGGATAGCGGGGTGTGGGCCGGGTTGGTTTCCTGCCTGTATACCAAATGGACTTTCAGGCTGCCTGACAGAGGGTGCGATAGGTTGAGTGCCGCCAAATTGTCCCACAGGCAGAATGTAGTGCTGAGCTGTAGGTCGAGCATCAAAGGGTGTAATAACAGCGACAGGAGCGACAGGCCAACCGCAATGCTGAGCGCTATACTGGCTAACATTCTTCATATAGCCTGTCTGGTGACTGCTTGGATGTTTGACTGCAGCTGTCGAATCTACCATCTGGCCAGCGTTGATGCTTCCAACGGCCTCCTCGCTTACCTTAGGCCTTGGTTCGTTCTTCTGGGTAGCGGTGGGACTTTCTTCTTTCTCTGAGAGTTTAGTCTTCTTGACAAGGACATCAGGCCCTGGATTGCGGTTCGTCCTTTTGCTGGGCACCACCGACTTTTTCTTTGCTTGCGCCTCAGACTCTTTGACTGTAACTATTGGGAAACATTAGCACTTCTTTCTCGGCATCAATTGCTGATTGGTACCATTGCAGAGTCTCTTGGTTTTCGGGGCTGTATCAGACTTGAGGGTCCGAGTTGTCTTCTTTTCAGTCATTTTAAAGGGCGAGATCCCAGGAAGGTCTTTAAGACTTAATCAATTAGAATCAAATATGGAGGTGACTGAGGTGGTGTTGCAGTGTTACTCCCTCATCGCCCAACATGATAGCTTGACACTCACTTATGCTGGCACTATTACAGCGGTAGTTCTCGCTTTATTGTATGGTTGAATGAAACCAAGGAAACTTGCAAAGAAAAGCTCTTAAGAGATAGGTCCATACAGAGGGAAGAGAGAATAGCAGGTAGGTATGTGGATGAGGGCCTTTTTATATTTCACTATCAGAGTCTGTAAGTGAATATAGGTTAGACTTACTATAGTGAATTCTGTTACTACCATTATTCTTCCTTGATTAATGGTATGCGTAAGTCTAAGATATTCACTGTACTAGAATAACTACTCATTTATTCTGTGCTTTTCTACGTAACATAGTCCTCTTGTTGATAGACAGAAAATTTCAGCCTCAGGCATCAACTCCTCGTGCAGATCTTTGCAGATCTTGAGTCCCACATCCATATAGATAGGATTAGGTACTATCAGACTAGTGGATAAGTCGACTGCAATACTACTGTATATCTCTGTGGCTTCACTGGCTTGTGATAATTAATGCAGCAAACAGGAAGGTAAAATGGCGCTGGCCAATCCTTGCATAGTGCTCCTGCACCTCGACGTCAAGCGGACAATCCCGGACATCGCTTAGTGACTGACAGTCTGACATACATATTGATAAGCCCCGAAGGAGCCGTGGATCGCCGTGAATAATGATACCTTAAAGTGATGATTCTGATTAGTCAAAGGGGCCGGACTTTCTTTTGGACATGCTGAATGGTCGATTTTGGCCTCATCCATTGTCCGAACTCCGACGACAGGTGGTTCATCCTTTCTTTGCCTCTTCGAAAAAACCTTTCTTAAAGTCTTCCCGGTCCTCTGCATCCCAACTTAGGAAAACAGGACTTTCTTCACCTCTCCCTCTTTTCAGTTATCCCCAATGGATCGCATAGAGCCTGTGGGTGGCTCTTCCACTCCCTCCGAGGACCAACACCCGCCTGCTTCCAACAATGCGATACCTGAAAGGACAACGTCATATCTCCGACCGCGTGCCCCATCACTCCGCTCTCGCCGTCCAAGTATCCGCATCCACCGTCCACCCTCAGTCAATAGTCTGAATTTCCAGGCACTGCGAAATGCGGAGAACAATAATAACCTCAGCGTCAACTCTGGGGATGCATTACAACCACAAAGAAATTCTCATATTATGGGGTCGGACCCGACCGGAGCCGCTCGGAATGATGGGACACCGGATGATGGCACAGCTCGCGATGGTGGCGATGGAGAGGATGGCGATGCTGTCTCGCAGGGTCGGCGTCGTAGCAGCTCCGAACCTCGTCCAGGTCGGTGGTCGGCGTCCACCTCTTTCGTTCCTCCGCATTTGGCGACAGGCGATCAGACGAACGTGATGCCCATGTATTCTCTGAAGGAGGAGCCATCAACTCCTCAGAGTCCAATCGGCGAGCTTCCTCTTTCCCAGCCCTCCGCTGCAGCGCTCCTTGAGCCTCCTCCACCGGTAATTCCAAGAAGAGGAAGCCGGAATGTCTTGCGTCGGACCAGCGAAGCAGCTCTCAGCCGATTCTCGAGGAATCGTTCGTCAACTGTTAGTGGCACTCTCCCCGTCACGCCGCCTTCGCATCCGGGTGTCAATGAATATCATCCTCAAATGGTGGATATCCTGGACGTTCTTGGTGAGTACTTGTAAAGCAATATTTATAAGCGACGAGCTGCTGATCAAGGTGTAATCTACACTGCAGACCCCGAAGTAGCGGCTTTATCTACCCTCACCAACGTGCAAAACTCTCTCTTTGTTCCGAACCTAGGTGCTTGGGTCAACCGCATGCCAACATATACCCTCTCGCCTCCCAGCCCTCGTGATGAGTCAAGTACGGAGACCGATGGGGATGAAATAACAGACACGGAGACGAAGCAAACTCGTCCGACGTTAGCCACTCGCCTCTCCTCTGTGCTAGACGAGGGCCCCGAGTGCCGATTTGCTGTTCTCCCTGAGCAAATGACCTTGGAAGGATGGACAAAGGAAGAGTTGGAGGAGTTGAACGATCGGGTCAGACATATGTTACATTCTCGACGTTCTGCCTTCAAGCGGTCCATGCTTGGATTTGGCAAATACGTATCGAAACGTAAGTCGTTGGACGTGCATGTTTCGTCTGCTCTTGTGATTCGTGGCTGATAGCATTTTGTCGACAGCGCTCGGATTTTTGGTTACTCTATATGCGACTCTCATCACCCTTTTCGGTCTTGCGTGGGTGCTTTTCCTTATTGGTATGGCCTCCCCTCCCCATATATTAACCGAATTCCGACGCTAACGTACAAACAGGCTGGATCAACGTGGGAGGAAGGCAACTATACATCATCAATGTCATCGACAACGTCCTCGTGGCTTTATTCGCAATCATGGGCGACGGGCTGGCCCCCTTCCGAGCCGTCGACACCTACCACATGATCTTCATTGCGCATTACACCCACCTAACTTGGAAGATCCGCAAAAAGCGCGACCTCCCCGCGCTCAGGGACAAAAACGACCTCCCGGAGCGCCGCGAAGTAGACGTCGACGTCGACGTCGAAGCCGGCGATATCCCCAAGGATGAAGTGCACGAGTTCTCCGTGCTCAGCCCCGCCCAACAACGCAAACTCATGCACCACCAAGAGAAATTCGCCAAATCCCATACCTTCTACAAGCCTCACGAAACATACACCCACCGCGCCTTCCCACTGCGTCTCCTCATCGCCATCGTCGTCCTCCTCGACTGCCACTCCCTCTTCCAGATCGCCCTCGGCGCCTGCACATGGGGCATCAACTACCACGTGCGCCCCTTCGCCCTCACAACCGTCATCCTCTGCTGCTCCATCACCTGCAACATCACCGGCGGCGTCCTGATCATGATCGGCGACCGCCGCACCCGCAAGAAGGAGGTCGTCGAGCGCCTCTTCCGCCAACAGCTCACCGAGGAAGCCGCGAAGAAAATGCAGAAGAACAAGCGCAAGGAGCAGGAGCGCAAATCAATGGACCTGAGGAAGTCTCTGGATCTGGCGCGTAGGTCGCTCGACCAACGTCCGTTGAAGATCCCATCATCATCCTCATAGCCTTGACAACATCGTTCCTGTTTCTCTTTCTCTTTCCCCTGGCTACTACTACCTTACGAAGACTACGAATATACCCACCCGCTCTGGTCCGCCATCACCGTGTACTATATCCGCCCTTGGCGATCACCTATTCACCCCATGTGATCACCCTCCTAGCTACACGTTACACGTTACACTTTCCACATGTGCATTATAATTACGGCTCTGATTTATGGCATCTTGGAGTTGATAGATTTTCATGTTTCATGTCCTCTTGCGTGCATGAGACTGTTGCTATATAGCTTTTTGCTTGACAGCTTGCTAGCAATTTTGTTATAGAAATACAAGGCTGTTTAGAGCGTTTTGTTTCCGAACCTTGATGTGATTGATCCAGTAATATACCTTGATCTCTCCGTAGCATGATCTCATATTACAGATCCAGCGGTAGTGACAAGCACAGACTCAAATTGTACCTTGACAAAAGATGTTTGCATTCCATGCACTGAGCAAAGTAGAAATTGTCCTATGCAACCCAAGGGAGGGTCCGAAAAGAAGAGCAAAGAAAAGCGAGAGGTGATATAGACATGCAGTTGGCGCTCATTTACAAGATATTCAAATGCCAAAGAAAACATATCGAGGCTTTCAAAAAAGCTGTACACAGATATGAGCAAGGAGACAATGGCTGTGAAAAAAAGAAACCTGAACCTCCCACCAATAGCTGCTCGCTGTCAAACATAGATTTAGCAATGAAGATGAAAGCTAATTTATTTTGAAGAACAAACGACCCCCTGGACAGAGGTATGGAGGGCGGAAGATTGAGAGGGAAAAGGAAATCAAGTGAGTGACACGTCTAAGTCTCAGCTGGTCGTCAACCAAGGAGCCGGACGTGGGATTTGAGGGGTTTTGTGAAAATAGTGTAATCCAATCCATGGCGTATTCACAGTTCTCGACGTAGGGCCTCATCGTCGGTAGTCTTTTGCGAGTTTCGTCTGCTCAACATATCTTCAAGGACGTCGAGCCGCTCGCGAGTAGTCCTGATAGCATGGTTCATCTCGCGGTCAGACATCCTCTCATTGCGCAGCTTGTCCTGCAGCTGGCTGGAACCCTGGCGCATCTGGGAATCGGCCGGTCGGCTAGCTGCCGGGAAGGTCATCCCGTCCATGCCAACACGATCCTCCAGCCAGCTCCAGAGTTCACTCTCCTCCTTTCGCCACATCTCTTCATACGCAGCCAGCCGTTGAGGTAAGGAATAACCGGGACATCCTATATCGTGCGACGCTCGCGACGATTGAGAAGGGCTTCGGAACAAGACCATGAAAAGTAAAATGCCAATGACCAGAACAGCGATATTGCCGTTCAACATCGGTTTGAGGATATCCACAACAGGCTCAAGCAGCCCGTGGACCGGCTCCAGTAAGCCCCAAGACTTGGCCTGCGACACATTCGCATCCTGGGCTGCGTTAGATGCCACAGTGGCTGTCTCTTCGGCGCCCGTGTCGTTCTTTCTACGTTTAGCGTTTTTACCACCTGCTTTGGTAGCGCCAGCGCCACGAGCACGGGGAGCAACAGCGGCTTTGAGGGCAGCGACAAGTTCGTTGCCGAATGTAGTCTGACCATCAATGGCACCCTTTTCGATAGGACCTATACGTTCTTGGAGTTAGTCCACATTTATCAAGATGCGAAAACGGATATTACCTTTCAACCAACTCTTGCCCGACCATTCAATCGTGCAAGTCATAAAAAACCGTGTTTGATTGCCCGGTCCCCATGTGAACAAATATTTAGTCTTGGTGCAAAATACATTCCCACTAGGCACATCGGGAGTCTGCGTCGAAAGGGTGACGAGAACAGCTTTCTCTAGGTCGAGAAAATCCAAGGTTTCAGTACTGATGCACTTGGTCTGCTTGGGACCAATGGAGCCATTGAGCGGTTTGATGTATGAATACTTCCTGGTTCTGCTGTCGTTTGTAAGGCCTTTCTTTTCGCTCTCGAACTGGAGTTCGCCGGCCTTCTGGTTTTCAACAAGGAACTTGGGGATGAACGAGCCAGACGCCGGTCCGAAGACATAAGAATAGACTTTACCGAGTGGGGCTGGGATAATTTCTTCTTTGATGACTTTATCATATTGGCCGTTGGGCTCGGTATACTCCGTTGGCGGGTGAGTCGCCGGGCCCGGGAAGTCGGCATCTGCATCCCCACCTGGACTCGATTTGGCAGACTTCGACTCTCCGTTGGCGTTGGGCGTCGCAGTTGGCGCAGTACCATTGCCATTCTGAAGCAGACCAGAGGCTTGCCGGCTCAGTCCTTTCGTAGGGAGTGAGCGCTCGCTGCCGTTGGCACTGGCGCCTTCGGGTCCGAAGACGCTTTCAGCATTGTCGCCCTCCTCATCCTCGTCATAGATCTCGTCTTCCTCGTCACCATCGTCGCTCTCGACTTCGCTCTCGCCGGCCTTTTCGGTTTTATCACCGGTACCGGTCGCAACCCTGGTTCCGTTGACGGAGCTCTTGAGGGCCGGGTGGTTGATCTTCCAGATGTTCACCATCAGGTCATACGTGGACTCTCGACTGAGTAGACTTCGGAATGTATGACGAGCGTGCAATGTCTGGATGGCTATTGCATTGGGAAACACCATGGCGGTTGACTCCTTCTCTATGGCCACAATTTCATCGAAGCTGATAACGAGAGTGGTAACCCAGCCAAGGATATTGCTGGAGAAGCAAATGTGCCCTTCAGAGATGTAGATCCGCCCCGCCAGGATGATCTCTCTCTGCAAGGCACAGCTGTAATCTTCAATGAGGTAGTCGTCCTCGGGAACACTACGGAACAGTTGATGGAAATCCCGGTTTCTCTTCTTGCTGGCCACAGCGAACCCTGTCAAGCGAGGGACACTGGCATTGGCCCCCGGTACCCCGAGGGCAATGGCGCTAGCACCAACCACGCCCACCGTGGATGCAGTCGCACCAGAAGAGCCTCGATGACGCCTCTGAGCCAGTCGACTTCGTACGCTTCCGCTTCGATAAGGCCGAGTGCCAATTTCGCCCTCGAATATGCTACCGCTCGGAGTGGTCTGATCACCTCCACCATCCGCGCGTGAAAGGGAGTTGGTTGATTGCAACTCCAGGCCCTCCTCTGGTAGATGCGCGGACGATTGTTCCGAAGGTTTTTCATAAGCCATATAGACCGCACGCGCAGCGTGCTGATCCTCAAGTCTTGCTGCCTCCTCATCTTTCTGGTATGCGGCACGTTTCTCGGGTGCCCTGTCAGGCTTCGTGATCACAACGCCATCGGAAGTCGAAACAGAACCGCCAGAAGGCGCATCAATATCAAGATGGCTGAAATTCAAGTCTCCAGACCCCAACGTATCGATGGCAGATGGTTTTCTTTCCGCGGTTGGCCTCTCATTCTCTTTGTCGCCTTCCGTTGTGCCGTCGGTCTGTGGTTCATTAGAGTCTGCGGGTTCAGGCTGGGCCACTGTCCGCGCCTTGGCTTGTGGATTGAGGCTGCTACTTAGAGTCGACGCGGCATTCTGAGCGGCGGAAAAGACGGAGGAGAAGAAACCAGTTTGCTGGTTGCTGGAGGGAGACCTGGAAGAAGTTTTAGGTTCTTCAGCGGTAGGGGTCAACGCGGATATAGAGTTTGAGAGTTTACTAGGCTTGTGAGACGCAGAGGATGCCGACCGGACGCGTCGGTGCGAGATCATGTTTCCAGACGTGCTTACAATGACGCCCGACGGTAGGTCCTTTGACTTGATAGACTCTGGAGACTCTGTGACGTCAGGGGAGGAGAATAATTTTGGGAACTCTGAGCGACTGTAGGTTGGAGTGGGAGGGGTCACGGTGGTTTGAGGTGCAGGCAACGCAGTATGTGGCGGCGTTCTCGGCACGTTGGGTCCGTCAGACATCCGCAGAGGCTTGTCCTCCTTGAGGTCGGTCAGAATCGGTGTCGGTACAGAAGGGGGCTCGGTGGCCATGGTCTGGCTTCGCTTCGACGAGAGACTGCTTCTTCTGCTTAACAGGCTGCCGCTCTTCTTGCTCTCGCCCGAAGTAGAAGATGCTCGTTCGCGATCGGAATCCTTCTTGTTTGAATTGGAGCTAAACGGATTTTTCAGCCGCCTGCCGGGCGAGACGCTGCGCCTCTTACTGCTGTGCTCCTCTGGGATACTCAACATAGGGCCCGATGAGGTAGCGGGTCTGGAAAGTTCTTCCAGGAAAGTCTCCGAGGTAGTTGCACTGGGGCCACTGACGGTAGATTCGACGTCTGCCTGCATCTCGTCGGTGTCATTTGGATCCACAGAGGTAGTCTTGATTAATGGTGAGGAGGAAGTGTAGAAGCCGGTATGGGAGTTTCGAGTAGTGAGAGGAGGAGTCCTTCAGAGTCACGGGGGAGTGTGTCAGTAATTGTAATCCCTCTCCTGTATGGTATTGGAGGTATGCGTCAAGACTTACCGATCAGGCTCAGAATCATCAGTTAGAATATTGATAGCTTCACCCGGCGGGTTCAAATTGTCATTCGCCGACGAGGACTCGCCGCGAGACTCGTTTGATCGACTCTCCTGTAGGTCCTGATCATTCTCTGAGACTAGTGCCGGTGACAGTTCCTCCGTTTGCTTCTGCTCCTTCTCCTTCTTTCGCTTCCGTCGAGCATTCAGTAGCTTGGAAAACCCGCTGGAACCTGCCTTCGCGGTTTCCGCTGCTTCGCCCGCTTGTGATTTAGGTCTATCAGAACCGGATGAGATCGATGCGCGCCCATTGCTGCGGCCGGAGCTCCCCATTGTGTCTAAGTCGGCGGGAGTGGTCCAGGTCCGATTGGATTTACCGAAACTCTGTGGTTCAGTCTGAGGAACCGGAGGAGGCTCCGGGATCGTGGGTTCCTCCATGAGGAATATAGTGCAGCGCGGGAAAGGGAAGGAAACGAGGGGCGGGTCGAGGATCAAATGCAGAATGCGAGTGCTGGTTACTCCAGTCCAATCAATGATCTGAAGGAATCCTTCACTGCCGTTCTTGAGTGTGGAGGAATTGAATTACAGAAGAATTCTTGCTTAAGCGTCCATCGAGGAGTGGCTGGGTTCAGACTGTACAGTTATAGGGAAGAGGGGGGGCAGCGGTGGTGGATGGCCGCATTCCCAGCAGCATGGTTTCACAGCAAATGGGAAGTGAATGCGTTGATTCCTCCTTCCTTAGAATCAAGGGGTCAGACCTTGTCGATAAAAAGTAGAGAAAATGAATCAAAATGAACGAAAGTGAGCGAGGGACACGATGGAGAAGCAGTTGGAGGAGGTCTCAGGAAAATGACGACGTACGACCGCCAACAGGTTACCAGGTACCTTAAGCTCCGATGTATGCGTATTACCATTTTTCAGGACACACAGCGTGTAATGGCTGTTATGAACCGGTATTACACTTTCACCCTGACTCGGGCTCCACGCTTATTTTTGGATTGGAGTGGAGTCAGTGGCTTCTTTACGGTACATATTTTTGGCATCGAGATTCTAGACCATAGGCGCAAGTACAGACTAGAAAAGTTACATAGGACTTCGAAATCCTACTGTTCCTGAAGGGTGCTCAATGTGATTGTCCGAAAGGGAATGTCACGGTTCCATTGATTGATGCCTTAGGCGCATCCGGCATTCACTTTGGCGGTCTGTCTGTGTATGGCGTCACTTCTCCGAGTTCACTATCTTATCTCTTCCTGCTCTTCCTGGCATCTCACTGAGCTCCTTTTGACAACTGCATACAAGATCATTAGGTACAATCTGCATCTATGCAGCAGCCATGGAGACTGCGCCGCTCACCTTGGTATGCTCTGGTCGTCCTTGTCCCGCAGTTAGCTCATCCTAACTAATCCCGCCGAACTAGGCTCATACCCATGCCCGCAATGCCGTCCTAGAGACGCGCAAAGCGAATCCTGTTGCAGCGAGTGAGGAACACGACTTGGCTGCTGGTGAATTTGCAACAGCTGCACAAACTAGTTCCGACCGTGAGGTACATTTGCATCACTGAAATTCAACATTCAGTCAAGATCTAACGCCGCGTTCATTATCTGTCTCACAGGCCTTGCGTACTCTCCAGCTGCTCGAGCAACATCATAAAAAGCTCGCTCGAATCCTTCGTTTTCAACATGAGAACCCGGTCAGTACTACATCCGCTGCCACTGCGCAGACCGGAGGAGAATCGGAAGCGACCAAGTTGTCGCCGACCTCGCCAGAGCAAGCCCAGCAGCAGCCGCCTAGATTGGTTGGCAACACTCGGTTACCGGCAAGGGAGACTTCCTCCATTGCCAGCAACCTGGCTTCTGCGCGAGGAATTCCTTCTCATCCCCGCCGTGCCTCTCCCGTTTCCCCCACTGTATCCTCGCAACAGGCGGGGGCGAGGATGACGGAGGGTCCCAGCAAGCTGAAGACCGGAGAGTCAAGACTACGAGGGACCCAAGCCCACAATTTAAAGGACCGTCCGAGCGGCGTATCTGCATCTAAACAAGCCGTCATCAGTCCTACGGAAATCACATCTCAGCAATTCGTGCCGCCGGAAGCGGTCGAACCAGGTCGGCAGAAGAGCAAGACCACACCCTCCGAGGAACCCTTCCAACGCTTCTACTCGACTTTTGAAGGTCTCATCTCCAAAATTTCTGCACCTCTAGCATTTGCCGGCCTCCCGCTCGGGTCCGAGACATCCACGCACTCCGAGTCCGCAAGACGCAAATCGTCCGCCGACACCAAAGTCGATCGCCATCAAGCAACCTCTGACCGACTAGGCCAGTTCACCGAGCCAGACGTCAGCAAGATCTTCTCCCGCGCCGCCCTCCGCGCGATCCGCGACTCAAACGGCACCGGAACAGGAAACACCGCTGAATCGTTCTACGTCGTGCCTACCACAGGGGGCACAGTTTCGTATGCCGGCATCCTCACCCGAGCCGAGAAGGAAGCCCGACGCAACAGCCTGGACGAGGCGGACGATGACTTTGTCGATGCGCGCGAGACTCCCGCGTCGCCTGAGCTACGCCAAAGCCTGACGGGCTCACGCGGCCGGGCGAGTCGCGCCGCGGACAAACTCACCAGCCTGCACAACCCCAAAACAATGGAGGAACTGCAGATGGAGAATCAGGCGCTCAAGCATCTATCCGATACTCTCTCCAAACGGCTGCACATGTGGGAAGTCAACGCGCAGTCCTCTTCCATGGCTCTCCAGCAGTCCCTGAAAGCAATGCACCACCACAACGGCGCGTGGCCCGACCATCCATACAGCGCCCAGGGCTCCTCCGCCGCCGCAGCGTCTCCCTCCGCTCCAATGGACTCAGACCAGCGTATCAAGGAACTGGAAGAGCGCATCCGCCGCAGCGAAAAGGAGCTGGAGCGCGTCGGCCGTGAGAACGAGAAGCTACGGGACGTGCTGGGCCGCTACCGAGAACGATGGGAGAAACTGAAGGAGGGAGCGAAGACTAGACGCGCGGAGGGCAGAGCTGCTGCGGGCTCATCGCCTGCGGCGGATCCGGTCAAAAGTGACAAGCCCGGTTCTACTCCCAATCCGGAGCCTAGTACCCAGGAGCAGGCGGAGACCGCCAAGTCTAAGTCGGATGGCGACACGGAGAATGAAAGTACAGGGCCGGAGGCGAAAGCGGATAGTTCTGATAGCTAGCTGTCTGTCGTAGCTAGTTGGGCAGGTGGCATGTTGATTACAGACGTGCTTAGACATAGGAACTTCGGCGATCCTCCACGGAGACTTTTGAGATGTGTCGTCTTGTTACAGCCAAGCTGCCAACACATTCGCTGGTTAGTCATAGGATGGGAAATGATCAAGACCACGACGTCTTATGTTAGCATGTATCTATGCCGAAGCAGAGAATCCATGTTTACAGATGGTGCAGAATATCAGGCAGCGAATGCCATGTGTCACCTCAGGACATGTTAACGAGTAATTCAAATCCATAAACAAACTATATACACCTGCCGCAAAACACACACTCTGGCCACCAGCATCACTACTGCACGTAAAAGGTAGCATTACCCCTAATATCCGCGGAGCTGCTCCCCACCAACGCAGTGAACGCCCCGGGCTCAACAACATACTTCATAGCCGAGTTCCACAGCCCCAGATCCTGCACCTTGATCTGAACCTTGACGGTCTTAGTCTTCCCCGCAGGAATAACCACCTTCTCGAACCCCTTGAGCTGGCGGTTCGGCACCACAACCGACGCAATCTCATCCTGGATGTACACCTGCACGACCTCGGTCCCGTCCATGCTCTTGTGGGTGTTCGTCACGTCGACGCTGAGCGTGACGGTATCCTCGGCGGAGACGGTGGTCTTGTCGACGGAGACGGGCCCGTACTCGAAGGTCGAGTAGCTCTTGCCGTAGCCGAAGGGGTACCAGGGGAGCGGGGAGCCGAAGACGTACTGGTGGCCGAAGACGAGGGTGCCGTTGGGCAGCTCGTAGCCGGAGTCGCCGATGGAGCGGCCCGAGTTGAGGTAGTCGTAGTAGATGGGGAGGTCGCCGACGTAGGAAGGAAAACTGACGGAGAGCTTGCCGGAGGGGTTGTAGTCGCCGAAGAGGACGTCGGCGAGGGCGTTGCCGCCTTGCTCGGAGGGGTAGAATTGCTGGACTAGGGCGGCGGTCGAGTTGGAGAGCCAGGTCTCTGTCACGGGCTTGCCGCTGCTGAGGACGACGATGGTGGGGACGCCGGTGGCGACGATGGCTTTGATCAGGGGGGCTTGGGCGCCGACGAGCGAGAGGTCGTTTACGTCGACGTGTTCGCCGGTTCTGCGTGATTTAGTTCTTTGGACTCTGAACTTGGGGGCATGTGGGGACTCACGTTGCGTTGAGCCCTTGCCACAGCTGCGTCTGATCTCTGGACCAGGTGCCAACGACGACGATGGCCACGTCGGATTTCTTCGCTGCCTCCACGGCCTCGGCGAAGCCGGACTGGTCGTTGCTCCATCGCTCGCATCCCTGGGCGTAGTGGATGTTTGCCTTCTTACCAACGGCGGCTTTGATGCCGTCCAGGGGAGTGACACCCCGGTACTGGCTCTTGTAGACCACGTAATCTCCGTACTAACAGGTATGAGCGACGGTTGTCAATGTTATGAACTTTGCAAAGCCGGCACTTACATTCATGAATCCATGGGCCATGGGTCCAATAACGGCAATGTCACCCTTCTTCTTCAGAGGAAGGGTGTTGTTGTGGTTTTCCAGCAAAACTATGGACTCCTTGTCCAACTGCCTGGCAAGCTTGACAGCTTCCTTGCTGTGGATAAGCTTGTCCCATTGAGACTTGGGAGCAGCTGGATACGGGTTTTCAAAGAGGCCCATCTCGAACTTCGCTCTCAGCACTCTCGAGACGGCGGTGTCGACAGTCTTGATATCAAGCTTGCCGGCCTTGACCAGTTCAGGGATCGTCCGAAAATTGCTTTGCTATGGTCAGCAAGCGAACAATCAAATCTGACAGCCAAACACTTACAAAGAACCGCCGCCCATCTCCACGTCGTTACCGGCGGGAAGAGCCTGCAGAGTGACGGCTTCCATGTCAATAGGGTTGCTTCTGCAGAGCTTGAACGCGTTGCACAATCTATCTGTGCCGCCGGCATCACTCATGACAAAATAATCGTAGCCCCATTCGCCTCTCAGGATCTCGGTCAGCGTATGATAGTCAGAAACAGCAGGGATGCCGTCATATCTAAGCAAAGCTTGTCAGCAGCTTCTTCCGATCACTGTCAAGACACACTTACGCGTGATAAGCACTCATGATAGCCCATGCGCCAGCGTCAACGATCGCTCGCTTGAAAGACGGAAACCAACTTTCTAGGTCAGCATTTCCTTCACGCCCTGTCCGTTGGTCACTTACGTTGTGCGCAAGTATCTCTCGCCTCCCTTAACAGGCGCAGTATTGATACCCTGTTCAGGCTCGCTGAATCCTATGAAATGCTTGACCATCGAGGAGACATTCAGGCTCTGGAGACCCGTGATGTAGCTATACCCTATCTCTCCTGCAAGGTACGGATCTTCGGAGAATGTTTCCTCAACCTAGGAGCGGGTACGTTAGTTTCCTGCATGATAGGGAGATTGATCGCCTGTCGTACCCGACCATATCGCAGCTCGCGAGCCAGGTCCATGACAGGAGCAAAGAGCTGGGTGACGCCAAGTGTACGAGCTTCCTGGGCGATGTATTTGCCCATCTCCTGGACTAGCTATAATATCTCTGTTAGATGTGTCTCCAGCAACAAGATGCAGTACACGTACCTCTCGGTTGAAGGAGCAGCCATACGCAATCGGTGAATTGAAGATTGTCGCGTTGCCAACCAAGAACCCATGAATACCTATAGACGATCGACTGCCATCAGCATCTGACAAGAGTCGACATATACTCAGCCCATACCCTCAGTCTGGACAAGCGCCGGAATTCCAAGCGTCGTGTTCTGCAGGAGATAATCCTGGGCCCTCTTGACATTGGTAGCAATCCAATCCCAAGAAACGGGATAGCCAACTGAAAAACATCGTCAATGCTATCATTCACTTGAAGTCAGGATCCGGCTTCCTCTACCGTAGAACGATCCCGCTTTCATCTTCATATTCTCGACGAGCCCGGTGTAGTTGAATGCTCCGCTGGTAGAGTTCATCCAATTCGTAATATCACCTACAACCAACCAAATCAGCTCTGCCAATGAACAGGACATTGAAAACCAAGGGAAGCAAATCATCAACGAACCCTGCATCAATTGGGCCATCTTATCCTCGATGGTCATCCTGCCCAGAAGATCGCTCACTCGGTCTTCCACAGGCGCACTGGCATCTTTGTACAGCGGCGTCGAAGCAGCGTGTCCTGTAGACAAAGCCGACACAAGCTGCAAGAGCAGCAAGCTCTTGGAGAGGAAAGTCCCAACCATCGTGATTCGAAGACGGACAGATCCAAACCGTCCCTGTAGAACTAATAATTGCGAGGTCTCTCCTCAGCAAGCCATGCAGGGGGCAAAGACACAACCAGGAAAAGAAACGTACAATTCATCCACGAGGGAGGCACGCCGATTTATTTATTTACCACGCTTCTGGTCTCCGCAGGCACACCGTCCAGTACGGAGTAATTACTCTCGCATGTCGGCGTGAGGCTAGGCCATGCTTGGAGAAAAAGGTAAAAAAAGAGAGACCATCGTAATAAATTGCCCTGATTGCTGCCATTGCAATCTAATAGATCGAGTGTGCCAATTGACAGAAAAGAGGCAAGCGTGCAAGCTATCGTGCTTTAGGTTGGAGGTGAGATCCAGTGCGGAGATGAGGCCGGGTCGAAAACACCGTTAGGGGGAGGTGGGAAAGTCATATTGGCGAATGAGGACATCAGCTTGAACGACACTCCACTGATTTGGCTTGGACAGCAATAATAATGGCATCTTCTGGGGATGGAATTGAGCCGAGATCCCCGGAACTGCAGTGATGACATTGATGCGAAGAAGCATTCGGACGGCTAAATTCAAGGCCCTGAGGAGAACATTAACAGGATGAATGCCTAGTGGCTGGGTTCAAGAGAAATAAATGACCCCTGCTGGATCTAGAGAATTAGGATGCTACAAGATGTGTATTTTCCACCTATGGAATCATTGGATGCAAGCCAACGCAGAAACCGCAGGAGAAATCCTGCGCACGTTAGCTGATCATTTCCCACCGTGGTCAAGGATTGCTTTACCTCGTTAAGGAACCGGACTGGGAGGGGAGAGGAGATGGAAGTGTCACTGCTCTGGCTCGAAGATATCTCCCTAGATTGTTGAAAGATATCCATTGGACGTCAATCATTACAGAGTACCCGTGCTCCAATGCAATGGCTCAATGGTTATGTATATAATGGAGCCAAACACGGCAATGCCATGTCCAAGTGTAAAGCTACCTACTATTAAAAGACAGGAACCGTATATCTAATGAATATATGCACTCAGAATCAAACCGGCCAACCCACCCATTATTACAACAATAACAACAAAATATGTACCGACGACTGGAATGAGCCTGCCGCCGCAGAGAGGAGATGCTCTGTCCGGGTCTACGCCTGCGCATCTGCGCCACTTTCGCGACCGCCTTCGCGATCATGCGTTTCGGGGCTATTGTCATTCTCGTCTGATTCGACTGCTGTAGTATTGCCCAACGCTTTGTTGCTGCTGGGCTTTCGTAGAGCCCCACCGAGCCATGCGAGACCTCCACCCCATGAATCACTAAAGCTGCGCAGTCGGGTCAGCGTGGTGAGACCATGTTGGGTGTGATTGCTGGTCTGATCTGCTGAGTCTCCAACCGGGGTGGCATTACCAACGGTCACAGGAGCCGTCTGGAGATCATTGGTAGAATGGAGTCGCGCAGTCGCAAGTTGGAATGGAAGATGATGGTTATTTTCGACATCCGCGTCGACCTCGTCTGCACGGTCTCTCAAGTCACTGTCCCTGGTGCGCATGTAGCCATCAAAGACTGTTGTGCTTAGCCGCTTTCTCCTAGCGGACCGCTTATGGCTCTTTCGGTCTTTCACGGGACTCGTTTCTCCACGGCGAAGTGATTCGGCAACGACCGCACTGAAACCTGCAGAAAGGGTAGGGAGAAGTGGGCCTGGAGAGAAATGCTTGGATATAGAGTTGCGTAAGTTCCTTGCGGGAGGAGTCTGGGGGACAGTATTTGCTCGGCCAGCCGGATCGACATGGTCGGGCTTGGATGAAGACGAGCGACGGTGATCGTGATCTTCAATGCCAGGGGCAGGCGGAAATTGCAAGAGCACTGTTGAATCAGTGTTGGCATTCTCGGAATGTTTCGGAGGAGTGGCTGGTCGGTGAATCTGAGGTTCGGATTTGGAGGCATGAACGTGTTGTTCCAAATGGTCCGCCCATGGGTTCGTCAACAGTGAGTGCGAGTGAAAAGAAGACGGAGGCTCGGGAGATGGCTGTGTAAGAGATTCGGCGGTCAGGGAGCCGACAGGAGATGAGGGAGTAGCAGACAGAGCACCCTTGGGAGTGAGGTGGTCCTCATCAACGTCCTCGATCCCATGGCTCAGTAGAGATCCCGGCGGGGACTGTAGATCGTTCTCTCCAGGTACTACTGGTTGCCTTTGCCCGGGTTTGCGTATCCTCGCTTGATGAGCAGGAGGGGCCATGTCAACCCTGTCCTGGTACCGCTCGCCTCCCAGAAGCCCAATCGCTTCTTCCTCGTCATCAATGGATAAAGAAGATTCGTCGTCTGCACGGACTCTGCCACTTGTGATAAAGTATACACCTAGGAAAGTCATAAGGCAGCCACAGACAAATTTTGACGCCCGCTCGGCAGTGTAGTTCTCAAAGTCGCGGTATAACACAGCACTTCCAATGATGACCGACAATGTGAAGAGCACGAATTGCGTTGGGATGACTTGGGTGGAATCGAACCGTTGCAAAGCCCGGTTGATGTACCGGACTTGCATCAGAGCGCTGAAAACAAGGACAAACACCAATAGGTAGGTGATCGGAAAGGTAATAACATGCCAAAGCGTAAATGACAGTAATGATGAGACACCTTTCGTTGACAAAGCGGTATATCCACCTTGATATCTAATCAGTACTTGGTCCACACGATCGAACAATGCATCAATGATGACTGAGACTTACCAAACAGCGCGACTAGCCCGACATCTATAAGGATTGTTCGCGAGCCATACACATGGCTCACCCACATGAGAGCGACTATCAAGCTGGCTGTCAGACCCAAGTACAGCTCGAATTCCCAGCGCGTGATCATGATCCATATATCATGTGGGCCGATTTTCTCTTCCGACGACCTGGCACTCAGCACAACCACAACAGCGCCAGCGATTGCAACGAGGACCCCCCAGGCATCGCGTTGGCGAAACTTCTCCTTGAGCATTATTGGAGCAATAACACAGTTTGAGATCAACGCGACGACGCCTAGCGGGGACACAATCGATGCAGGAGCAAATCCGTATGCCATGAAGTTACCGATTTCGCCCAGAGACATGAGCACGATGCCCGCCCACCAGTACGGCGAACGGAGGTATGATTGGCGTCGGCCATGGCGCGAATCCTTATCCCCAGGGCGAATAGTCTGATCTGATAGAAAGGACTCGGGCAGGCGACCGCGCGAGCCCGATTCTCCATCCGAGAACTCGTCGCTCCGTCTCAGAAAGTCCTCGGGTAATTCTGGCCCGGAATCCGGAGACTCGTCTCGATAACGCGGAAACGGGCCTCTCTCTTGTCTAGGTTCCCTGTCATCCTCGTCATCCACGGTAGCTCCGTAGACACCTGGTGCATTTCGGCCCGAGTTCGCCCGTTTCCATTCTAGCTCCCTTTGAAGCTTGTTCTGCTCCCACTCCCTTTCAATCCGGATGTGAGCGTAACGTTGAATATTTAGCGCCAGAGATATGAGCACGTTTCCCACCAATGCAGTCACAATACCAATCAGCGACGACCATTCATGTATATGCCCTCCATTGTGGCCGCCAGGATTCGAATCAGAGCCCGATGTCGATGCAGGGAAATGCCGAAACGATGAAGAGACGGATGTGGTGGCTGTCGGAGTAGGGACGAAAGAAGTGACAAGAACCGTAAGCAGGCCTGCTGCTAAGGGTTCTTCTTGAAATGAAGCCATTCAAATGTAAAGAGCAAGGACGACCAGGCAGGAGGAAAAGGGGTTGAGGAGATTCGAGAGATCCGCCGAAACTCGTTGACCCGAATCGATCGTTATCAGCCGGGCGAAAATGCTCAATATGATGCGGAACACGGATTCTTTAAAGACTGAGGATGAGAATTCGATGCGTGTCCTCAAGACGCTGAAAGAAAATGATCCGATGAGATGGTGCTCGAGTTGAACCGCAAACAATCGCTCATGCTGGTAAACAGTGACGCATTGTTCCGTGACTATATTAAGCTCCAAACCTGTATATCCGCCCTTGTCAAGACAAAACAAAACCTCTGCCAACAACAAAAGAGAAACGATGTCGTCCAGCAACGGACACAAAGGGGGTGGTGTTGCTGTCGTTCGAGAGCAACGTAGATGACCGGGATGGTCGGAGGATGACTGGGCGCGGACTTAGACTTGCGAGAATACGAAAGATCGCTCAGACGATCTAATCAACAAGGCAGCGGTTGAGAACAAACTCAAGCGCAGCATCATGAGTTGGTGCAAGCTCAAAGCCTCTTTGAGTAAGGTAAGGTAGTGGGAGAAAGCGACTATCGAAGTGCCATTTCGATCATTATTGGTCTGACTCTGACCTCCACAACAGCCTGGGAAGCCCATCGGCGGACACTCCCCCGCCTGTCCAACGTCATCGAACATCAAATTCCCATCCAGCTGACAAACTCCCTCTGCTACTTGAATGCATAAAGAATCCTGAAGGATGCATACGGATGGGGTATCTCTCATTATTTATGGTAGACCATCGATGATAGTTTTTGATCTGATTACGCTAAGCAGTCATGTTCCCCCGCAACGCCATCCATCAGTGCATATATATACATTAGTCTTCGAAGAAGACACCTATCCAGACTCAAGGAAATTAGATCGTAGAAAGGTTCTCTGGACGATCATTTCACCGCTTGGCCCTCTTCTTATCGGGTTCTTGCTCCTCCTCATCGTCGCTGAGCTCTCTGAATATCGGTACTGGCTGTGTTTCTTTCCATGCCTTGGTGAAAATCGGGTCCTTCTCGGCTTTCTCGGCGTACTTCAGTAGCGCCTCGCGAGGGTCCTCGTCTCGCATGGAACTAAGAGGAATATTTTCGCGGATATGCCGTTCATCCGGCTGCGATTTTGCAAAAGGAGTAGTTGCCGGCAGGTGTGGTCGTCGTGGGTCCCTGGAACGACCGGAAGCCGTGAGCCCAATGGTTGGATGGCGGGCAGACCAGGTAGCCGAACTATAGTGAGGGACTCCGTTCGGTCCGACCACAACGGAGTCGCCCGAGATACCAGCTGACAGGTCCATGGTAAGAGACGGGTCATCGTCGATATGGCGACGTTTGGGCGCCTTGGACATGACCAAGGCAGCTCCCTTGGTTGACATGGTGGGATTGTAGAGAACATGTGTCTCAGCGTTGGCGGAACCAGTAATGATCTGATTGAGCTTTTCATGCCAGAGAACAGTGATGACGGGTGACCCAGGTGTGACTGGCGTGACAAGCTCGGGTTTCAGGGTAGCTGGGTTCAGGATGTGTAGATGACCAGTCTCTGAGCCTGTAATGACATTGGCCGACGTAGGTGAGAAGACAATGTTGGAAGACGGATAACGAGCTGAACTCGATGGATGCGAGACGGTGGTGATCGGCTGTTTGAATTTTCGAGTGTCCCAGAGCTTGATGGTATCGTCCCCTCCCTTGCTGATGACTAGTCTTCCGTCGGAGCTGATGTCGAGTCCACTCGTCCATGTATCACGAGTATGCGCATCTCTGATCTCCCCACTAGGCCGAGTGAACGGTCCATTCCCGCTCCACATCAGCAAGCTTCCATCGAGGGCAGCAGCCACGAGAATACTAGGACCGCCCTGTTTGGGGGAGCCCCATGCGACGGCGGTCATCTTGCTCCGACCAGCGGACCCAGCCACCCTAGACTTGTGTACAATGACTTCCTTCTGCGATCGTCCGATGTTTGCGTCCCAGATGCGAACTGTGCTGTCCGTTCCTGCGGTGGCACACAAGTTGTAATCGGTCGGAGACCAAGCGCCACTAGTCACTTCCGCCACATGGCCTTTGGTATTATGAAGATCTCTCAAGTACATGTCCCCCTTCACGAATTCAGTCAGGGTATCGCCGTCGCGGTCCAAAATTCGAGGTTGCGGCGTTGCCGAAACAACCATGACATGACTTGGGGATAGAGGATTGAAAGCGACATAGTGCACCGGGTGTGCTTCTTGCGCGGCGGACTGCTTCTTAGCAGTCGGATCGACGGATTTGAATGCGCGTACAGTGGACGGTGTCATAGAGGCAAAGTCATGGAGCTTGAGCGTGCAGTCAGTCGAGCCGGTAATTAATCGAGCTCCTGACGGATCCACCGTCATGGTCGTCACTGCGCGCTCATGTGTCTTGATAACGAGCTCGTGAGAGACTGGGAATTCGTCCTCCTCCTCGTCATCCGAATCATCATCGTCGTCGGAGTCATCTTCTGAATCTGCTTTTCGATCGTGTGCTATTGTGTCATCTTCGGCTTCAGCTTCAGCTTCTTCGATTGCCGGCTTGATATCAGTATCTTCCTTCTTATCGCCATCTGGTTTGGCTGAAACTTCCGACCGCTTGGTGCGGTTGATCTGGGCATTCACATCAAGCTGCTTTTGTTGCTTGCCGAAGCTACTCGGAAAAAATTTCTTAAATGCTTCTTCATCGAATCCGTCCATTGTGTTCGAGAAACCTTGCAAAGTACTGGTTCGAAGCTAATCGGAAAATCACTTGATGATGCCAATAATGTTGCAACTGCTTCAGTTTGGCAAGTTTGCGGTGTTTGCGGTGTTTGCATCTATGCATAGACATCCTTAGGTATGACGCCGCTTATGAAGTGGTAAGGTAAACATCACCATAGAGATTGGTAGCTCGTTTCACTAGTAGAATACATCATTGAGAGACTCGTGAAGCAACGCCATCTGCTTAATCTACGTAGACACAAGGCACCTATTAACCAGATCCGCACCTACAAGTACAGGCCCTCCACAGGACCGCCATCCTGCTTAGTCTTCATGATCCGTTCCCGAGCGGCACGGAAATCATCCATTTGCACCCTCATACGGCGCTCTCTCAGCGCCATCAGACCGGCCTCTGTGCAAATAGCTCTGATATCGGCACCAGAGAGATCGTCTTTCTGGTTGATAAATTCGTCGAGGTCAACGTCATCTCCAAGGGACATCTTAGACGTATGCAGGGTGAAGATCTTCTTCTTGGTATTTTCTGGGGATTGTCAGTCAGTGAACCACGGCAAGATCCTATCACGGTACTCACGGTCTGGGTTTTCGAAGAGAATCTTTCGGTCAATACGACCAGGACGGATCAAGGCAGGATCCAGAGTTTCAATCTTGTTTGTGGCCATGATAACCTTTACATCACCACGGTCGTCGAAACCATCCAGTTGGTTGAGAAGCTCCAACATAGTACGCTGGATTTCTCGTTCACCGCCAGATGTAGAGTCGTAACGCTTGGTACCGATGGCGTCAATTTCATCGATGAAGACAATCGAGGGCGCATGCTCGGCAGCAACCTGGAAAATCTGTCGCACCAACCGAGGACCATCTCCAAGGTACTTCTGGATCAGCTCACTTCCGACAATTCGAAGGAAAGTGGCGCTGGTCTGGTTTGCAACCGCCTTGGCAAGCAAGGTTTTACCGGTACCAGGAGCACCGTAGAGAATAACGCCCTTTGGCGGCTTGATACCCATCTCTTCATACAATTCCGGGTGGAGCAGCGGCAACTCGACCGACTCTCGGACCTCTTGAATCTGCGACTCGAGACCACCAATATCCGCATACGACTCGGTTGGTGCCTTGTCGAGTTTCATAACTGAGACCAGGGGATCGGACTCTTCCGTCAGCACACCAACGACAGAGACAGACTTGTGATGCAGAAGGATGCTGGCACCGGGCTCCAGCAGATCCTTGTCGACGAAGGACATGATAGAAACGTAGTACTCGGGGCCGGTAGCGCTCGAGACAATCGCATGGTCATCGTCAATCAGCTCTTCCAGGTTGCCGACTCCCATGGGGCTGCCTCTCATGTCATCCACACGGCTCCTTTCGTCCGCGTTTCTGTCCATGATATCCAGGTCGCCTCGGCTTACAGAGTCCTGCGTTGCCTGAGCTTTGGCCTTGCGCAGACGCTCCATATTTTCCACATATTCCTCTTCGAGCAACAGGTGGTCATGGACTCGCTGCATTCGAAGGTACCTCAATTTGCATCGTGACGTAGGGAAAATGTCGGGAAGTTTTGAGGCAGTGCTAGGGCCTGCAGCCTTGCGCTTCTTCCGGCCGATCCTGGTTGTAGGTGGTGGTGGTGGTTCGTACTTAGGCTTCTCCTTCTGGAGACATAGGCTTTGTCAGCTACTGGACCTGCGGCATCAGAAGACATATCGAAGACGTCGACTCACCTTCTTATCCTTGTCATCTCTCCCATCCCCGCCAGGGCCTCCACCGATGTTTGACTGCTGGTTACCCTGTTTTGAAGACACGTCAGTCTCGTTCGAAAGGGACAAGGCAACCAAGGCACTAATGACGAAAGCGCTCTGATATACATACCATGTTCCCAGAGTCTGTGCAGATAAAAGTTAAAGAGTGGTGTTAGAATTAGACTCCTGATAAGACAACCTTGATACCAGCAGGAGTCGTTGAGGGAGGTGATGGTTGGATGTTAAAGGGTGAATGAAGGCGTGAAGGTAGAGAGTGAGTGAAGCTTGGAGAGACAGACGGAGAGCTCTCAAGTAGGTAAGCTGTTGTCGCCATCTGGTCCGGTCTTGGCGGGCCAACATCCTTTGCACGTGATATGCGCCTTATTTTGGCCTAAGTTTTGGCCTAAGGTATCTACGTACGGTATCCACGGTTGACTGCCTTGCAGCCTGATGGATTTTACTGGCGAATGATAGCGGAAGTCAAGCGTCACCAGTAAATAACTGGTAGCTACTAAGGTACAGGTAGTAGTATCTAGAACACTCTGTAGTCAGGTAGCTTAAGGTAGGTAGCTTTCTGCCTTACTCACAGCACAATATAGATAAGTCCTTTTGCATTATTGAATCTTGTTCTTCAGAGCTTTAGCTCTAAGCTGTCCTACTCCGAATAGCGTTCATATATCTGCCCTGTTGAGCTGTTTCTGTGAGTATCCACTACTCCTCATCTGCCTCGTCCCCTCATCCATCTCTCCTCGAGCTCCCCTCCTCGAAAGAAAGCGAGGCTCAATATGAGCTTTAACCGACGAGCATGTTTACTTTTTTTTGCCCCGTCCCGTCCCACCTTCTACCCGCTAGCCTTCACTCGGATTGATACGGAAAATAACTGACAGCTCCTGCTGATAAGTCCCAAGTCGTTCCATAGTTAGCGACTCCGGACATTATCCTCGGATCAGAATACAGTTCACTTAACTACATCGTCTACTCCTAAGCGTGGTTCATCGCTTACGTGTCCGTGACTTGTCGATCATTCCACTTAACTTATGGCTTCGAATCGAACGCGGCGTATCGCAAAGGAGATTGCGGATATTCGAGCGGATACCCATTCGCAAATTACTGCCGAACCAGTGGAAGGAGATGACGATATAACACACCTGCGTGGCACGTTTCCGGGGCCCCCGGGTACACCGTACGAAGGTGGTACTTATGAAGTCGATATCAAGATACCCAACGACTACCCGTTTCGGCCACCGCATATGAAGTTCGTGACCAAGGTCTGGCATCCCAATGTGAGCAGCCAAACGGTGAGTATCGTCAGCGTCGAGCCGTCTATCTGGTCAGGAGACGATCTCTAATGTTCTTTAGGGCGCTATCTGCCTCGATACGCTGTCGTCGGCATGGTCGCCGGTGCTGACCATCAAATCCGCACTCTTATCCCTGCAATCCTTACTCAGTACTCCCGAGCCCAAAGATCCGCAAGATGCAGAGGTAGCCACCATGCTACTGCGGAGACCGAAAGAGTTCGAGCGTGTCGCCCGGGAATGGGCCGTCATCCACGCTGGGGCTCCTCGAAAACACGCTGGGGAGGGTAGTGGAGGAGCAACAGACGAAACTCTCCGCCAGGAGGAACTCAGGGCCAAGGCGGAGCAAGAAAGGCAAGATCTTTCCAAGTATGTAACCACGCAGGTGCCATGTTTCATTACCTCTAGAGGGTCGTATCTCATACATGTCAATAGGTACGACGGATATAACAAAAACCTGATCGATCGATTCTGCAGCATGGGCTTCGATGTGGAGCAAGTGGTGGCGGCGTTCAAATTTTACGGCATTGACCGAATGAATGGAGAGGACTATGAATTGGATGAAGCGTATATGGGTGATATTACCGCACGGCTCCTGGGTGAGCCGTAAATGAGGACGTGATGACTCTTTGGTCTATTTTGGGCAACGACAGCGGATGAAGTAATTGAATGCATGGTGCCTGGCGAACCCTCTGTTTCAAAGACATTCCAAGCTATTCTTATGGAGATTGTTATGGTCGGGAGCAACGACTGCCTCATGTCATTTCTTCATGAACTATTCTTTGCTTGTTTTTGGCTCTTGTTCCTTCCATATCTTGTCTCTTACAATAAACTTGATATTGAGCCTTCGAAATACAGTTCATGGTTCTGAGATGTCGCCGCTGGGCTTTTTTTTTGCTAGGATGGCCAGCAACATCATTAATAGTGCTATCCTATATCGATAAGCGGGTGGGTCTCCATTTCCTCTGGAACTCCGCCTAGGTTGACCGTCTCCGATTCTACCTTTTTCAAGACAGCTTGCTCTTTTGTTAATGCACTGATGGAGATCTATTGATCTTGGTATAAAGAACAAAGAATATACCACCATATCATAACGACTAAGCGTTCTTTCTTCCTTTGCTTCTGCCATCACCCACGTGCGCCGGGCCTAACGATCGAGCTCCGTCAGAAGCAGGATGTTCGAGGACGATATCTATCGTACCTCATCACAGTATAAACTTTGGTCTTTCACCAAGACGTCCTTACAATCTTTAAGGGAGAACACAAATGCCGTCGCTAGCCAGCGAGTCCGAGCGGCACTGCGGAGAGCGCGGGAGGCGCGACAGTCAGCCAACTCGTCGGCTGCGGGGACTCCTATAGCAGGGACTAATACAGATGGCAAGGGGGCGGAAGAGAATGATATTGACTGTTTGACAACAGAAGAAGAGAAGGAGTTAGTGAGGTTCTATTGCGAGAAGGCCGTGGAGCTGGCGGACACATATAAGCCACCCTTGCCAACGACAGTGCGGGTGCGTACCCCCTCTGATGTTAGTGACTGTGAACGACAAATAACTAACATCGAACATCTCCTAACAGGCCACTGCGATCCAATACATCCGTCGATTCTATCTCAGCAACTCACCAATGACCTACTCCCCCAAGACAATCATGCCCTGCGCTCTCTTCCTTGCTACCAAGACGGACAATTTCTACATGTCCCTACGCCAGTTCGCCGAAAAGGTCCCAGGCGACGCAACCGCAGAAGACATCATCGCGCCAGAATTCCTCATCATGCAAAGCCTCCGCTTCACCTTCGACGTCCGCCATCCCTTTCGCGGCCTCGAAGGCGGCGTCATGGAACTCCAAGCCATGGCCGAAGGCCAGGGCCAGCCAGCACCTCACCTCCCTCACCAAACATCAGAAGACCTACGCCGCGGAATCCTCGCCGTTCCGCCAGCGCCAAACGCTCCCCAGTCCTCCTCAATCACAGACCGAATCGCCCGCGCACACACCACAACCCGCGAACTCCTCAAAACCGCCGCCCAAATGACAGACGCCTACTTCCTCTATACCCCCTCGCAGATCTGGCTGGCGGCCTTCATGCTCGCCGATCGCCCCTTGGCCGAATACTACCTCGACACAAAGCTCGGCGGGCCAACCGACACACAAGCGGCGAGCCCGCTCTATGACCTCCGCGCGAAACTCCTCCGCACACTCAACGACTGCGCTGCCCTGCTTCAATCATACAAGCCCCTCAACTCCGACCCCGAGCAAATGAAGAACCTCAAACGCATCGGGAAGAAGTTCTATTACTGCCAGAACCCGGAGAAGATCTCCCTGGCCGGGCAGAAGCGGATCCCTGCTGCTGCTGCTGCCGCCGCCGCGTCGGGAGGCGAAGGCGGCACCTCGGAAAGCGAAGTCGAGCGGCTGGCGAAGAAGCGGAAGCTGGAGCGGGAGCAGAAAGATCGGGTATCGAGGGATATCTTTGGCGGGGAGCTGGTGGCGCAACGGGTCAAGGAGGGGCAGGTTGGCGAGGAACAGCACCCGTCGTAGGACTAATGTGGTTGGAAAAGTGATGTACCTCTTTTCTTCGAATAGATTTCGGTAGTGGGGATACCACAACCTAATAGTCCATGTACTTTATTGTCAATGACCTATACCTCTTTAAAAAATCCAGTTCTGTACAGTACTCTTTATACTACGTCAGGACCGCATAGAAGGCAGCAGCTATGTGCAATGATATTATAGTCATCAGCCAGAGTTACAAGATGACCGACTGGATTTAACAAGACTATATGAAGTGTCTATAACAGGTATCATGGGGCTGATCATGAAAGAAGTAAGGAACATGGAATTTAGCCATCACGCTTGGCTCAGCTCAGCTCTAGTAGGAGGATGAGAGGTATGAAAAAGGACGGACCATCTAAAAGGCACCCAAACAATGAGAAGCGATCAAAAGAATATCTCCAACAACAATGTGTAAATGTAAAGAAAAGAAAACGCAAGGTCAGTCACTATATCACTGGCTCCAGGATACGTCATCACTCCTGGAAGAATTGAACTTTTCCTTCCCTGCCGCACTTTTTGTGGTCATCTCTAAACGTTCCAATTCGTAACAAAATGCAGAGACGGGATGGGATGGCTTTAGACAGCGCCCTCGGAGACCATCTTCTTGCGCAGGTGGTCCTTGTACTCGCCAATAGAGCCGTCCCACCGGCGGATGGTCTTGTTCTCGCACACCATGATGTCCTTGGCGATCTTGTCGAGAAGACGGAAGTCGTGAGACACGACGACGACACCACCGCTGAAGGCATTGATAGCATCCGCTAAACTGTCGATCGTGGGGATATCGAGACCGTTGGTAGGCTCGTCGAGAAGAATCATGTTGGGGCTCTCGATGGCCAACAGAGCGAAGACAATACGACTCTTCTGACCTTCAGACAGAGTACCCATGAGGGCAGTCTGGGATTCACCGCTCAGACCATAGCGACCGAGCTGCTGACGCCAGTACTGGTAGTCCTGACTCTTCTCGGGGAACTTATCGCGAACAAAGTCCAGTGCGGACTTGGTCAAGTCGAGCTGTTCAGCCGAGTGCTGACTGTACATGCCGAGTTTCAAGTGAGTGTGACGGCTGACGCGACCGGCAATGGGCTGCAGCTTTCCGGTCATGAGACGGAGGAGAGTAGACTTGCCGACACCGTTAGGTCCGACCAGCGCAGTTCGGGAGTCCATGTCAACACCAAGGTCGAGGTGCTCGTACAGAGTGTCGTCCCAGTTGCCAGAGTAAGAGAACGAAACATCGTCGAAGGACAGCACCGGCGGGGGAAGCTTCTCGACTTCAGCGAAACGGAATGAGAAGACCCTGTCGGGGATGACAGGTTGAATGAAGCCGTCAGCCTCCATCTTGTCAAGAATCTTCTGGCGAGACTTGGCCTGTCTGACCAAGTTGGCGTAAGTACCGGCGGAAGCAATGAACTTCTTGATATGGGCGATTTCCTCCTGTTGTTTGTGGTAGGCCTTCATCTGGTTGGTCTCTTGTTCGCTGCGAGTCTTGTGGTACGAATCGTAGTTACCACCGTAGTAGAGGAGCTGCTTCATGCGCATGTCGATCATGTTGGTACAGACACCGTTCAAGAAATCCTGAGAGTGAGAAACAAGCACCAGAGTGCGCTCCCACTTCTTCAAGTACTCTTCCAGCCACACACAGGCCTCGAGATCCAAGTGAGCGGTAGGGTCGTCCAGCAACAGAAGAGAAGGCTTGACGAACAGGGCCTTGGCAAGGGCCACACGCATACGCCAACCACCGGACATGTCCTTGGTCTTCTTGTGGATGGTCTGCTTGTTGAAACCCAGACCGGTCAAAATCAGGGAGGCACGAGTGTGGAAGGTGGAAGGATCCATTTTGTCCATGCGCTGGTTGATGTTAGAACATGATAATTGCTATGTAGGGGGGAGTCAAATGAACTTACGTCGTACAGATCTTCCAGGATAGGGCTGTCGGGACCCTCCTTTTCCAGAATCTCCTCAGCCTGCTTCTCCATGCGGTCCAGTTGGTTCTGCGCCTCAGTAACGACCCATTCCAGAGCACCGAGGTCGCTGGGGGGAGCACCCTCATTCAGAAGGTAGATATCGATGTGCTCGGGAATAGGGTACTCGCGAGTGGCGATAGCTTTGAGCAGAGTGGACTTTCCACATCCGTTCTCACCGAGCAAACCATAACGACGACCGAAGTTGAGTTCGAGGGTGGAGTCGGTGATGAGGACCTTGCCGTGAAACACGAGGGAAGCGGAAGTGATCTTGACGTCGCGGGAGGAAGCCATCGAAGTCAGAACACCGGTGGTGACACGGTCGGACAGACCGTGCTTATCCATCTGTGCGGTGAGCTTTTCGACTTCCTTCATCTTCTCCTCGGTGGTAGCGGGCTGATCTTCGGTAGGGAGAGGTTCGCCATCGGCGTCAACCAAAGGGCTCTCATCACCCTTGACATCCTTCTTCGACTTGGTGGTCTTCTTCTTATCGCCATCGGCGGCACGCTTGGCGAGACGAGCAGCTTTGGAAGCTGACACCATTTTGGCGGTATGTACGGGGGGTGATAAGGGTGTGAGGAGGGGAGGTAAAGGGAGAGGACAGGTAAAGGTCAAAAGTCTGTCTAGGGTCGTGAACACAAGTGAAAAAAAGGCTCGACGAAAGTGGATCGATAGCGGGGAGGAAGGAGAAAATAGAGAGGGGCGACCAAAAGCCTTTTAGGTGGGGTGTTTTGGAATCCAAGAATGAATCCTTGACCTTCTATTAGAAAGAAACGAAACCCTTATCGATAATCTTCGGGAGGCGAATCCTCAGCCTCTAGTGCTCTACTCGGTAAGGTAGTGGGTCTCGAACTCGAACTGGGGTAGATTCGAAGATAAAGTAGAATGTTATATAGTGTTGAGAGGCGAGTCTCAAAGAACGAGCGGCCTGATGGCAAAAAATATGGAGAATAAGGCCAAGAAGATGTTGGAAGGGATAAAGAAGAGTCTTTACTCCGTAGAATTAGATACCTTGTGGCAGCTAATCGAAAATTCGTTCAGTGGGACTGATTCTCATTGGTCGAACGACGTCACTGCCCGGTACGTGGCGCGGCCATACCTGATTGGGCAGCTTCTTATCACGTGATTCTAGCCTTACGCCCTAAGGTACCAGGCATTGACAGCTTGAGTTTTATCCAATTGAGTGATGTTGATGCCGATGGGATGTATGAAGGAGAATGTTCGAACAGAGGCTGAGGTCGGCATGATGTATAGTTTTTCATTACAATTCCCAACGCTGCTCTATATATGCTGAACGCTAGTGACAAAGTACATCTATTGTATTCGTTGACTGACCCTCTCCAGCACCTCCCTTTCTTCTGCGCTGATCCAGAGGTTATCAGGCATTAATACCTCACCGCGCTGGATGATTATTTTCTCAGGCTTATCCATAAAGCTGTCCTCAGACTCAGTGGGTTTGACACCCGAAGGTTTCTCATGCCTGACACTTTCGGCATCCTCGGGTTTCGGACGTGCAAGGCTATGCGGAGTCCACCAGTAGACGGGGAACCGCCGTTGGATGTTGTCGATCAATAATGCCACCAAGAGAATCAGCACACATCCCAGCAGCACCATCGGAACCAGATACCAGCCCAATTCATAGGCCTCGGTGACAGCTAACAGAGCTGTGGCGCCGGCAGGTGGATGCGTAGTATTTGTGATAGCCATGAAGGCGGTGGCGATGGCACAAGCAAGAGCTCCTCCGACTTGGGGTAAGGCATGAGCATGGGGATTCAAGGCAAAGAGCTTCGCAATCGCTACACCAATGATGCTCGCTGCTACCTGCCCTACCATCATATTTCGAGGTTGAGCGAATGGGGAATCGATGGCAGAGAATTCCAGCACCGCCGTGGCGCCCTGCCAACTGTCAGCATTACTGCAATAGCAAGAGCCTGGAATCCCAAGGGTGAGGTACTCACGAAGCTAGCAACGATAATGGGTGCATGGTGCGCCTGGAACGACGGGACATGCAAAAAGACCTCGGCAACAACAAGGACGCCACAGAATGCTCCGATGAGAGCCCAAAAGGTAATCAACAGGTTGCCAACAGCCTTGGGCGGTTGATCTTCTCTGTATCCCAAGAAATGAGAGACAGGACGGGGCAGCCAGCGCCATGGTGGAGCGGGCAGATACGGGTTCAAACAGGCATCTATATTGAAGTGCCAGCGAGAGAAGTCAAAGCCTTTCGAGGTGGATGGTGCGGGCTGAGGTTGGTGCACCATGGCTGAAGCTGTGTCACCGATGAGGCTTTGGCCGAGTCAGAGGACATAACACAACGGTCGATGAGTAGGTTAAGGTTGGTAGATCAGGGTACCATCAGATCTGTGATACGCTCTCGGCACTCGGCAAATGTTGTTCATGAGAAAGCAAAAGGACCAACATGACCAAGACAAGGGCAGTTCGCTGCAAGGGAAGTAAGTATATTTATGTGCTACAAATTGGAGAAAGGGGGAGAGGAGAACCGACCTGAATGAGGAGAAGCGGGACTCGTGAGGATCAACATTCAAGTAATCTGTCCAGCAGCCAGCAGCACATCTGTTCCTGCCAGAAATCCGTCTTTGAGCAGTTTCTGACTGCCGTCACCATGCCGACCTATATAAGCGGCACAGCGCTGCGAGCCTCCCGAGACGGTTGATCCCTTTTTTCCCCGCGAGCATAGCAACACCCACATCTCCGCGGAAAGTGACGAAATGTATGGGTTTTGGAGAAAGTCATCCATGTATTGTCCTGGTATAGCAAAACCCTTGTCCCCTTGGGACCTGCGTTGACGTCGCAATTGTCCTGGTTCTTCCATTCAGAGAATTTGCATTTGGTAATGGAAACCCCTGTTTGGGTTTAGTGCCGGTATGCCGGAAAAATAAGGACATGCAATGACGGAGAGGTATTGTCAGGTGAGTGTAAAATTACATACTTCTTCGCTGCAAACAACAGTGTAGGTAGTTCTCCATTACTCCGTACTCTCTCAGCTGCCGACCACCCGAGGTAGGCAATAGTCTAATCGTTGATCATTGGGAGCACAGGAGTACAGGAGTGCAGGACCAGTTTAGCCTATCTTGGTAGTATAAGCTCAGGGTATAGGATCTAAGAGAGTCATCTACTCTTATCATAAAGAAATAAGGGTGGGTCACGGCTTAATAATTGGCTTAATAATCGGCTTAATAATCAGTTCAAAAATTGCCTCTTTAAGTTTAGCCTTTATACCTTATTCTTTAGGCCTCTATTCCCTGCCACCTTTCTAAGGCTC